>JAVLUX010000009.1:48017500-48462500 GCA_032164185.1 Moxostoma hubbsi | reverse complement strand
AATTAATTAGTTAGACGTGTTGTAAAATGTCAAATGCACAATCCAGAAATAATAGTAGTGATATGTAGAAGACTTTGTATTCTGAGATATCGGTATGAGACCCATAAATGCTGCATGAATGATTGAACTAAGAATGAAATCGCAAATATGACTTTGCGCAATTACTCACTGTGTGAGCAAGCGGCGCCCTCTAGCGGTCTGGACGGCATTATCCATTGTCCATTATGCCACTATAATACAGAATTTAAATGGGGGAGTTTGTTCCTTTAGTTAAAACTTTTTATACGTATTTCAATGATGTGGTTGAGATTTTTTGTTCATATTATGAATTTGTAATGTTCTATTTCTGTTGTAATGTTATGTTGTATTAAACTGCAATAACAGAAGTGCAAAATGTTTTAGAAGTACAAAATAACTTTTTTTCATATCAATCATTATGTAATCATAATTTTTTATTTTTGGTTTCTTTTTATCTTCTATTTATCTTTCATTGTGGCTCTCTTTATAATTGTGGACTGTCATTTGTTCAACATATCCAATACAATTTCAACGGAAATGATTTATTGTTAGAACAGTAAAAAAGATTTTGCACCTCATTGCAGCCTACACTCTGAGACGAAAATTCACTCGCTTCATATTTGGAACCCCTAAAAGGTTCTATATAGAACCCTTTTTAGCAGTTCTATCAAAAGAAGCCTAAAATATTCCATATAGAACCTTTAAGGATTCCCAACATTTAACCGTAACATTTGGTTTTTGATTAGTATTTAAATTTTATTAAAAGAATATAATAGTTCATATACTATATCACTAAGAAAGTGAAATAACCATTTAAAAGTCATTTAAGTATTACTAAGTAAAGCATTTAAAAATCTCTAAATTACATTAAATCTTACATGAATCGGAGTGTTGTGTTTTATCTGTATGAAGATGGTCAAACTAGTGATGCTGCACTCCAGAAACACTGGAAAACAGAAATTAACCAATATTTAGTACCATAAAAACCTCTATGCAATGCAAAATAATGAGAAATAATAGAAAAATATGTACCTTTTATGACATTGTTTATGTAATTGTCCCCTTTGATTTTCACTTGTCGTGGCTCTGATGATGTTGATGTCCAGAACTTCAGAAGTGCTCTGAGTTAGGTGAAGGCAGGGGTGGACTGGCCATAGGGAGAACCGGGGTTTTTCCCGGTGGGCCGGCCATTAAACGGGGCGAACGGCCCTCACAACAAATTGTGACATACGCATACAAATACATACATACTCACATTAAGCAATTTTCAACCCAAAGAATCCTTTTGTGCAAAAAGGGTCATTTATTCTGGAAATCTTTATGCCTAAAAGGTATTTGGAGCTCTGTAAAAACCCCTAGGGTTCTATATATCCCCAAAGAACCTTTTTTTCTATTTTCTTTTTAAGTCGGTATCGGCCTATAATTTGTTTTGTTAAAATCAGTATCGGTATAAGCGTATATTTTATTTGTTAAAATCAGTATCGGTATCGGCCTATAATTTGTTTTGTTAAAAATCGGTACCGGTATCGGCCTATATTTAGTTTGGTTAAAATCAGTACAGGTATCATCCTTGTTACGATTCCCCATTGTCTGCCTTGTATTTTTCCCTCACCTTCACTCCAAACTACGTTTCCCACAATTCCCGGCCCTAATCACTCCCACATTATCCCCACCTGCCTGTCATTCCCTCGTTCAGTTCTATGTGTATTTAAACCCTGTTGTTTCCTCACTCTGTGTTGATCGTTGAATGTATGTTTCCTGTTACCAGAGTTCCAGCCCGTGTTCCTGCCTGTTCCAGTTGTTTTATGTTTTCCTCTTTTACTTTCGTTTTCCCATCGTGGACTTTTTGTTTGTTCCTGTGTTTTTGTTGTCCTGTGCTCATTCAAATAAAGCTGCATCTAGATCCCCACTCCTCATCTGCCATCTCTTCGTAACAGTCCTATTGTTTTTTTTGTTGTTAAAATCGGTATCGGTATCGGCCTATAATTTGTTTGTGTTTAAAAACAAAAACAAATCAGTATCGGTATCGGCCTATAGTTTGTTTTGTTAAAATCAGTATCGGTATTGGCCTATAATTGGTTTTGTTAAAATCGGTATCGGCCTATAATTTGTTTTGTTTAAATCAGTATCGGCCTATAGTTTGTTTGTGTTTAAAAACAAAAACAAATCAATATCGGTATCGGCCTATAGTCAGATACCGATACTGATTTTAACAAAACAAATTATAGTCAGATACCGATACTGATTTTAACAAAACAAACTATAGTCAGATACTGATACTGATTTTAACAAAACAAACTATAGTCAGATACCGATACTGATTTTAACAAAACAAATTATAGTCAGATACCGATACTGATTTTAACAAAACAAATTATAGTCAGGTACCGATATTGATTTTAACAAAACAAATTATAGTCAGATACCGATACTGATTTTAACAAAACAAATTATAGTCAGATACCGATACTGATTTTAACAAAACAAATTATAGGCAGATACCGATACTGATTTTAACAAAACAAACTATAGTCAGATACCGATATTGATTTTAACAAAACAAATTATAGTCAGATACCGATACTGATTTTAACAAAACAAATTATAGTCAGATACCGATACTGATTTTAACAAAACAAATTATAGGCAGATACCGATACTGATTTTAACAAAACAAACTATAGTCAGATACTGATACTGATTTTAACAAAACAAATTATAGTCAGATACCGATACTGATTTTAACAAAACAAATTATAGTCAGATACCGATACTGATTTTAACAAAACAAACTATAGTCAGATACCGATACTGATTTTAACAAAACAAATTATAGTCAGATACCGATACTGATTTTAACAAAACAAATTATAGTCAGATACTGATACTGATTTTAACAAAACAAATTATAGTCAGATACTGATACTGATTTTAACAAAACAAACTATAGTCAGATACTGATACTGATTTTAACAAAACAAATTATAGTCAGATACTGATACTGATTTTAACAAAACAAATTATAGGCAGATACCGATACTGATTTTAACAAAACAAACTATAGTCAGATACTGATACTGATTTTAACAAAACAAATTATAGGCAGATACCGATACTGATTTTAACAAAACAAATTATAGTCAGATACTGATACTGATTTTAACAAAACAAATTATAGTCAGATACCGATACTGATTTTAACAAAACAAACTATAGTCAGATACCGATACTGATTTTAACAAAACAAACTATAGTCAGATACCGATACTGATTTTAACAAAACAAACTATAGTCAGATACCGATACTGATTTTAACAAAACAAATTATAGTCAGGTACCGATATTGATTTTAACAAAACAAATTATAGTCAGATACCGATACTGATTTTAACAAAACAAATTATAGTCAGATACCGATACTGATTTTAACAAAACAAATTATAGGCAGATACCGATACTGATTTTAACAAAACAAACTATAGTCAGATACTGATACTGATTTTAACCAAACAAACTATAGTCAGATACTGATACTGATTTTAACAAAACAAATTATAGGCAGATACTGATACTGATTTTAACAAAACAAACTATAGTCAGATACCGATACTGATTTTAACAAAACAAATTATAGGCAGATACCGATACTGATTTTAACAAAACAAATTATAGTCAGATACTGATACTGATTTTAACAAAACAAATTATAGTCAGATACCGATACTGATTTTAACAAAACAAACTATAGTCAGATACTGATACTGATTTTAACCAAACAAACTATAGTCAGATACCGATACTGATTTTAACAAAACAAACTATAGTCAGATACCGATACTGATTTTAACAAAACAAATTATAGTCAGATACCGATACTGATTTTAACAAAACAAACTATAGTCAGATACCGATACTGATTTTAACAAAACAAATTATAGTCAGATACCGATACTGATTTTAACCAAACAAACTATAGTCAGATACCGATACTGATTTTAACAAAACAAATTATAGTCAGATACTGATACTGATTTTAACAAAACAAATTATAGTCAGATACCGATACTGATTTTAACAAAACAAATTATAGTCAGATACCGATACTGATTTTAACAAAACAAATTATAGGCAGATACCGATACTGATTTTAACAAAACAAACTATAGTCAGATACCGATACTGATTTTAACAAAACAAATTATAGTCAGATACCGATACTGATTTTAACAAAACAAATTATAGTCAGATACTGATACTGATTTTAACAAAACAAATTATAGTCAGATACCGATACTGATTTTAACAAAACAAACTATAGTCAGATACCGATACTGATTTTAACCAAACAAATTATAGTCAGATACTGATACTGATTTTAACCAAACAAACTATAGTCAGATACTGATACTGATTTTAACCAAACAAACTATAGTCAGATACCGATACTGATTTTAACAAAACAAATTATAGTCAGATACTGATACTGATTTTAACAAAACAAATTATAGTCAGGTACCGATACTGATTTTAACAAAACAAATTATAGGCAGGTACCGATACTGATTTTAACAAAACAAATTATAGGCAGATACTGATTTTAACAAAACAAACTATAGGCAGGTACCGATACTGATTTTAACCAAACAAATTATAGGCAGGTACCGATACTGATTTTAACAAAACAAATTATAGGCCGATACCGATTTTAACAAAACAAATATATCTGACTATAATTTGTTTTGTTAAAATCAGTATCGGTATCTGACTATAATTTGTTTTGTTAAAATCAGTATCGGTATCTGACTATAATTTGTTTTGTTAAAATCAGTATCGGTATCTGACTATAGTTTGTTTTGTTAAAATCAGTATCAGTATCTGACTATAGTTTGTTTTGTTAAAATCAGTATCGGTATCTGACTATAGTTTGTTTTGTTAAAATCAGTATCGGTATCTGACTATAATTTGTTTTGTTAAAATCAGTATCGGTATCTGACTATAATTTGTTTTGTTAAAATCAGTATCGGTATCTGACTATAATTTGTTTTGTTAAAATCAGTATCGGTATCTGACTATAGTTTGTTTTGTTAAAATCAGTATCGGTATCTGACTATAATTTGTTTTGTTAAAATCAGTATCGGTATCTGACTATAATTTGTTTTGTTAAAATCAGTATCAGTATCTGACTATAGTTTGTTTTGTTAAAATCAGTATCGGTATCTGCCTATAATTTGTTTTGTTAAAATCAGTATCGGTATCTGACTATAGTTTGTTTTGTTAAAATCAGTATCAGTATCTGACTATAGTTTGTTTTGTTAAAATCAGTATCGGTATCTGACTATAATTTGTTTTGTTAAAATCAGTATCAGTATCTGACTATAATTTGTTTTGTTAAAATCAGTATCAGTATCTGACTATAGTTTGTTTTGTTAAAATCAGTATCAGTATCTGACTATAATTTGTTTTGTTAAAATCAGTATCAGTATCTGACTATAGTTTGTTTTGTTAAAATCAGTATCGGTATCTGACTATAATTTGTTTTGTTAAAATCAGTATCGGTATCTGACTATAATTTGTTTTGTTAAAATCAATATCGGTATCTGACTATAATTTGTTTTGTTAAAATCAGTATCGGTATCTGACTATAATTTGTTTTGTTAAAATCAGTATCGGTATCTGACTATAATTTGTTTTGTTAAAATCAGTATCGGTATCTGACTATAATTTGTTTTGTTAAAATCAGTATCGGTATCTGACTATAATTTGTTTTGTTAAAATCAGTATCAGTATCTGACTATAATTTGTTTTGTTAAAATCAGTATCGGTATCTGACTATAATTTGTTTTGTTAAAATCAGTATCGGTATCTGCCTATAATTTGTTTTGTTAAAATCAGTATCGGTATCTGACTATAATTTGTTTTGTTAAAATCAGTATCGGTATCTGACTATAATTTGTTTTGTTAAAATCAATATCGGTATCTGACTATAATTTGTTTTGTTAAAATCAGTATCGGTATCTGACTATAATTTGTTTTGTTAAAATCAGTATCAGTATCTGACTATAATTTGTTTTGTTAAAATCAGTATCGGTATCTGCCTATAATTTGTTTTGTTAAAATCAGTATCGGTATCTGCCTATAATTTGTTTTGTTAAAATCAGTATCGGTATCTGACTATAATTTGTTTTGTTAAAATCAGTATCAGTATCTGACTATAATTTGTTTTGTTAAAATCAGTATCAGTATCTGACTATAGTTTGTTTTGTTAAAATCAGTATCGGTATCTGCCTATAATTTGTTTTGTTAAAATCAGTATCGGTATCTGACTATAATTTGTTTTGTTAAAATCAGTATCGGTATCTGCCTATAATTTGTTTTGTTAAAATCAGTATCGGTATCTGACTATAATTTGTTTTGTTAAAATCAGTATCGGTATCTGCCTATAATTTGTTTTGTTAAAATCAGTATCGGTATCTGACTATAATTTGTTTTGTTAAAATCAGTATCAGTATCTGACTATAGTTTGTTTTGTTAAAATCAGTATCGGTATCTGCCTATAATTTGTTTTGTTAAAATCAGTATCGGTATCTGCCTATAATTTGTTTTGTTAAAATCAGTATCGGTATCTGACTATAGTTTGTTTTGTTAAAATCAGTATCGGTATCTGCCTATAATTTGTTTTGTTAAAATCAGTATCGGTATCTGACTATAATTTGTTTTGTTAAAATCAGTATCAGTATCTGACTATAATTTGTTTTGTTAAAATCAGTATCAGTATCTGACTATAGTTTGTTTTGTTAAAATCAGTATCAGTATCTGACTATAATTTGTTTTGTTAAAATCAGTATCGGTATCTGACTATAGTTTGTTTTGTTAAAATCAGTATCAGTATCTGACTATAATTTGTTTTGTTAAAATCAGTATCGGTATCTGACTATAATTTGTTTTGTTAAAATCAGTATCGGTATCTGACTATAGTTTGTTTTGTTAAAATCAGTATCGGTATCTGACTATAGTTTGTTTTGTTAAAATCAGTATCAGTATCTGACTATAATTTGTTTTGTTAAAATCAGTATCAGTATCTGACTATAATTTGTTTTGTTAAAATCAGTATCGGTATCTGACTATAGTTTGTTTTGTTAAAATCAGTATCGGTATCTGACTATAATTTGTTTTGTTAAAATCAGTATCGGTATCTGACTATAATTTGTTTTGTTAAAATCAGTATCGGTATCTGACTATAGTTTGTTTTGTTAAAATCAGTATCAGTATCTGACTATAATTTGTTTTGTTAAAATCAGTATCGGTATCTGACTATAGTTTGTTTTGTTAAAATCAGTATCGGTACCTGCCTATAATTTGTTTTGTTAAAATCAGTATCAGTATCTGACTATAATTTGTTTTGTTAAAATCAGTATCAGTATCTGACTATAGTTTGTTTTGTTAAAATCAGTATCGGTATCTGACTATAGTTTGTTTTGTTAAAATCAGTATCGGTATCTGACTATAGTTTGTTTTGTTAAAATCAGTATCGGTATCTGACTATAGTTTGTTTTGTTAAAATCAGTATCGGTATCTGACTATAGTTTGTTTTGTTAAAATCAGTATCGGTATCTGACTATAGTTTGTTTTGTTAAAATCAGTATCGGTATCTGCCTATAATTTGTTTTGTTAAAATCAGTATCGGTATCTGCCTATAATTTGTTTTGTTAAAATCAGTATCGGTATCTGCCTATAATTTGTTTTGTTAAAATCAGTATCGGTATCTGACTATAGTTTGTTTTGTTAAAATCAGTATCGGTACCTGCCTATAATTTGTTTTGTTAAAATCAGTATCGGTATCTGACTATAGTTTGTTTTGTTAAAATCAGTATCAGTATCTGACTATAATTTGTTTTGTTAAAATCAGTATCGGTATCTGCCTATAATTTGTTTTGTTAAAATCAGTATCGGTATCTGACTATAGTTTGTTTTGTTAAAATCAGTATCGGTACCTGCCTATAATTTGTTTTGTTAAAATCAGTATCGGTATCTGACTATAGTTTGTTTTGTTAAAATCAGTATCAGTATCTGACTATAATTTGTTTTGTTAAAATCAGTATCGGTATCTGACTATAATTTGTTTTGTTAAAATCAGTATCGGTATCTGACTATAGTTTGTTTTGTTAAAATCAGTATCGGTACCTGCCTATAATTTGTTTTGTTAAAATCAGTATCGGTATCTGACTATAGTTTGTTTTGTTAAAATCAGTATCGGTACCTGCCTATAATTTGTTTTGTTAAAATCAGTATCGGTATCTGACTATAGTTTGTTTTGTTAAAATCAGTATCGGTATCTGACTATAGTTTGTTTTGTTAAAATCAGTATCGGTATCTGACTATAGTTTGTTTTGTTAAAATCAGTATCGGTATCTGCCTATAATTTGTTTTGTTAAAATCAGTATCGGTATCTGACTATAATTTGTTTTGTTAAAATTAGTATCGGTATCTGACTATAGTTTGTTTGTTTTAGTTTTTTTTAAATCAGTATCGGCCTATAGTTTGTTTTGTTTTTTAAACTCTTTATACTTCATGGAAGCATTTTTGTACTACCCTAATTCTGATTGTAATTTTTTTTAAAAATATCGTTAATTAATTTTTTTATTCAATACAATAATGAGGATCTAATGAGAATCTTCATAAAGTATAATGGTTAAGAATGTGACTTGGACATATTATCATGAGATTTACCATACTGCGAGAATTGTTTCTCTATTAGAAACATGTTCATTTTGAAGTTTAAGATGCTGACAACAGAACCCCAGAAGGGCTTTATTTTAAGTCTCTTCCATTCAAATGCACTGAAAAGCTGTTTGTCCTTCTCAGTAAATAGCAATAAAACATTATTTATTTCAATAGCTCATTTTAAATGACCGGCTTCAACAGCTCACTGCTCAAAAACAACTGCTCGTCTATTGACTCGAGTGAGACAGTAAATAAACTGTTGAGTTTCTCGCTATTTTACGTCCTGCAGCATAAAAAGAAACACAGAGAATAATACACATCCACTGTTTCGAAATGTTACTGTGTGAGTCAGTGATCTTTTCCAGACACATTTAAAAACACTGACATTTTTTTCACTTCAACTGCTCAAGAATGCCAGAATAAATGACTTGTTCATTGTTCATTGCTCATTACATTTAAACTTGGCTCGGCATCTTCTCTCATTCTTGGGCCTTTGAGTTCATAACATACCCTTTGGTGATTATAATGTAAAATACTCATTCAAAACACATTCAACTTCCTATTCTTTCCTTACTTTGCTATTCGCGGTCATTTTTGACCGGACACAATACATTTTTTCAGTCAATTGCTAATTTTTTTTATCGAATTACTGTAATTAATTAATCGCATTCATGGAAATGATTCGTATATAATAACAAAAATGCAATATATAATGATGATTAAATAATTATAAATAGTTGTTTTTAAAAAATTATACATATATATGTATAATTAATATATAAATAATATATAAATAATACAGATAATTAAAATGCATTGCATTATTTTGGCACACATTTAAAAAAACAATACAAAAAGTGGCTTTAGAATGTAATATATTGTTTATTTCCATATTATTGAACAATATTGAAGACAATCATTGGTCTACAGTTCACAGCAATACATTTAGCAACTGAACTCGTCAGTCAGTCCGAGATTTATTATAAAGGCTTGATTAAGGATGCGTGAATGTACACCTGCATCAGATGGGCGCTTTTGGAGCGTCTCTGATGCATCACGTGATAAGCATAAAATTCGTAAGTCGCTGTTTCAATTTTGAAACTTAGAAAAACATGTCTTGAGATCCCTAACTTCGTATTTGCACTCCATCAAGCTGTGCTTGAACACATGAATGTGTTCTCACCTTGTGCTGTCTGCTGTCAGTACGTGTGGTTTGTTCTCTGTATAAGCTGCACGTTGCCTATACAGCTGGAGTTTCACTTACTGCCCCCTGGAGGAAACAGGTGGTACTACAAGCTTGAATTGCTCAGATGAAAGGAATATTCATTATTATGGTCCAGGGACATGATTACGTCCATTTTATAATGCGTTATTTTTATATATAATTAATCGTACTGATTGAACGTGTTAAATCAACAGCTATAATCAGATGAATCAGATTCAGGTTGAGTAGCAATACTCTCTGGTATGGCTTGGAGATGTTTACGATTTCTATGGAGTTCTCCGTGGTCAGTTGACACATAATATGACCTCGGTTGTTCCGCTTGACGACTCACCATCCCTTTTGTTGTCCACTCCAGCTTTAGACGCACAGAATCCCAGGACGTATCTGCGATAAGGATCTAGCGCCATGTCGTCCATTGAAGAAGTGTTTGTGGGATTCCTTCACTTTGCGATCCTTTACCTCTACTTTTTCCAAATCAGGCCATTCGGGTGCCAAGCTTGTTGATGACATTGAAACGGTGGTCCTGAGGTGTCTACCCACGAGAAGTTGTGATAGGCTGCACCCTGTAGCTGCCATTGGAGACCCAAGAAAGAGCCGTCCCGCTTTAATATTTTCTTTGCTGTCTGAACAGCTCTCTCTGCTTCTCCATTTGAATGTGGGAAGTGAGGACTGGACGTCACATGATCGAACCCATACTGACTTGAACTCAGCTAATGTAAACTGTCAAGCTTTGTCAGAGCACAATCTTTCTGGGATGCCAAAATGTGCAAACATACTTTTTAATTTGCCAATCACTCTCTTGCTTGTCATGTCTGCCAGGCATGCTATTTCAATCAATCTTGAGTAATAGTCCACTACAACAAGGTACTGATGTCCACCTTCTACACAGATATTTACCCCAAGGTAACTCCATGGCCCTGGGGGTAACTTTATCACAAGCAATGGCGCCTTGTGTTGAGTAGGCTTCTTAATCTGACACGACTGGCATTGACTCACTGCATTTCAGATCAGCACTGATACCTGCCCACCACACTGATAAATGTGTCCTCTCACAGCACTTACTTAGTCCTTGATGGCCTTCATGAATGCAAGTGAGTAATTCGTCCCTCATCTTGGTTGGGATCACAATCCTGGACCCATGCAAGAGAAGCCCTGTATATTCACTTAAAAAGCCCTGTTGGCTGATGTAAACTCGGAGATTGACAGGCACCACTTTTACATGTTTAGGCCACCCTTGTTGGACATTTTTAAGCGCACTTGGCAACTCTTCATCTGCTTTCGTAGCATCAGCTATCTGCTGTAGCTTCTGGGGTGAAACTGGCTGGTGCTTTTCAAATCCAGCTACGTAAGCCTCAATTTCCTACTTGAGATCTGACTGTTCTGAATTGGCCAAGGGGTGTCTGGATAGCGTGTCTGCTATGAGAAGTGACTTTCCCAGAGAGCCAATGGATTGAAGCGCATCATCCTTATTAGGAGTCGCTGGCAGCTGATGGGAAACTCATCTATGTTTGTTTGGTTTATCAATGAGACCAGAGGTTTGTGGTCGGTGAGTACTTTGAAGGACTCCAAGCCACAGAGGCATAGTGACAGCTTTTCGCACGTCCAAACTGAAGCCAAATACTCCTTTTTGATTTGTCATCATCATTATCGAACGTGAATGATTTGAATTTATTCTCTGCATCCTTCCCCATGGAGTATACGAGAGCACTGACCTGCACATCGCCGTCCTCTAATGATAATTTGGTGGCTGTCCTATAGCGCATGAATCTTTGTTTCCACTCCGGCCATTACTCAGCCTTTCAAACGGGAAATTTAAACATGGTCTTCGAATGTGTAGCTCCTCAGTTCTCTCTCTGAGGCACTAATTTTCCAATCTATCAACGTCCACTGAGCTAAATCCCACTTTTGACACCATGTCACAAATCACACTCAACACACATGCTCATGTTTACCATGACTCCGTCTTTACATGTGATGTGATGAATGGTTCTTGGATTTTGTAACAAGCTTTCTCATTGGTTATGACGTATGTATGGATACGGAAGTGTTCAGTAAAGTCATGGTAAACATGAGCATGTGTGTCGAGTGTGATTCATGACATCCACCACAAGTCCAAAAAACATCTAAATTGCCCCGTAGGGGTGAGTAATTTGGAGCATTTGTTTTTGAACCTGGCGTGTTTTCTCCTTTGGTTCGGTTTGTTGAGGCATATATGAACACAGCAATCGCGCTCAGATCCAATCGGTTGGAGACCGATTGCAAATGAACTCTGGAGTGGTTTGCTTGTGGTGAGCATGCAAACCGACCCAACAAACCAAACAATATCCCTATAAAAGCCATGGAGGAATTCATTATCAAAACGTGGATATAGCCTTTTGGCAACTATATTAGATATAATTGCATGTTTAAAAACAGGAGCTGTTTTAAAATAACTGGGGTCATTTTAGTACGATCGTTTATTTCTTTGGATAGTGGCACAACACGGGTAGGATGGCATCAGCAACATTTACACGGCTTTAAAAAGAACTTTACTGTTTTGTTTGTGTGTGTGTGTGTGCGTACATGCAAGAGAGGGAGAGGAGAGATCTGTGAGAACAGGCCCGTTTCAATGTTGAGATAATGCAAACGCAACTAATGAAGGATAAAAATAAGCATGACGGAAACTTTACAACTCGTTTGTCTAACTGGCCATTTGTAATGGTTGCGTAAATCAATGGACGAGCTTGATCCTGGAACAGTGAACAAACATAGTGACCAATAAGGGGACAGTTTGCTCACATGTGACTTTTATTGACACAGTTTTGGTCCGTTTTGAAATGTTGCCTTGTAAAAGCGAACCGAACCATGAAGAAAATTCAACATTGTAACAATTTAGTCCCTGTTTCGCAACAATGCAAGCGGTCTACAGGTCTGAAAATGCCCTGAGAGCCCTACAGCCACTAGGGGTTGCGTCAGGAAGGGCATCCGGCGTAAAACCTGTGCCAAGTCAAATATGCGGCTCACGGATGGTCCGATGTGGCGACCCCTAATGGAAGCAGCCGAAAGAAGACGAAGAAGTTAATAATTATGTCAAGAAAATGAAGAGAAATAAACAGAAATAAACAGCAATGAACTGTGAAAATGTAATAAGTGTATTAAAGAGAAGACATTGTTCTTTGTTCTCTGTGTGTGCGTGTGTGTGTGTGTGTGTGTGTGTGTTCATGTGTGTGTGTGTGTGTGTGCGTGTGCATGCGTGTGTGTGCGTGCATGCATGCGTGCATGTGTGTATGCGCGAGTGTGTGCGAATGTGTGTGTGTGTGTGTGCGTGTGTGCGTGTGTGTGTATGTGTGTGTGTGTGCGTGTGCGTGCGTGCGTGTGTGTGCGTGCATGCGTGTGTGTGTGTGTGTGTGTGTGTGTGCATGTGTGTGTGTGCGTGTGCTTGTGTGTGTGTGTGTGCGTGTGTTTGTGCGTGTGTGTGCGAATGTGTGTGTGTGTGTGCGTATGTGCGTGTGTGCATATGTGTGTATGTGTGAGTGTGTGTGTGTGTGTGCGCGAGTGTGTGTGTGAGTGTGTGTGTGAGTGTGTGTGCGAGTGTGTGTGCGCGAGTGTGTGTGTGCGTGTGTGTGTGCGTATGTGTGTGTGCGTGCGTGCGTATGTGTGTGTGTGTGCGTATGTGTGGGTGCGTATGTGTGTGTGTGTGTGTGTGTGTGTGCGTATGTGTGTGTGTGTGTGTGCTGCATTGTGGCTGATTTATAGATTTTATTTGACCAAATAAAAAAACGGCTCTGTGTTATAGTGTCTCCAGTTCATTTTTGAGTGTTTTTTTCTGCATGGTGGCTGATTTATATTTTCACTTAGGCTTGTCAAATTATGTGTGTGTGTGTGTGTGTGTGTGTGTGTTCAGATGGCTAATGAAGGAAAAGTCACAAAGACTTGTACCGCTTAGATAAACAAAACCATTAATATTATTACAAATTTGACCGAACAAAATAGGAAGGTTAAAAAGTTCATACTGAGATCTCTGACTTTTGGTATCTTGGCAAATTTGAGCACAGTTTGAGATATTGTCAAAATCCGCTTTGAGACACGTGAGATTTTGGAGGTCTTTTTCTCATCTGAGAAGCAGGAGACTCATGCAAAAGACTCTCATTTAATCTCAGCGTGGTCTTGAAGGAAATATGAGATGTTAAAGAGATTTAATTTGCCTTTTTATGCATGTCAGCACCAACTTATGGCTTTTAGGCAAATTATGTGACATTTTCAACAAATTTGTATAGCTTGTTGGGATTTATTAGCCCGTTATACAGAAGTTTGAGGTTGGAAATATTACAACTTCTAATTTAAGAAAATATCCTTTTTATCTTCCTTTGCACATCAGCAAATAACATTGTAATGATAGTAACTGCTAGATGATATATAGTATATCTGGCATGGGAACATTTGCCTTTATATGCCATTATTTTATGCCTTATTTTAATTAAGACATATATGCAACATTTTCCATGTTATACATTTCTTTGTGCAAGCAGTTGGATGAAGTATGTAGTCCTGAACACAGACAAATCCTTTATTTTAGCAATATGCTGTGGTGTTGTGGAGACGTTTGGGGAATAATAAATACAAATTAAGCTTTGGGTTTCTATGTTTACCTTCCTATATCCTGTTTACAATGACTAAGAATTACCCTGCTCGATTTAGGAAAGAACTGAACACAAAACAGCACTTCATTCATTCATTCATTCATTCTGCAGTGGTGGGTAAATTGCAAGAGCGTTTAGTAACATCTCGGCTCCGTCTTCACAGGTCACTGTGAGTAAATAGGCCAACTGTCTGCAGTCTAGTAAATTTAGACAGCTCTTTAACAGCAAACTATAGGGGGACTATATTTGACGATTTAAACCAGTGCTATATATTTGCCCTATTCCACTTAGTTTCCAATAACAAAAATAAAGGGTTTTACAGCCTGTTGTCAATGGAGAACCATTTTAACCTTATACTCTTGTGCATTTTTGGGATGCCACCCGCAATTTTTCACACTCATATTTAAAAGCTCTTCATTCACACATACTGTGGACTTATTGTAAAAGAATTGGTCCAATTTTTCAGAGAATCTTTCGGTTTCTGTTCACTTTACCTCACTTTGAAAAGTCTAATTTAATTCCTCTAGATGGCAGTAAGTACTAGAAAAAAAACAATGTCTCTATCACGTTCCATCACAATACACAGATGTGAACTGTAGGTGGCGCTCTAACGCATTTATAGCCCTCACTGATGTTCTCGTCCATAGACATTCTGTCTAATGTTCAGTTCAAGCACCACCCTTGTTGTTTCATTGAATATTTCGGCCTCTGAGTGGACTACAAGCTCAATCTAGGGGTCATCAGAAAGCTCAGATCCTCCCATTTGCGTTGATATACTTTTTATAATCAATAGTTGAAAACATATTTTTCTGATGATTTGTTGTGCATGCTTTTCCTTCTGGATGGCATATTTTGTTTTGACATCTAAGATATAACATTGAATTATTCAGCCAAGCAAACTCACAAACAAGTAAAAAATGGCTCATTTTTTAGAAACCCCAATAAGGTAAAAGCAGATATAAAGTTTTCGGCTACTTGGGGCTTACAGCAGCAGTTATCGGAGCATATAAGAGACATTTTCTCATAAAGATGCTTTTATTGTCTAGTTCAGGGGTTTTCAAAAGTCATCTCAAAGACTTTGAACCAAATACCAGTCGTGGAGGGGGGGAGGGGTGGGGGATGTTTGGGGTTGCTTTTTCCGGGCTTGAATGTTTGATGTCTTTGGCTTCTTCCTTTCATTGGAACTCAAGAATGCCTTAGTCTCAGTATGTCAATGAAACTCCTTGTGAGTTTCAATAATGCCTTCATTTTGTTTAAAAAATTCAATTAATACTTCATTTGAACTCTTTTGGACTGAGTGAACCCGTGCTCTGTTGCATAAAGTGTTTAAAAAAGAACCACAATTCATTTCTGTATTACATTCACTCTATTTGTTTTGTTTATTGTATATCAAGCCAAACGGCGTCGTCCATCCAAGTCCAGGATTCATGGAACGAATATTATAATCATGGCAAAGGTAAAAGGCAGACAGTGAACACAGTAAAACTCGACATATTGCATATTCACAAAGCTTTTTGAAGACATAGAAATATTGGCCCAGAAACTGGAGTATCAACTCTTTGGAGTATTTCAAATGTAAATTTTACACAAGTGGTCTGAACTGGAGAAATATGCTCAACCACTACGAACTCAAAATCAAGTGGAACGTCCAAATGAACATTATCTTAGTTTAAAGGACATTTTATATATATATTTATAATACTCTATGCAATAAATACAAACGCTTAAAAGCAATAGGATACAAACATACAGTAAACACTTAATCTATAACTTATGTTTGTTATTTTAATAGAAGAAATGAAAATTTTATGATAAAGCAAGCTTCAGAAAAACAATGCTGATGAGGCTAAAAATGGCCGTTTTCAATTGTGCTGCTGGCACTGGGCAAGAAATTTAATTATTGTAGAAATAGAGTCGGTACAGTACATTTGTCATTAACCATTATTCCAACAATTGCTTTCAATTAAATTATTACCTATTATATAGGCCTTTAAAATGTACTCTAACACTCTGACATGATCCGATGTCTTTAATTCCTGTGAAAAGGAGAAAAAAAAATGACACTGATGATACAGTAATGAATGATTTGTGAAAGATGTGCTGAAATGAAGGTTTCCTCACCCAGTTATTCTGCAATTTCGTGTTTGGATGAAATGGCCAGTGTAAATGACCTCACATCGCACAACATTATTAGAGAAGTCAGACTCGGGCACCAGGAAGTTTGGATTGACTGTGACCTGAGCAGGATGTGAAACAAACATCAACAGCAGGATTAGATTTTCAAACCCTGGCTAGAATGGAAAGCGAACCAACACATTCGCTCCTTATTGAAACCTTCATACCTTAAGAATGTAGTTTCCTGGAGGAACATCTGTGATGTCGATCCACTGGCAGTCAATATTGGCTGCATAAGTGTCATGGCAACCTGGACTCAATCCCTGCAAATACAACAACACTATAATGGGTCAAAGACATGATGCTCATTTTGTGGCCAGGGCTGTGATTCCCAAAAGCATCAAAAGCTTAAGCTGATCGTAGAGACCAATAGCGCCAATGGTTCCTATGATCTACTTAGGCTTTCGATGCTTTTGGTAAATGCAGCCCAGATCTATTTAAGGTGCTATAACCGATTGATTCATGTAAAGGTATGCTAAATATTTTCCCACTCCCTGAGATATCTCACCGGTCTCTAGACTTCGTAAACGGCAAACAAATGGTAAATGGTCTGCACTTATATAGCGCCTTTTTAACCTTAATGGTATTCAAAGCACATTACACTGTGACTCATTCATACATTCAAACACCAATGATAGAGGCGGAGCTGCCATTCAAGGCGCTAGTCTGCCATTGGGGGCAACTTGGGGTTCAGTGTCTTGCCCAAGGACACTTCGGCATGTGGAGTCATGTGGGCCGGGAATCAAACCGCCAACCCTGCAATTAGTGCCCAACCCGCTCTACCACCTGAGCCACAACTGCCCCTTTGAACAAAAATATGACCATGGTCTCTGACACTTTCTGCCTGTCAATCATTTTGCACATTCTAAAAGTGTTGTAGATAAATTGTCTGCACTTATATAGCAAATTTATTTTAACATTAGAGGTTACAAAAGTACTTTACACTGTGACTCATTCACCCATTCAAACACCAATGATAGAGGCGGAGCTTCCATTCAAGGCACTAGCCTGCCATTAGGAGCATCTTGGGGTTCAGTGTCTTGCCCAAGGACACTTCGGCATGTGGAGTCGTGTGGGCCGGGATTAGTGGCCAACCCGCTCTATCACCTGAACCACAGCTGCCCCTTTGAACAAAAATGTGACCACGGTCTCTGACGCTTTCTGCCTATCAATCATTTTGCACGTTCTAAAAGTGTTGTAGATAAATTGTCTGCACTTATATAGCACATTTTTTTTAACCTTAGAGTTTACCAAAGTACTTTACACTGTGTCCCAATTCATCCATTCAAACACCAATAATAGAGGCGGAGCTGCCATGCAAGGTGCTTGCCTGCCATTGGGTGCAACTTGGGGTTCAGTGTCTTGCCCAAGGACACTTCGGCACGTGGAGTCCTGTGGGCCGGGAATCGAACAGCCAACCCTGCGATAAGTGGGCAACCCGCTCAACCACCAGAGCCACAGCCGCCCCTTAGATCCAGCTAATTATTAAGGCTTAAAGGATTAGTTCATCCCAAAATGAAAGTCTTTCCTTCTTCAGCAGAAACGAAATTAAGATTTTTATAAGCACATTTAAGCTCTGTTTGTCCATTCAATGCAAGTAAACAGCTGCCATCAGGCTGCTGGCTGTCTGATGGTCTAAAAGTCATATTTAGGCAGCATAAAAGTAATCCACATGTCTCCAGTCAATCATTTAATGTGTTCTGAAGCAAATCGATAGGTTTGTGTAAAAAATAAAATGATAATTAAAAGGTCCAGCGCTGGGATGCTGTTTGAAATGACCTAACTCATGCGTGACATTCGTTCCTTCTGTTGTAGACAAAGCACACGCTTCCGACTTCTCACGTGAACGCGTCATCACACTTACGTCATGCTACAGCTCCATGATACGTTCACTCAGGGTCCTTTCAGACCATTCTGGCACCCTAGGCGAGATCCCAATTGCTGCCCCATTGTGTGGGTTTTGGGGTGCGTTGCGGTGGCC
Source organism: Moxostoma hubbsi (assembly GCA_032164185.1). Lineage (NCBI taxonomy): Eukaryota > Metazoa > Chordata > Actinopteri > Cypriniformes > Catostomidae > Moxostoma > Moxostoma hubbsi. Next base: position 48,443,761 of record JAVLUX010000009.1, on the reverse strand, counting down.
TCCTCTTTGGCGCCCCCCCAGCAGGTAGTTCGCCTATGCCTAGAAATGGCTCTTAGTTCACTGCTAGTACGAAGCATTATTTAAAAGTTAATAACATTTTAATTATTGGTTTATTTTTTACACAAATGTATTGATTTGCTTCACAAGTCGTTCATTGATCGACTGGAGTCATGTGGATTACTTTTAAGTTGCCTAAATTTGACTTTTGGAACGTCAAACAGCCAGCAGCCTGATGGCACCTGTTTACTTGCATTATATGAACAAACAGAGCTTAACTGTGCTTATAAATATGTTCACATCTTTTCCTTTTTGGGTAAACTAACCATTTAATGCCATATTCTGATTTATAATTTGTCAGTTGAGGGCACTATTTCGCTACTCTTGTGTTTGACAACTCTGGGAACATACTTTGTGTCGGGTTTTAACCAGGGGGTCAAGAATTGGCTGGTTAGCAGGTCCCTGTTAGCACCTGCTGGTAGATGCTGGAACTACACCACCCAATGGCAAAAAGCATGTTTCTCCAAAAGTAGCCATGTTTTCTGACATTCTTTTTATTACATTATAGTACATCCAATTACGGATTGTTTTTGAAGGGCTCTTAAAAGCTTATAATGTATTTATATTTTTCCTTGTCTATTCCCATTGACGAGTGATCAGTCAAGTGACACCCAATCCCAGAACTGAGCACCCATGAGCAAAGATGGCAGTCTCCATTGCGCTAGCTGAGCACAGCCATATAGATGAATGGGAATGATAACAGATAGCTCTCTCTAGAAATTGTATAGCTCCATTGACCTTATTCACTCTAGTGCCATCTTTGATTTTTAATGAGGCTGTGAGGGATAGACTTGCCATCTCTTCAATGGTGCGAACGGTACAAAGCTCCTAGATCATATCTGATTTTCCACAACTCAAGTTGTCTGGAGTTCTTTGTACTGAATGTCTTTGACAGATATTTTATCAATGTTTTGTCCACAGAATGATCCAAAAACACTTTAAACTGCAGTACAGCCCATTGAAGAGACTGTACATCTATCTTTCACAGCCAGCCTCGTTGTCACTCCCGTTAAAAATTAAAGATGGCTCCTAGCGTGGATAAGGTCTATGGTCTCAATGGTATCGGTGTGGTTTTGGAAAGAGGCAGCGTGGCTAAGTCAACGGAAGTTAGGACAGTTAAAATCTCTTACAGCACCTTTAAGTTATTCAAAAATATATAAAAAATGCAAACCACAACAAGAAGTGTATGGTCATGTCTACCTGCGTGTGTGTAGTGCAGGCGTATCTGCGATGAAAGCCGGGATCACAGCCAGTGTCCTCCAGACAGAAGCTCGCTTTATGTCCTTCAGCGACCTTTAGTCCAGTGTTGATGTCCAAGAGATCATAGTTACTGAACGCATCCATGCTGTGATAGTGCCTGTGGAGTTTGAGATTGATATTTGACTTTTTCTATTGATTTTGGCATTCTTTCTAACAATAAGCAGGTGAGAATAAAGGCCCCAATTTTGGATATCTGGTGTGTTTTGGATCAGACATTATTTATTATTCTTAATTGTCATGTTTTGTTTTATAAATTTCTTTGTATTTATAAGTTTCAATTTTAAATTTCTGATTGGATAAATTGTGTGAAACCATTGTAAAATGCAGATAAACACACACCTGTGATGCCACATTTTATATTACTGATATTCGTCTATTAGTATTAAAGTAGCAACTATAATAAAAACTTAAATACAGCTATTATGTATTCAGTGGGAAAGTAAACCATCAAAAAATGCTTTGAATATTGGCTTAACATTTTGCGAATGAATGATAAAACAAACAATAGACAGACAGACAGAGCGATAGAATGAACGATAGACAGACAGACAGAATGATAGAATGAACGACAGAACGATAGAATGAACGATAGACAGACAGACAGAATGATAGAATGAACAACAGAACGATAGACCGACCGATAGACAGACAGACAGAACGATAGAATGAACGATAGACAGACAGACAGCATGATAGAATGAACGACAGAACGATAAAACGAATGATAGACAGACAGACAGAATGATAGAATGAACGACGGAACGATAAAACGAATGATAGACAGACAGACAGAACGATAGAATGAACGACAGAACGATAAAACGAACAAACGATAGACAGACAGACAGAACGATAGAATGAATGACAAAATGATAAAACGAAAGATAGACAGACAGAAAGAACAATAGAATGAACGACAGAACGATAGAAAGAACGATAGACAGACAGACAGAATGATAGAATGAACGACAGAGTGATAGAACGACCGATAGACAGACAGACAGAATGATAGAATGAATGACAGAACGATAGAACGACCGATAGACAGACAGACAGAATGATAGAATGAACGACAGAGTGATAGAACGAATGATAGACAGACAGACAGAATGATAGAATGAACGACAGAGTGATAAAACGACCGATAGACAGACAGACAGAATGATAGAATGAACGACAGAACGATAAAATTAATGATAGACAGACAGACAGAACGATAGAATGAACGATAGAGTGATAGAACGACCGATAGACAGACAGACAGAATGATAGAATCAACGATAGAACGATAAAAAAATGATAGAATGAACGACAGAACAATTAAACGAATGATAGACAGACAGACAGAACGATAGAATGAACGACAGAACGATAAAACAAATGATAGACAGACAAACAGAACGATAGAATGAATGATAGACAGACAGACAGAACGATAGAATGAACAACAGAACGATAAAACGAACAAACGATAGACAGACAGACAGAACGATAGAATGAATGATAGACAGACAGCAAGAACGATAGAATGAATGACAGAACGATAGAACGAACGATAGACAGACAGACAGAACGATAGAATGAATGACAGAATGATAGAATGAATGATAAACAGACCGAAAGAACGATAGAATGAACGACAGAACGATAAAACGAATGATAGACAGACAGACAGAATGATAGAATGAACGACAGAACGATAGAACGAACGATAGACAGACAGACAGAACGATAGAATGAATGACAAAATGATAAAACGAAAGATAGACAGACAGAAAGAACGATAGAATGAACGACAGAACGATAGAACGAACGATAGACAGACAGACAGAATGATAGAATGAACGACAGAATGATAGAATGAATGATAGACAGACAGAAAGAACAATAGAATGAACGACAGAACGATAAAACGAATGATAGACAGACAGACAGAATGATAGAATGAACGATGGAACGATAGAACGAACGATAGACAGACAGACAGAACGATAGAATGAACGACAGAACGATAAAACGAACAAACGATAGACAGACAGACAGAACGATAGAATGAATGACAAAATGATAAAACGAAAGATAGACAGACAGAAAGAACGATAGAATGAACGACAGAACGATAGAACGAACGATAGACAGACAGACTGATAGAATGAACGACAGAACGATAAAATGAACGATAGACAGACAGACAGAACGATAGAATGAATGATAGACAGACAGACAGAACGATAGAATGAACGATAGACAGACAGACAGCATGATAGAATGAACGACAGAACGATAGAACGAATGATAGACAGACAGACAGAATTATAGAATGAACAACAGAACGATAGAACGAACGATAGACAGACAGACAGAATAATAGAATGAACGACAGAACGATAGAACGAACGATAGACAGACAGACAGAATGATAAAATGAACGACAGAACAATAAAACGAATGATAGACAGACAGACAGAATGATAGAATGAACAACAGAACGATAGAACGAACGATAGACAGACAGACAGAACGATAGAATGAATGACAAAATGATAAAACGAAAGATAGACAGACAGAAAGAACGATAGAATGAACGACAGAACGATAGAACGAACGATCGACAGACAGACAGAATGATAGAATGAACGACAGAACGATAAAACGAATGATAGACAGACAGACAGAATGATAGAATGAACGACAGAATGATAGAATGAATGATAGACAGACAGAAAGAACGATAAAATGAACGACAGAACGATAAAACGAATGATAGACAGACAGACAGAATGATAAAATGAACGACGGAACGATAGAACGAACGATAGACAGACAGACAGAACGATAGAATGAACGACAGAACGATAAAACGAACAAACGATAGACAGACAGACAGAACGATAGAATGAATGACAAAATGATAAAACGAAAGATAGACAGACAGAAAGAACGATAGAATGAACGACAGAACGATAGAACGAACGATAGACAGACAGACAGAATGATAGAATGAATGACAAAATGATAAAACGAAAGATAGACAGACAGAAAGAACGATAGAATGAACGACAGAACGATAAAACGAACGATAGAGAGACAGACAGAACGATAGAATGAATGATAGACAGACAGACAGAACGATAGAATGAACGATAGACAGACAGACAGCATGATAGAATGAACGACAGAACGATAGAACGAATGATAGACAGACAGACAGAATGATAGAATGAACAACAGAACGATAAAACGAATGATAGACAGACAGACAGAATAATAGAATGAACGACAGAACGATAGAACGAACGATAGACAGACAGACAGCATGATAGAATGAACAACAGAATGATAAAACGAATGATAGACAGACAGACAGAATAATAGAATGAACGACAGAACGATAGAACGAACGATAGACAGACAGACAGCATGATAGAATGAACAACAGAATGATAAAACGAATGATAGACAGACAGACAGAATAATAGAATGAACGACAGAACGATAGAACGAATGATAGACAGACAGACAGAATGATATAATGAACGACAGAACGATAGAATGAACGACAGAACGATAGAACAAACGATAAACAGACAGACAGAACGATAGAATGAACGACAGAGCGATAGAATGAACGATAGACAGACAGACAGAATGATAGAATGAATGACAGAACGAACGATAGACAGACAGACAGAACGATAGAATGAATGACAGAGCGATAGAACGAACGATAGACAGACAGACAGACAGAATGATAGAATGAATGATAGACAGACAGACAGAATGATAGAATGAACGACAGAACGATAGAATGAACGACAGAACAATAGAACGAACGATAGACAGACAGACAGAATGATAGAATGAACGACAGAATGATAGAATGAATGATAGACAGACAGACAGAATGATAGAATGAACGACAGAACGATAGAATGAACGACAGAACAATAGAACGAACGATAGACAGACAGACAGAATGATAGAATGAACGACAGAATGATAGAACGAACAATAGACAGACAGACAGAACGATAGAATGAACGATAGACAGACAGACAGAACGATAGAATGAACAACAGAATGATAAAACGAATGATAGACAGACAGACAGAGAGATAGAATGAACGACAGAGTGATAGAATGAACGATAGAAAGACAGACAGACAGGATGACAGAATGAATGACAGAGGGATATAATGAATGATAGACAGACAGACAGAATGATAGAATGAACGACAGAACGATAAAACGAACGATAGACAGACAAACAGAATGATAGAATGAATGACAGAGTGATAGAACGACCGATAGACAGACAGACAGAATGATAGAATGAATGACAGAGTGATAGAACGAATGATAGACAGACAGACAGAATGATAGAATGAATGACAGAGTGATAGAACGAATGATAGACAGACAGACAGAATGATAGAACGAACAACAGAGTGATAGAACGAATGCTAAGACAGACAGACAGAATGATAGAATGAATGACAGAGTGATAGAACGAACGATAGACAGACAGACAGAAAGATAGAATGAACGATAGAACGATAGACACACTAAACAATAGAATGAATGATTGACAGACAGAACAATAGAACGAATTATAAACAGACAGAGACAGAACGATAGAGTGAACGATAGAGTGAACGATGAGTGAACAAACAAATGATAGACAGACAGACTGAAAGAATGGATGAAAGATAGACAGACAGAGAGAGAATGATAGAATGAACGATAGACAGACAGACAGAATGATAGAATGAATGACAGAGTGATAGAACGAACGATAGACAGACAGAATGATAGAACGAACAACAGAGCGATAGAACGAACAATAGACAGACAGACAGAATGATAGAATGAACGACAGAGCGATAGAATGAACGATAGAAAGACAGACAGACAGGATGACAGAATGAATGACAGAGGGATATAATGAATGATAGACAGACAGACAGAATGATAGAATGAACGACAGAACGATAAAACGAACGATAGACAGACAAACAGAATGATAGAATGAACGACAGAGTGATAGAACGACCGATAGACAGACAGACAGAATGATAGAATGAACGACAGAACGATAAAACGAACGATAGACAGACAGACAGAATGATAGAATGAATGACAGAGTGATAAAACTAATGATAGACAGACAGACAGAATGATAGAATGAACGACAGATTGATAGAACGACCGATAGACAGACAGACAGAATGATAGAATGAACGACAGAGTGATAGAACGACCGATAGACAGACAGACAGAATGATAGAATGAATGACAGAGTGATAGAACGAATGATAGACAGACAGACAGAATGATAGAATGAATGACAGAGTGATAGAACGAATGATAGACAGACAGACAGAATGATAGAACGAACAACAGAGTGATAGAACGAATGCTAAGACAGACAGACAGAATGATAGAATGAATGACAGAGTGATAGAACGAACGATAGACAGACAGAAAGATAGAATGAACGATAGAACGATAGACATACTAAACAATAGAATGAATGATTGACAGACAGAACAATAGAACGAATTATAAACAGACAGAGACAGAACGATAGAGTGAACGATAGAGTGAACGATAGAGTGAACGATGAGTGAACAAACAAATGATAGACAGACAGACTGAAAGAATGGATGAAAGATAGACAGACAGAGAGAGAATGATAGAATGAACGATAGACAGACAGACAGAATGATAGAATGAATGACAGAGTGATAGAACGAACGATAGACAGACAGATAGAATGATAGAACGAACAACAGAGCGATAGAACGAACAATAGACAGACAGAATGACAGAATGAACGACAGAATGATAAAACGAATGATAGACAGACAGACAGAATGATAGAATGAACGACAGAATGATAAAACGAATGATAGACAGACAGACAGAATGATAGAATGAATGACAGAATGATAGAACGAACAATAGACACAGACAGAACGATAGAATGAACGATAGAACGATAGACATACTAAACAATAGAACGAATGATAGACAGAGACAGAACGATAGAGTGAACGATAGAGTGAACGATAGAATGAACGATAGAGTGAACGATGAGTGAACAAACAAATGATAGACAGACAGACAGACAGAATGATAAAATGTACAAATGATAGACAGACAGACTGATAGAAAGGATGAACGATAGACAGATAGACAGACTGATAAAACTAATAATAGACAGATAGTCAGAACAATAGATGAACGATAGACAGACAGACTTATAGAATGAACGATAGACAGACAGACAGTCAGAACGATAGAACAATAGACAGATAGACAGAACGATAGAATGATAGAACAAATGAAAGACAGAATGACAGACAGAATCATAGAATGAATGATAGAGTGATAGAGCACACATAAGAAGGAACAATAGACAGACAGACTGATAGAAAGAATGAAAGATAGACAGACAGACAGACAGACAGTACGAACAATAGAAAAATAGAGCGAACGAAGGAAAGAGAGACAGAGAGACTGATAGAACGAACGAAAGATAGACAGACAGTCAGACAGACAGACAGACCAGCAGACAGACAAAACGATAGAATGACAAACATAATGGTAGATAGATAGACAGACAGACAAAATGATAGAATGAATGATAGAACAATAGACAGACAGAACAATAGAATAAACAATAGAGGGATGGACAGACGGGCAGACAGACAGGCAGAATGATAGAACGAACAACAGGCAGATAGAACGATAGAATGAACTAGAATGAACGAATGTAAGAAGGAACAATTGAATGACAGAACAAACGATAGACAGACAGACCGATAAAACAAACCAACGAAAGATAGACAGACAGATAGACAAAACAATGGAATGACAGACAGTATGATAGACAGACAGACAGAACAACAGAACAAACGATAGAACAAATTATAGGACGATAGAGCTTACGAAGGAGCGATAGATAGACTGATAGAATGAACGAAAGATAGACAGACAGACAGTCAAAACGATAGAATGACAGACATAATGATAGACAGACAGACAGAAAAAACGACAGAATGACAGATGTAATGACAGACAGACAGACAGACAGACAAACGATAGAACAAATTATAGAACAACGGACAGAAAGACAGAATGATAGAACGAACAATAGACAGACGGAACGATAGAATGAACGATAGAGCGATAAAACGAACGTAAGAAGTAACAATAGAATGACAGAATGAATGATAAACAGACAGATCGATTGAACGAACAAAAGATAGACAGACATACAGAACAATAGTACAACAGACAAATTAATAGACAGACAGACAGAACGATAGAAAAATAGAACGAACGTTAGAATGACAGAACGAATTATAGGATGATAGAGTGAACAAAGAAATGTTAGACAGAGAAAGACTGATAGAACAAACGAAAGATAGACAGACAGACAGATGGACGGACAGACAGACAGACAAGGAGACAGACAACACAATAGAATGACAGACATAATGACAGACAGACAGACAGACAAAACTATATAACAAACAATAGACAGAAAGACAGAATGATTGAACGAACAATAGAGGGAAAGACAGACAGGCAGACAGAAAGATGGAATGACAGAACAAACGAATGACAGAAAGATAGTGATAGAATGAATGGTACAACAAATGATATACAGACAGGCCGATAGAATGAACGATAGAATGAACGATTGACAGACAGAACAATAGAATGAATGACCGGATGGACGGACGATAGATAGACAGACAGACAGACAGACAGACAGACAGATAGACTGACAGACAGACAGTTAGATAGATAGATAGACAGACAGACAGACAGACAGATAGATAGATAGATAGATAGATAGATAGATAGATAGACAGACAGTTAGATAGATAGATAGATAGATAGACAGACAGACAGACAGACAGACAGACAGACAGTAAGATAGATAGATAGATAGATAGATAGATAGACAGACAGACAGACAGTTAGATAGATAGATAGATAGATAGATAGATAGATAGATAGATAGATAGATAGATAGATAGATAGATAGATAGGTAGATAGATAGACAGACAGACAGACAGACAGATAGATAGATAGATAGATAGATAGATAGATAGATAGACAGACAGACAGACAGTAAGATAGATAGATAGATAGATAGATAGATAGTCAGACAGACAGACAGATAGACAGTTAAATAGATAGACAGACAGACAGACAGTTAGATATATAGATAGATAGATAGATAGATAGATAGATAGATAGATAGATAGATAGATAGATAGATAGACAGGCAGACAGACATATAGATAGACAGACAGACAGACAGACAGACAGATAGACAGACAGACAGACAGACAGACAGCTAGGCAGACAGACAGACAGACAGACAGACAGATACTCACTGATGACAGCTGTGCCACTCCCACTCATGTCTGGGTTTGACTGGCAGAAAGTCAGTTGTTCCCATGTTTCTGACTTTTTGTGGAAACCGGAGAAGAACTCTGTAGTCAATATCTCTCACTGCCGGTCTGTATGCTGACCTGAAAGATGCACGACAGAAAAGGGTGAGCTAATGAATGGGTAGATTAAACATTTCAACAGGTCATCCTGAACCAATACCGAAGAACTGTTGAATGGAACCCAATAACACTTTTGGTGATTTTTAGTGGAAGTCAACTTCCCTCATTTACACACAGGTGTCCTAGCAGAGGAACCAAAGGTGGAGTTCAACAATGATATCCAAGCATTTGTAAGTGACTTAAGTGTCCAAATTCATTTGGAGCCACTGTAAGTCTCCATTATGAACTCAAAAAGTTCATTTTAACTGAGCAAATATCATAAGATAGGCACTCTTTACGCACCGCGACAGGCAGTTTTCCTCAGCCGCGCAGCGGAGCGCGTACATCTGCACGCGCTGGATATACGAGCCCGCCTGGATAGAATACGGGTCTGCAACAAGGTCTGGAAGACCTACAGACAAGCACAAGAGGAACATAGTAGACTACATGTATGTCTATGTTCAAATATTTGTCATGTCAAACCTAATATCTTAAGGTTAGGTCCGGCGTTTCTCCTTTTGCGCACAGCTCACCGTTTTGGAAATATCTGGTGCCGTACCCGGTGCCCGGCGGAGGGCGGCGGAGGATGTTGGTCCTTCCACTGGGTGGATAAATGTTGTAGAAAACCGTATTCCTGTTTCGTGGGTCATCTCCTGGCATATTGTCAGGTGTTGCTCCCTGCTCGGGCGTTCTGGAGGCACTCGCATCATTGTAGTTTCCGTTATAAGTGTTTGGAAAGGTGTTGGAATTCTCCGTGGGCGCAGCCAGCTGCTGAATATTGGCAAAAGCTGGAGCTCTCCGCGCGTTATTTTCTCGCCGTGCTGGGCCTCTTCCAGGGACACCTCCGCCTGAGTATTCAGATAGCATGGTACCATTAACTCTGGTTACCGGAGGACCTCTGGCTCTCTGACGCATCTGCACTTGACGGGCACCTGGTGTGCGGCTGTTGGCCACTATATAGTGCATGCTGTCCGGCCCCAGAAGCGCGGTTGTCCCGCTTTCCGACGCGCTATTAGTGGGTCTCTCAGCCACAGTATTGGATGCCCCCACACGGATTTGCATCGTCCTGCCTCGATTGCTGCTCAGATTAACCCTGGACTGTGTCCTGGACGGTACCGGTGCGTGATACTCAGACCCGGTGCTCATTAAACTAAACACCTGCCCGTTATTCACCCACTGGATCCGGTTTCTCCAGGGCGCAGCTTGTTGCGCGGCAATAAAATGATTCAGTCCTTGAAGTAAATATAAAAATAATACCAAATTTGGCATCTTGACATATATTGAAATGCTGTAACTATAAAAACTAATGTGGTTCCAAGCACAGCTGTTCGTCTGGAAGCCGCGTCTGCCCGAGTGGATGTGGGACTGTGGAGTGCGTCAACAGCATAGTCCGAAATTTTCTCAATGCCACTCGAAACGGACAGAGGAGCACCGGAGACACATTTATCAAATTGTGGGAGTTTACATGCGCGCGCACAGTCAGGAATGACTGTGGAATATGGTCTGTTAACTGCTTCCTTCCCGTGGCAAGGATTTCAAAGTGCCACTCTCCTTGAATAGTGTAGAAATTGGTGTCCCACTACAGTTTATATTTTTGGCGAGATAACTAGCCTATTAGATATGTTAGACAAACAGTTTTGGAAGAATGAATAGCATGAATCTAGTTCATGTGTAAAAGGCAACTCCACGATGCAACCCAACAGACAAGCCTATTTTTCTTTAATTCATGGGAAATAAATATTTTGTGACCCGTCGCCCACAGTAGCTTAATCTAAAAATCTGCAATTTTCATTACAATATTCCATTAATTTAATTGTGTAATTGTTAGCTAAATTAAATTAATTCAACTTAAAAAATATTTATTATGTTTTTATTTTGGTTAAAGATTCAAATTGATGGAATTTTGATATAAAACTGAAATGCGTAAATCTTAAAATTATAAATAAAAATAAAAAAAATATTAAGTGTAGTACCTTTAATTTAGCGATAGGCTACATTTATATGGTTATTTACATATTTTATAATAATTCATAATAATACAAAAAAAAATATTTAACGTTGATTAAAAAAAAACAAATACAAAAAAAAAAAATCTGGGTTTTGGTGCCAGGGTTGAAATTGTAAACCATATATAATAAATATAAGGTAAAACAGGCCATTTGTCCACTTCAGGAGGTCAAACTAAATATTAAAATAGTGTCATTTAATTTCGGCAACATTTGCACCTCCTTTACTGACACTTTGCTGAAAATGAACAAGGACTTTTGGCAGTTTCAAGCCCTGTTTTGTACCACATGCAACGGAAACGGTGATTATTACACTGGCCTGAAGCAAACTTTGCACACTGGCATTTTGTTGAGATGTTTGTGAGCTGTTCTGAGCACGCCTACAGCACAAACAAACCATTTCCCTGTTCAGAACGGCATATTTACCTTTCACCATTTACTAATTCTCTCAGTGCTCAAGTGTGGCCATATTCCTCTATACAGATTTGCGGAAATCAATCAATCAATTAATTTATTATTAATACAAATTTTGTACCTGCAAATTATTTTCTTAAAAACGAAGAAAAAGCACGGAAAGTCTTAGACTAATAAAATAATAACAAAAACCTCTTTAGAGAACAAAACCAAATTGTGCAGCTACGTCATCAGCCCTCGACATATTGAGCTACGCTTAGACGTCCACAAGACAGCAGTGTGCACCTATTTACAGAGAAACCGACACACTGTTCAATAAATGAATTAATTATTAATAAAAAATTAGTACCTGCAAATTATTTTCTTAAAAAAAGAAGAAATCACGGGAAAGTATTGGACTAATAAAATAATAATAAAAAAAAATCTCTGAAGAGAACAAAACCAAATTGTGACGCTACGTCATCAGCCCTCGACATGTTGAGCTACGCTTAGACGTCCACAAGGCAGCAGTGTGCACCTATTTACAGAGAAACCGACACACTGTTCAAACCTGTTTAGTTCTGGGAGTGGCCGGTGCGGGGCAGGTTGTCACAATGTTTAAGCCCAAAATCTTTTGAGATTTCTCTCCTCCAAACTAAATCGCTGTCGCGTAAACAAAGGAACAGAATACAACCTCACTAGCCCACATTCATTCAAGAGTAAACTAATTCAACAGAGTTTAGCTGTGTTCTCAGGACTGCAGTTTATATATTTTATTTGATCAAATCAGTGTTTAATAATAATAATAATTATATATATTATTAAGAATATATATATATATATATATATATATTCTAATTACATTTTCTGTTGTTGGACAAAATATTTGATATTACGGTTGAAATTTTTGTATGTTGTTTTCCTTTTTATGGTAAACTGTTTAGATAAATAATATATATGACAACATGCCCCTCTAGAGGCACCTTCTATGCATTATATATTTATATATTGACCAATGACAATGTATCATTGCATTATCTCTCTCTCTCTCTCTCTCTCTCTCTCTCTCTCTCTCTCTCTCTCTCTGGGGCTGCTTTTAAGGCAAAGGTGGTCCCACCAAATATTGATTTAGCTTTTCTATGTTTACTGGACTTCGCATGACTCAAGTGACAAATGAAAACTATTTATGGCATTATTTTTGAAGACATGCTCACTGTTCAATATTTTTCACAGAGCCTAAAACATTTGAACAGTACTGATATATATTACAGTTTTTTACGATTGCTATGACAGATTTTTCAATACTTTTAACAATTTTCCAAAACTCTTAACACAGTTAGCGCTACACCCGTCTGTGTAAGCTATACTATTAACACATTTCTTGTTGCTTTAACACAAAATGCATACAATTAACACAAATTTAAAATGCTTGAACTTCTTTTACACACAAGCTCAAACAAGACCAAAACAATGGATTTTTACTGCCAAATTTACCAATGATTTAACACTGTATGTCAGAACAGATAACACCATGTTCTAAACCTAACCTTACAGGCTAAAGTCAAGGTAAACAGCTGTTTATATTGTGAATTGAAACACAAATATATCCCCTGTATTTTATTCTATTGTTACTGAGAAACATCTGATTGAATTATGCAAATATATAAATCACAGCAGATTCCCATCTAGGAAACACACTCAAGTGTTGAGGTCGCATGACCATATGGTATAATGTAAAAGAGGACCTTTTGGGCTGTTCTTTTGTGGAAAGGGAACAATATAGAGCAACAAAAGAAAGAAAGAAAAATGTCTGCACTAGGTAGAGGAAGACGTATACCAGGACAAGGGAGAGGAGTGGGACAAGGATAAGGGCAAGGGAGAGGAGTGGGGCAAGGGCAAGGGCAAGTGAGAGGAGTGGGACAAGGGCAAGGGCAAGGGAGAGGAGTGGGACAAGGACAAGGGCAAGGGAGAGGAGTGGGACAAGGGCAAGGGCAAGGGAGAGGAGTGGGACAAGGACAAGGGCAAGGGAGAGGAGTGGGACAAGGACAAGGGCAAGGGAGAGGAGTGGGGCAAGGACAAGGGCAAGGGAGAGGAGTGGGACAAGGACAAGGGCAAGGGAGAGGAGTGGGACAAGGGCAAGGGCAAGGGAGAGGAGTGGGACAAGGACAAGGGCAAGGGAGAGGAGTGGGACAAGGACAAGGGCAAGGGAGAGGAGTGGGGCAAGGACAAGGGCAAGGGAGAGGAGTGGGACAAGGACAAGGGCAAGGGAGAGGAGTGGGACAAGGACAAGGGCAAGGGAGAGGAGTGGGGCAAGGACAAGGGCAAGGGAGAGGAGTGGGACAAGGACAAGGGCAAGGGAGAGGAGTGGGACAAGGACAAGGGCAAGGGAGAGGAGTGGGACAAGGACAAGGGCAAGGGAGAGGAGTGGGGCAAGGACAAGGGCAAGGGAGAGGAGTGGGACAAGGACAAGGGCAAGGGAGAGGAGTGGGACAAGGACAAGGGCAAGGGAGAGGAGTGGGGCGAGGGAGAGGAGTTAGAATGCATGGTGGCGCTCAAAGAAGGGCCAGAGCTAGGGTAACTAATGAAATAAGAGCTACTATAATAGACCATGTCATAAACCACGGGCTATCATTCTCAGCCGGGACACGGTGGCATCAATTGTTCGGATTTTTAGAGAAACCCACAGGTAGGATATTGCTTCTCCTACAGCAAAGTGTAAATAATTTTACCGTGTATTACTGTGACAGTGTGCCTCCGGTCTCTAATATGTCACTGTATTTTGTCCCTCTAAGAATTCAACGTCTACCTCCCTCAGGGGGCAGAGGAAAGCTCCTGAATGAAGAACAGGAACTTGCTATTGTCAACATGGTGATTGCTGACAATGAAATAAAACTGAAGGACATTCAGTCCAGAGTTGTAGAGGACAACCTTGTCTTTAGGAACATTGCAGCAATCAGCACAACATCCATTTCTCGGACTCTAGCTAAACACAGAGTCCAAATGAAACAATTATACAAAGTTCCTTTTGAAAGGAACAGTGAGCGCATCAAAGAACTCCGTCACCAATACGTCCAGGTAAGGTTAGGCAATACAGTCATTACTGTACTATACATTGTGTGTTTTGCAGTAAACTACTCTATTACTGTAACCTGGAGTACATTAGGACATACAGTAGATATACAGCAAAGCATTTACATAGACTGTGTCTGATTACTTTCAGAGAGTCATGGAGTTGGAGGCCAATCAAGTCCCACATGTAATGATCTACGTTGATGAGGCTGGCTTTAACTTAGCGAAAAGGCGTCAGCGCGGAAGAAACATAATTGGCAAAAGGGCCAGAGAGGAGCCAACATCACCATGTCCGCCGCAATCTCCAACGATGGTGCACTCCTGCACAAATGTGAGATTGGCCCCTACAACACCAACCAGCTTCTCCTGTTTTTAGAAGACCTGCATGAAAGACTTGTGCCAGAGGTAGAAAGGGGACAGGTGAGAGACCACTTGCCAATATACGTGATCACATGGGACAATGTGGCATTCCACCATTCCCGTGCAGTCACAGCATGGTTTGACGCCCATCCTAGGATGATATCCCTTTTCCTTGCTCCTTACTCCCCTTTCCTCAACCCCATTGAGGAGTTTTTCTCATGCTGGAGATGGAAGGTTTTTGACCATCATCCACAGGACCAAATGTCCCTCCTGGATGCAATGGATGCTGCATGCCAAGACATCACAGCTGAACACTGCCAGGGGTGGATAAGGCATGCCAAAAGAATCAGGTATGATGTGGATGAGAACATGTGGCCAAATGCAGAAACCGGGCAGATTAGAAGATGACTCTTTTTTTCTTCTTTTTTTTCTTCTTTTGGTGCTTTTTCTGTTTGTATATTTTGTATTTTCACATAATAAATGGCAGCTATATTGCATATTTTTGTTATCTTGCAGCAATGTCCTTTTGCAAATAAAGTCTTTATTGCAGCAATTCTGTCTCTGTCTTTGTTTATTCATTAACCGTACATTCTATAAAGCACTCTGAGATGGGTCTTTTTTATTGAATTTCTGCAGCAAAAGACCTAAACCCAACAAAACAAAAATGTAGAGAGGCTTCAAAAGAAACTGCAGTGCAAAGCACAATCTATGATCAATACAATATACTGTCTGTTGTATAAGGGCATACCTGACACATATAAAATAATGCAGTTTCTGTAATTCCATCTGATGTTAGTGTTTTTATGACATGACATGCTATGATTGACTAAATCTTCCTGTTGGACGAGAACATATGTTAGTGTTTTGAAAAATTATTTGGTTTTGAGACATGTTTGCAGTGTTTTGGTAGACATAGTGTATTGTTGCTAGTGTATTATTGTATTTTGAAAATTAGTTTTGGAGTTTAGTTTACAATGTGTGATTTTGAGCATGAAATTAAATGTTTTGCCAATTGTGTGTTGTGGGTGTGTTGGTGCGTTAAGAGTTTAGGAAATTTGTTAAAAGTATTGAAAAAATTGTCATAGCGATTGTAAAAAACTGTAATAGGAGTATATGTAGGTAATAAACAGCAGGTTCTCGTTGTGACTTACTCCATTAGTGTGACAACATGCCCCTCTAGAGGCACCTTCTATGCATAACATGTATATATATGTATATATATATATATATATAATTGATCAAAATGTATAAAACCCTCCTGGAAGGGACACTTATGTCTGCGCTGGATCTAATTTCAGTGACGCAGCGGGGGAATAACAGAGTGGACTCTGAAAGCCAAATAGGGCAAGAGCTGTTCAAACACTTATGTGACACTGAAAGCAGAAATAGATCCGTTCACATGTGGGAACGCCCCTGAGTCAGTCTCCATAAGACCAGCCAGCCCATGAGATCTGTTTCGTCACAAGACACTCACACTCCCCACAGCAGAAGATACTAAGATACAGTTTATGCTACAGTAAGTATCGAACATTACATTGAGTCTTTATTTGTGTGTATAAAAGTGCAAAATGTGTAAAACAAAAAAAAAAAACAAACAAAAAAAACAAATCACAGCCAAAAGCGTTGCTTTCCACCAGGTTTGGACATTGTAACATCGAAATATCGTCGAAAATAAAATCTCAGTTTCTTTGGCGCTCCTGGTTGTTTATCACTTTTGGGTTTGTGAAATAAAATCTTCCCCGTGTTTTCTCCCGACCTCAAACTAATGCTGCTGCGCTTTGAAATTATTTCATTCGTAAATCTAGGTGTCCAGAGAAGCACTGATCTTTGTGTGATTTTAAGAAGATGGTCTAATATGGTTTGAGCACAAGATATCCCAAAAGGAATACATTTCCACACCCCTGATGCTATACTCTTCAAGGGATTTCCATCTATATGATAATGCCTATAATAAGGGCTGAAGGTCACCTTTAATTTACATCTGATGACGAGGAAAATGGTGAGAAAATGCAGTTTTGCTTGTCAAGGAACTCTCCGACATAAACGAGCTCTGTTTGGGCTTGTGGATCATGGAATATGTAACTTGCTTGGGAGAGAAAAGTGGAGGTGGACCGCAAGAATGGATGTACACGGGGGGAAACAATAGCGATCACTGTTATTTTGTTTATGTGTCTCATTTTGAAGTATTAGCCACGTGCGTAAAAGCGCACGTCTCCAGATCATAATTGCGCCAAAACGCGCGCTGCTTAAACGTCTGGCTTCCCAAAGCAAAAAGCTAGATGTAGATTTTTAAACATTAATCAATATTTTAATGATCAAAATCTGTATTTGTCTCATTTTTGAGTATCAACAGTGTGCGTAAAAGTGCACAGCAGTATCCAATGCGCACCAGAGGAACATTGTTGCGCTTGAAACATGTCTACGAAATGCATTTGTAATTTGGAAACTACCCCAGTGCCCAAAACCCTCTAAAACCATCAAACCTGACCGAAGCAAACCTAACTATTTTTCTTCCCCCAATGCAACAAGAGCCACAATTGTCATGGTCATAAAAGCGCTAGGTATTTTTTACTCATTATTGATAGTGTTTTTTTATGATTGCATGTTCAGGTTGTGATATGAGCCACGTGTGCAGTGGCGGTTCTTGGCATAGGCGATATAGGCAGGCGCATAGGGCGGCAACGCTCTCTGGGGTGGCATGACAGGGTACCTGCCAGACCGCTCCCGCACAGAGCTCGCAAAATCGCGATGGGCGAAATGTGCCCCAAATTGCGCAACCACGCCCCCGCACAGAGCTCGCAAGATCGCCATGGGAGACAGGTGCCCCAACAGGCTACTCAGTCTTAAAGGCTCCATTAACACGATTAACAGTTGGCCTTTAGGTCGGCTACACAATGACACAGGATCTTCTTACTGGTCTTGCAATATTAGTATCAACCATGTGATTGCTGAGCAGATATGATGTCATATCTATAAGTCACTGATGATTTTGCATCGATGAAAACGGAGAGGGTTAATCTTTAAAGTAGCAGCAATTTGTAAGAACTGTGCCACATACTTTATTTACTGACTCTATTATTGAATTGTGCAATTTAAGTTATGTACTGTATATACTGTATAATGTCAATGTTAATAGAATGTGCCATTTAATTATATATATAAGGGGCGTTAAGGGGAGTGGCACCTCTGATCTCACCTAGGGCACCAAGTAAGCCAGAACCGCGTGTCCCCAATTAAAACAACTGTGTTGCATATGACCCAAATTCCATATGATATCTACTTGTCTCTTAAAGACTGTATTGCCCTTTAATTTCCACATATAAATCAATAAATGCGCATGTGTCATTGTTGGGTCACATGTTATTGATGTGTCTGTGGTAATGTGGCCTGCTTATCTGGTGAGGCTAAAAATAAAAAGTGCTGTCCAGAAAGTAATGGAAAAAAGAGAAATATATGACCCTGCTGAAGTGGCTTAGACCACAGTGGCATAGCTAGGGGGTGGCCAGGCTTGGCCACCCCATTGGCCACCCTACTCGCAATTGCTGTTTTAGTCATTTTTTCTGGTCATTTCTGGCCTCAATTTAGTTCTTTAGAGGTGAAATCATCTCTGTACAAATGTACAAACTTAACATGTGCGCACACCAAGGTCGCCGCACCTCTCCGTCCCGGGTGTCATTGTACCCACTCAACCCCCTCAACCCCCCCCGCCCACAGTCCGACGATATAAAAATGCTGCCCGGACATTTCTGTGCCACCACAGACTGATCGCTGCCTGGCCACCCCATTGAAAAACTCCTGGCTCTGCACCTGTTAGACCAGATGAGTTTTATGTTGGGTCAGACTGGTTTGGGCTGGCCAAGTGCTTGTCCAGCTGGTGAACAGGCGTAGCCATTCTCATTAAATTAAACTATTAAATAACAGCATCTAGTGTTATAGCGGTATTTCATAGCAGAAATGTCTTTAATTGTTCAAAAGCTCGGAT
Source organism: Moxostoma hubbsi (assembly GCA_032164185.1). Lineage (NCBI taxonomy): Eukaryota > Metazoa > Chordata > Actinopteri > Cypriniformes > Catostomidae > Moxostoma > Moxostoma hubbsi. The sequence continues at coordinate 48,424,060 of JAVLUX010000009.1, read as the reverse complement.
ATCTGACCGATATGATGCTGTCATCTGACATATGCTTTAAATGTCCCTCACCAGGAGCGTAGATTCCAGGCGGGATGCGGGGGGGGGGGGGGGGGGGGGGGGGGGGTTTGTTGTGTAGGTAACCCCCTCCCCAATAATCAAAATAAGCAAGTGCAACTCCCATTATTTCAACCATGATCAATGGAAATACGCTGCAACCCCCCCCCCCCCCCCCTCCCCCCCCCCCCCATGTTCAAGCCAAATCTACACTTTTGCCCCTCGCACATTTACAGCTGTCAATAAGAGAGCAGCCGCACCTGTTCAACCATCTCAGTTATGAGGGTGTGTTTCAAAGTCCCTCGCACACATCACTACCTGAAAGAGTCAAACACTTAGGTGACATCAGCGGATGGCTTCGTCTTTTTCGTCTCGGAGACTTGAGCGAAATTTAAGTTGACATTTATTTGATGAATATAAAACATTAATATAGTGTTTCTCTTTGGCGTAGGCCCTGTCTGGCGGTCCAAAGAAGTTGTAATGGCAACCGTCATATCCTGCCGGAGATAGGAGGCAGGGGTGAGGAGCCTACCCCCGTGCAGGACGGGACTCAACATGTGGTGGTGGGGTGGAGGAGGTTACCGTGTTCGCATACTGAAACAGCAATGTGATAGATTGTGAGCAGACTTATAAAGCAATGGCTTACATGTGATTGGCTAGGAGTTACCCAGCTAATGGTGCGATGATGTACAGCTGCTAGTCGTCCCGCTAGAACTACGCTGCACTTACATTTCTGAGAAAAGTTGCTAAGTTTGTTTTGTAAACGTAGAAATCGCATAAGTTCGCATAAGTGCCGTCGTAAACTGTTATTGTATTCTCAGATTTCCGCTAAACTGTCTCTAGTAATGTCGCCATTTCCCATCATGTCAAAGGCAAGTCTAATGTAGATGCTGCTGAGGTTTAGGACACGTACATGACATTTTATGACCTCCAAACACGCCTGAGTGTGACATTCCCAATTTCCGTGCGGGAAAAGCATTTGAATATAAACCCACGTGTCCATAATCGACTTCCTCCCATTTGGACTAAAATAGATAAATCTCAATCTGCGTCTCTGCTACTTTTTTTTCGTTGTCGTTGCTCTCCATGACAAACGTTGACGTTGGAGACAGTCTTACCTTTCCCCCCAGCCATGCCTCGTGGTCCAGGCACTTGGCCAAGTCTCAAGGCTGATCCTGTGACAGTGCTACTGTCTGTGAGAGATCAGAACATGCACATCTATTTAGGACTCCCAAAGGTCCTTCTCTCTTGACCCCGATGGCATGTAACCTAAATATATATCCCCGCACCCACTTCTCCTGACAATCCATCATAAGATTAGCCTCGCAATAGGTGTCACAGTACAGCAACAGACAGGCTTTGCACTTTGTTTTACAACCTGAATAAATGATTAGAAACGCTTCTCAGATGTTTCTTTGGAGAAGAAATATCCCAGTAATCTCTAGAGTTTCAGAAAAGATCTCAACAATGACTCAAAATGGACTCAGATTTGCCATGATGTAAAAAAACAATCTGCTATACACACATTTTATTCCTCTAAACTCTTACTACATGTCAACAACTGACAAATGTTTGCCTATTTTCTCAACATAGTGAAGGAGAAACGTTTGATACCTACATTAATGGAGATAGTTCACCCAAAAATGAAAATTCTCTCATCATTTACTCACTCTCATGCCACCCCAGATGTGTAAACTTTTGAAGAATATTTCAACTCTGTTGGCCCATACAATGCAAGTGAATGGTGACCAGAAATTTAAGCTCCAAAAAGCTCATAAAGGCAGCATAAAAGTAATACATACACCTCCAGTGGTTTAATCCATGCCTTCAGAAGCGATGATCTTACAGAGCTCTTGTCTCTGTAAGAGATCTTCTTCTTTTGTTTTTTTGGCAATTCACATTCTTCATGAATATCGCCACCTACTGGGCAGGGAGGAGAATTCAGAGTAAAAAAGGACTTAAATAGTGATTTGTTTCTCACCCACATGTACTGTATCATGTCACTTCTGAAGACGCGGAATAAACAACTAGAGTCGCTTGGATTACTTTCATGCTGCCTTTATGTGCTTTTTGGAGCTTCAAAGTTTTGGACCCCGTTGACTTGCATTGTATGGACCAACAGAGCTGAGATATTCTTCTAAAAATATTTGTTTGTGTCCAGCAGAAGAAATAAAATCATGCACATCTGGGATGACATGAGGGTGAGTAAATGATGAAATAATTTTCACTTTGGGGTGAACTGTCCCTTTAACGTGTCTTAAGCTATTAAGCTTAAGCAAGAATATTTGAGTTTATACTATAAGACATTTTAGCAGAAATATTTGAGACAAAGGTGATACTTAAATGAGACATAACTGAGATCTCCATTAAGATATTGAGATATGAAAGAGCAACCTCTGAGCAATAATATTATTACTTCTCTAAAGGATTTCAGCAGAAATATCTGAGTCAAAGTTGATGATTAAATGAGAAAAAGTGAGATCTCCATTAAGTTGCTTAAGTCTCTGGAGCTGCAGTATTAAAGAGCACCTTTGAGCAACAGTTTTTATTGCTCCTATTTTTTTTGTTGAAAGATTTGAGACAAAATTGATACTTTAATGAGATGAGACTGAGATCTCCATAAAGGTCCTTGAGATATGAAAGAGCAACCTCTGAGCAATGCAATATCTGAGCAGAAATATCTGAGACATTGTTGATACATAAATGAGACAAATTTGAGAACTGCGTTGTCTCTTGAGCAATAAAAGAGCCACATTTGAGCAATAATATTTGTTATTTATTCTAAGGAATTTTGGATAAACATTTAAGACAAAGCTGATACTTCAATGAGACTTAACTGAGAACTCCATGACATCTCCTGATATATGAATGAGCCACCATTGAGCACTCACATTTGCTGCATGCATTGCAGGCTAAAATGTCCTCTGAGAAGTTTCAGCTACACGACTGTCTCTGACAACGTGAAGTGTTTCAGATTTTGAAAGATTGGAAGCAGTTTTATTTGTCTGTGTCATGTAGTATCTGGCAGCTGTTGTACAGTATGCACAGCTGCACAGGCCACACACAATGCCAGCCTGGAGCAATGCCAGTGTGTTAATATACAGTATATTTGGACTGTTAACTGTGCGCAGTTTTATCAATGGGTTTATCACTTTTTCAGAGGGCGTTTGTTCTATTTGACCCTCTGCAAGTTACAGATAGTGTGTAATGTCACTCTGGCTGCCAGCACCTGGTATCAAATCCATGCCTGTGTACTGAACTGACGGCAATACTGTATTACACAGTACGCTTACAGTAGATCATGCATCAAACGTTTTGAAAGTTGTGCATTTGATATCATTTAACATTTTGTTTGAATTTTGTTTCATTGTAAATTTATGATTAAAAGAAATGTTATTGTAAGTATATAATTGATGTAAATTACACCTTTGTTTAATAAAAAATGGCATAAAATATGCACTGAAATGGAATATCATGGGACAATTAATTCAATAAATATATCAATTAATAAAGTAAATTCATTTACCTTTAATCATATTTCTATGTATTGATTAAAACAATTTGATTATATATTTGATTTGATTTTGTCTGTTGATTAAAGTGTTTATTTACATGCAAAGCTCAATGCAAGAAATGAACACACAACATAGAAAGGATTCAAATGACTTTTATAACCCAAGACCTTTTAAGCCCAATAGAGTTTCAGTAGAGTTTTCAATTTCAGTATAATAAAAACACAATGGCAGCACAATACCGTTCATCTCTGGGCACTCCAGATAAGCATTACCTCTTTTAATAAAAGAACAGTTACATAGATCAATATAAAATTCCAGGCTTTTGCCATCAGTTGTACAATAAGTTATTATTTTATTATATTATTTACAACATTTGTTCACCGGACAAAGCCATATCTACTTAAAATGCTATTTACAGTTCTATACACAAACATCTTCATGCAATCTGGAGATGCTGAAAAGGAGAAAGAGACAAATTAGATGTAAAAACGTGTCTTAATATTGATCTCAGGCATTCTTATGCATTAGAGGACAGTGGTTCTTACCTATAACATATTCAACAATGTGTTCTGAATGTCTTCATAAACTTGGTTGTAGATCTCCTCTTTGGATTTCATGCCATCCAGATATACTACAGGCGCAAAAAAAGAGTCCATGTGAGTTATAATGCCAGGGTGATATCCAAACAAACCTTTATGCATCTTTATTTATAAAAAATAAATAAATGCTTGTCTTTGAAATCTTGCTCCGCCTCTGAAACAACTTCCCTTTAATGATGACATCACAAAGCCCTGTTATTTTTAACCCGTGCCCATGCAACGCCCACTTTTCACTATCCAATCGATTCCTAATTGACCAAATTAAGCCCAGCCCTGCATTTTTGCTCATTAAATGATCTGTTTCGTTTGGAAATATGTTACATTACACAAGTAAAATGGGCTACTACCAGGGCTGGACTGATAATCTGGCATACCGGGCATTTCCCCGGAGGGCCGACGCACTTTTGGGCCCATCAGGGGTGGACTGATCATCTGAAGAACTGAGCGGGGCCGGTGGGTCGGCCACGAAACGTGCCGAATGAGCCGTGCTAAGCAAAAATGAACCACCGCGCTATGCAGAACGGACCACAGAATGGCTCACCCCCCCGCTCAACAACTATAGGCTCACCCCCCCTCAACAGTTGGGCCAGTTGCCATGTAAAATCCCCAGTCCAGCCCTGGCTACTACAACAGCAGTCAATCAGACTGGTTGACTTACGGACATCTAGGCTGTTATTCTCCATCTCGGTCCTGTGTTTCAAGTACATGGGCCAAACGTGGCCGTCAAACAGACCAGGGGGGTCAGGAACGGTATACTTTCTTGTACTAGAAGGAAAAAGAAAAAAAACAGATTTGGTCCGGAAAATACTCTACAAACAAATATCTGATCCTCCAGAAAGGATTCTCACCTTCTTCTCCTTTTGCACTCCTCGTATGGAATGGTGACATAGTAGCACTTGTTGTAGACATCAAGCAAAGGCCTTGAGGAACAAAAACAGTTAAATACTTCAGAAGATACAGAGAAGAGACTGTACGCCAGCAAGACTGGCAATGCAACGAGTCAAGTCTGACTCAAGACACCTACTTGTAGTTATAGAGAAGAAATCCTTCTATAATGAGGATGTGGATCTCGCGTTCAGGGTCCGAGCCGTCAGGCATGGCTGAAACGGTCACGCCGTGAGAACGTGCAAACTTCACCGGGTTCTCGATCCATCCCTTAACCGTGTTCGCCATAGCGTCCATATCCAACGCGGTGATCACTAAACAAGGGTGACAACAAAACAGATAAAATGTGTCTCACATGCGAGGATAATGGAGAAATTAATGTATAACATGAACACACTTTCTTTTAGTTATTTTTCCTTTTTTTCCCATCTTTAGGGATGTTAATAGTTAATTTCATTGCAGTCAAATTTACACTTCCAGTCAAAAGTCTGGACACACTTACAGTACTTATTGTCTATTATTACAGTTTTTTTCTTTATAACTATTGTGATGTCATAATAACACAAATGGAAGTTTTGGAATTATGCAATGACCAAAACTGATCTTAAAATTGAACTTCAAAGTCAAGGAATGCCTTTTAAACAGGGTTGCATGCGTACTGACTCACAATGGAAGTGAATGGGGCCAATTCGTAAACATAGTGACATCAGCTGAGAAGGACAGTCATTTCAGGGGTCAATAAGGGTCATTTTGACGTCATGTTGGCTTTAATAATTACATTTAACACAAAAGTACGTCAAAGTACCATGTAGTCTCATAACATGCTATAAAGGTGTTCTTTGGGCGCTCAAACAGATCAAAGGTTCGAAAGTGCCACAATGTCACGGCGTTTACACTCCCAATGCATTACTGAGAGTTGACTATAGCTGGATATGATGGAATATTTTGGGTTCAATACAAGTTAAGCTCAACTTAAGCATAATGTTGATTGCAACGGAAAATATTTTCGACTCATCTCTCAATGGAAGTGATTGGGCGGCAATCTGTAAACGTTAAAATGCTGACTGTTTTAAAAGTACATGTTATCGGGATTTTAGTGCGGTAAAATCACTTACTAACCTTTTCTGGTCAAAGTTATAGCCAATTTTACAACTTGAATCAACTTCAACAGAAGTTAATGTACAGCTGTGCTTTAAAAAAAGGGCTTTTGGGGCGGCTGTGGCTCAGGTGGTAGAGCGGGTTGGCAACTTATCGCAAGGTTGGCGGTTCGATTCCCAGCCCACATGACTCCACATGCCAAAGTGTCCTTGGGGAAGACACTGAACCCCAAGTTGCTCCCAATGGTAGTCTAGCACCTTGCATGGCAGCTCTGCCGTCAATGGTGTGTGTGTGTGTGTGTGTGTGTATGTATGTGTGTGTGTGAAAATGGGTGATTGGGACACAGTGTAAAGCACTTTGAAAACCTCTAAAGTTAAAAAAAGCGCTATATAAGTGCAGACCATTTACCATTTAAAAAAATGAAAAGCTTCCCATTTCTGCATTTAAAGCCTTAAAATTTGGCCCCATTCACTTCCATTGTAAATCATTACTATTGGATTCACTTCCAAGAGTTAAATCATTATCCTCGCCTAAAGGATCACCTTAAGATCAAAAGTTGTTGTTTTTTTTAAGACCGAGTGAAAGTGTGTCCAGACGTTTGACTGGTAAAGTAAGAAAAATAGTTTTGTTGGGTTTTAGGGTTTATGTTACAGAAAAGCACAAATCAGAATGGTCATGGAAAGGGGGGAATACATTACTGTTTCTCTTCCTACAGCGAAAGCCACTCTTACCATCCCATTGTCTAAAGCCGTCCTCCCCGACCTCTATTTGATCTTGGGGCTGCAATAACAGTGACCAATAAAACAAAAAGGTGTAGATCGCTCAGGCAGTGCTGGTCCCACCTGGACATGCCAGCTTCTAAAGTCATCTTCAATTCAATAAATGTAAACATCAAACTAAAAACTGGCACTAAATGTGCCCTTGTGCTAATTGCATTTGCTGGAAATATCTTTACCAGCGTGTTGCCAATGCAATTTTGAGTATGGCCTCTAATGACAGCTAGGAATGTGTGTCTGATGCATTCCTGAAATATAGCAATGTGCACTTGGAGAGCATTTGGCCTCCAGTGTGCCGAATGCACCGTAGAATCGTATTAGTGGAATTAGGAGTTTAATGCCGCAAAATGAATGCCTGCAAGATTGCAAACCGTCTGAGGAACCTCAATAGGCATTCATTTGTGCTCTCTATGAGGTTGGATGTCCAGGAGATCACCAGCATTGCGTTTATGAACCACATCGAAAGAACAATATGGACAATGGATTCACATACAATAGATAAGCCCTACATGTCCTATATGTTTTTACCTTTTCTGTCCATTGGAACTGCTGTGGCATTTATTCTAATGCATGTCTGGTTTATGGTGGTAGTTTCAATGCTATTAGCCTAATATGTGCAGTGGCCTCAAAAAGTATTTGGACACTTATAAATGTCTGAATGTCATTGTATTAGATCATATCAAAGCAAGAGTCGCCTGCGCTCGAATGCTGCTAGAGCTGACCACCGTAAAATGTTACAAAACGTTTAATTTTAAACAGTATATCTATTGTTTTGTTTCATGTAAAACCTTGGAAAATATCCTTATTGTTTTGCTTGAAATGTGTGCTTTAAAAACAATGATTTCCCAACCTAATTCTTGACATTCATGCATTTTTAAGTGTGACTTAAGGTACTTTTTTGGGCCACTATAGAGGTAAAAACACAAAGCTTGACGGGTGTCATTTAAAAGTGTGGAATATATCCATACCTTGAAAAAATCATCTTGATGTATAACACAACAATTCGGTAAGTTCTTCAGAAGTCTACTCGTCAGAGTGCTCTTCCCTCCATTAGTCACACTGTACAGGAAAGATTTAGACAATTAGTCAATGAGATCATTAAAGAGATTTGCATTGAGTAAGATCTTTGTATTACTCACCCTCCAATTCCAATAATGAACTTCATTCTGATCCTTTAATTCTTGGTCTTTGCAGAAGGACACTATCAAAGGAATTGCTTCCTTTAAATGTCAATACTCTCGGGAATGCTTTCAGTCAGTCGGTCTCTCTCTCTCCTCTCTTTCTCTGCCTGACTCTTCCTTTCTTTACTATTTCATTGATGGACTTGGCTTTCGCGTTCGATATATAGACCCCTCGGCTTTACGTCACAGACACGCGCTTCGCTTGCCAATAAGGACGCTCTCGGGGAGCCAATCAGCGCGGAGTGTCCATCGCGCTGGTCCAATCAGCGTTTGATTCGTCGTGTTAGATTTGCATAACGACACAGGTCCAGCGAGGCAGCTGTTCAGCTTCGTCTGTTAGAATGTCACTGGGGGCAGAAACCGTCACTGCTGCTCTGAGGGGCAGTTAAAGAGTGGAAATATACTGCGAAATGATGACAACTACCACTGTGAATATGCTTAACATATGTTACCATACATTACTGAAATGAATGGCGTGGAGGAACACGATTGAAGACATCCGGTTCGTCAAGAAGTCTCATTCACATACAGTATTAAAGTACGTCACAAGTGGTAAAAGGACATCTCTAATCACTCTCTCCCGGTGGTAAAATCTCTGTTATTTTTATTTAGTTTATATATTTAAATTACCCTAACGTAAGCATTTGGTTCCCTTTTGGTTATTCTTTGGGAACCAATTCCTAACGTTCTAGGAGCGTTCTCTTTAGGTTCCATTATTGCAACCATAAACGAATGTTCCCCGAACGTTGCAGGGAGGTTTTTGTGTGATACCTAATGAGAACCTACACAGAACTTTCCCTAATGTTTATTTAGTTAAAAAACAACAACTATTAACTAATCTTCCCAGAACATTGCAGGGTGGTTTTTGAGGGATAACCTAATAAGAACTATAATCGTTATTTTTAGGTTTTATATTTTGTACACCTTTTATTATTTTTCACCAACCAAGATTATTTATTTAAATGGAGGCTGCAGTGTCAAAATTCATATAGTTTACTGACTGATTTTTTTACAATTTATAATAGCAAAAATGTATCAGTTTTTGTATATATATATATATATATATATATATATATATATATATATATATATATATATATATATATATATACACACTCACCTAAAGGATTATTAGGAACACCTGTTCAATTTCTCATTAATGCAATTAACTAATCAGCCAATCACATGGCAGTTGCTTCAATGCATTTAGGGGTGTGGTCCTGGTCAAGACAATCTCCTGAACTCCAAACTGAATGTCAGAATGGGATAGAAAGGTGATTTAAGCAATTTTGAGCATGGCATGGTTGTTGGTGCCAGACGGGCCGGTCTGAGTATTTCACAATCTGCTCAGTTACTGGGATTTTCACGCACAACCATTTCTAGGGTTTACAAAGAATGGTGTGAAAAGGGAAAAACATCCAGTATGCGGCAGTCCTGTGGGCGAAAATGCCTTGTTGATGCTAGAGGTCAGAGGAGAATGGGCCGACTGATTCAAGCTGATAGAAGAGCAACTTTGACTGAAATAACCACTCGTTACAACCGAGGTATGCAGCAAAGCATTTGTGAAGCCACAACACGCACAACCTTGAGGCGGATGGGCTACAACAGCAGAAGACCCCACCGGGTACCACTCATCTCCACTAATAATAGGAAAAAGAGGCTACAATTTGCAAGAGCTCACCAAAATTGGACAGTTGAAGACTGGAAAAATGTTGCCTGGTCTGATGAGTCTCGATTTCTGTTGAGACATTCAGATGGTAGAGTCAGAATTTGGCGTAAACAGAATGAGAACATGGATCCATCATGCCTTGTTACCACTATGCAGGCTGGTGGTGGTGGTGTAATGGTGTGGGGGATGTTTTCTTGGCACACTTTATGCCCCTTAGTGCCAATTGGGCATCGTTTAAATGCCACGGCATTGTTTCTGACCATGTCCATCCCTTTATGGCCACCATGTACCCATCCTCTGATGGCTACTTCCAGCAGGATAATGCACCATGTCACAAAGCTCGAATCATTTCAAATTGGTTTCTTGAACATGACAATGAGTTCACTGTACTAAAATGGCCCCCACAGTCACCAGATCTCAACCCAATAGAGCATCTTTGGGATGTGGTGGAACGGGAGCTTCGTGCCCTGGATATGCATCCCACAAATCTCCATCAACTGCAAGATGCTATCCTATCAATATGGGCCAACATTTCTAAAGAATGCTTTCAGCACCTTGTTGAATCAATGCCACGTAGAATTAAGGCAGTTCTGAAGGTGAAAGGGGGTCAAACACAGTATTAGTATGGTGTTCCTAATAATCCTTTAGGTGAGTGTATATTACATTGATTGTTGGCTTATTTATTTATATAGACTGATTGTTTTATTTTAATGTATTTATTTATCAATATATACAGGTGGCGGAGGATGAATCTCAGTTGCCTCCATGTCTGAGAAGGTCAATCCGTGCATTTTATCGTGTGGCTTGTTGAGCGCATTACCGTGGGGCCTAGCGCATGTGGAGGCTTCACGCTATTCTCTGCGGCATCCACGTACAACTCACCACACGCCCCACCGAGAGCGAATCACATTAAAGCGACCACGAGGAGGTTACCCCATGTGACTCTACCCTCCCTAGCAACCGGGACAATTTGGTTGCTTAGGAGACCTGGTTGGAGTCACTCAGCACGCCCTGGATTCAAACTCGCGACTCCAGGTGTGATAGTCAGCGTCAACACTCGCTGAGATACCGAGACCCCCGACTGATTGTTTTATATATGATGTATGAATATGTAAATATAAATATGTTGAAAATTGAGATTAGGGGAACATTAACAGAACATTAGGGGAACGTTCTGCAAACCTAAAAAGAACGTTCTATTTCTATAAAGAAAATTTCCTAGCTATCCAAAAACAAACCTTATAAATGTGTGTTCTGGGAACCAAAATTTGTTAGCTGGGAATATAACTAATTACTACTACTAATAATAATAATAATAATAAAGACAAATGATATAGCAAAGTTATAGCCTTATTCCATCTAGGCTGTTTGGCCAAGAAATCAACTTCCCGCATTAATGTAAAATTAAATAATGTGTCTAAGGAGCCATTCACACTTGCATGTCTGCAATTGTTTTCATATGTAGCATGCGCTAGATGGACCTCTTTGAGCGTTACGCCTCATGTCGCTATTTTTCCAGTGTCTAGCACAGAAGCACCGCGTTTTTAGATGCCATGTCCAGTTTCAACTTTTCAACTTATCTTTTCAACTTTTCACTTTCAAAAACACATCTCGACAAATCTGCGTTTTTTTGTAATCGTGGCATTTTAAAGGCGTGGTCACGTTTATTTCTGCAGGCACATTTATTTCAGGCGTGGTCACATTTATTCCACAGTCACCTCAATGGGATTTGGCGCAATTTGCGAGATGGACTTCCGGTGGCAAAGAATTTCCCCTTTCATGCAAGTAGGTATATGTGCAGGCCAGAGATCTCCAAATGGGTGCGGAATGTCAAAAAGAGGGCGGGGTTACTCCAGAATGGGGTGGGGTTATTACAAAAGGGGATGTGCCATCTCCAAAAGTGGGTGTCACTTCCACTCACAGTTAGGATTAGGGAAAGAGTTATGTTGGGGCTCCCTGTGTAAATGTGACCAAAAATTCTCTCATCATTTACGATCTCAGAGCTGGACCGGTAATCTGGCATACCGGGCATTTTCCCGGTGGGCCGACGCACTTTAGGGCCGGTCAGGGGCGGACTGGCCCTCGTGAGAACCGAGGGGCCAAATCCCGGGTCGATTTCCCTTTCCAGTCCAGCTCTGCTCACCCTCACGCCATCCCAGATGTATCTGACTTTCTTTCTTCAGCAGAACACAAATGAAGTGTTTTAGTAGAACACCTCAGATCTGTTGGTCCTTACAATGCAAGTGAATGGGGTCTAAAACTTTGAAGCTTCAAAAAGTACATAAAGGATGACGTGTTTTGTGTGAACGGCCCCTCATGACATATGAAGCATAAAGCAAAATGTGTTCTTGAATGCATAGTATGCTGATGTCTGCCTCAAGGACTTCAGTAAAGCCGGTGTGTGTACATTTCTGCCCTAAATTTGATCTCAGGATCATTTTACTCTACAGTCATCAGGCTGGCATCTGGCTGGCATCCCACGGGTGATATGCCAATTTCTACATCATCAAGTACAATCATAGAACGTTTGAACCTGATGTTTCAAAATGTCCGTGAAAGTGTTGACTGTGAGCATTACTCCATTTCGGCTTTATTATTTATGACCATCACAGTCACGGTTTCACATGGTCAAGACGGGCACACAGTATTTGCTTATGTTTCCTTTAACGGATACTTGACCATCCTAATCAAATTGTTTCCAATTGCTTGACTCGTTTACTTGGCACAATGAGAGGGAACTTTTCCCCCAGTCAGAGTGGGGTGAAGTTCCATACATAACCAGCTCTCGGTAGGACGTGGCCCAGGTGCTATATTTGGCCTGGTGTGTATATAGAGCTGACTTTTCATCATGGCACAAATGCTTCTGATGCAACAACCACAAATACAAGCCTATTGGTTACACATTTAGACAGCAAACACAAAGGTTTAGACGCACGAAAATCTCAACCTTATGCTGAATAAGCAGGTGTCCAAACCTTTGCCAGCTAGTATACTCAATGTCAATAATATATTTGTAACATTTCACTTCCTGTTCCATCGCAACCATCACTGAGTCAGTCAACAGATCATGAGGTATTCAAGTTATGACCCTTTATCTTAAAAGTCAATTGTAATTATCAGAGGTTTGTTTCTGTGGAGCTGAACTTTAGCCGGAAAGGGCAATCATATTCCTATCACATCCCTTCTGAGTAATACTTCAAAGAAAAATGTTGCTTTGAAGTTTGATTTGAGTGATTCTCTGAAATGCAGGAGTAGCACAAAGAGTTGCCAGTTTCCTTTAATGTAAGTAAACAAGCACGTGCCAGTTTTACTACATGTAGAGTGTACTGTAGATATGATAACACAGCATGATCAAATGGGAAGTCGGCATGTTGTTTCTGAAAGTTCCCGTATCCTAGGATTGGTCACATTAAGCCTGATCTCCTATCAGACATTTTTGCATCAGCTCTAGTGTGTTTACCTTCCTTTGTGGTGCAACCGGAAGCGCAACGGATCCCACGTACGCATACGTGTAATTCCGATGCATGTTCCCCTCTAACATTTCATTTTTACTCCACTGTTGGTAAGATTTCGGTTTGGGGTTTCAGTTTATAAAAATATGCATTCCTCCTCACTGTATTACAGCCTTAACAGCTGAAAAATCTCGCTTTTGGCGCCCCTCTGTGGACATTTCACTCGGAGAGGGGAGCTCACACTTGCCCATACGGAGAGGACACTTACCGCTTTGGCCACTGGGGGCAGTGTTTCGCATTTCGGTAAGCACAGACTGATTTCACCTAATGAAATTTCACCCTACGGTTTCTGATTTCATTATGAGATCAGTCTGGAAAACTATGGAGCCCCTTTGAGGCCAGGGCAATTTTTTAGCTTTTTCTGAAATAGTTTTCATTCCCTCGCAAAACTTTAATTTATTTTTTACTCATGTTAATGTGACTCTTGGGACTGCCGCTCTGAAAATATGAGGTCCAGAGATTGAACTGCATTCAGACTAGTACAGTAATTCATGGAGCCATTGCATTCCATCCTTCTAACTGGTAGTTTGTAGTCATGACAGAAAAGATCTCGTGACAAGTATCCGGTTTGAACCATGGTTGAGTAACCCTGTGTAACGAGAGTCAGCTGAAAGATAGCTGTGCAACGTGTATAAACCACACTCTCCTGACCTCAAGAGGTACACTAGCGGCTGACGCTAGAGGCTGTAGCCTTTAGCCTTCTTGTTAACGCACACACCTCCTACGCCAGAGACGCCGTTTTCAGTCCCGTACGGAGCGGGTAGAACTGGGCCAGTTGCAATGGTGCCGTGACCCGGATGTGAGTGAGGTTTAGGGGGGTGAGTGTAACGGGAGCAGCTGATAAATAGCTGTGCAGTGTGTATAAACCTCACTCTCCTGACCTCAAGAGGTGCACTAGCGACTGATGCTAGGGGCTGTAGCCTTTAGCCTCCTTGTTAGCGCATGCCAGAGATGCCGGTTTGAGTCCCGTACGGAGCGGGTCTAGTTAAACATTATATACAATTATACAGTTTTTCTTGGTTTGTTTTTTAACTTTCTCCCAATTTGTAATGCCCAATTCCCAATGTGCTCTAAGTCCTCATGGTGGCATAGTGACTTGATCCGGGTGGCGGAGGACGAATCTCAGTTTGAATCTCATTGGCCCGGTTGCTAGGGAGGGTAGAGTCACATGGGGTAACTTCCTCGTAGTTGGGGCGAGTGGTGAGTTGTGGGTGGATGCCGCGGAGAATATCATGGGCCTCCACACACGCTACATCTCCGCGGCATCCACCCACAACTCACCAGGCACCCCACCGAGAGTGAGAACCACATTATAGCAACTACGACGAGGTTACCCCATGTGACTCTACCCTCCCTAGCAACCGGGCCAATTTGGTTGCTTAGGAGACCTGACCAGATTCAATCAGGATGCCCTGGATTCAAACTTGCGACTCCAGGTGTGATAGCCAGCGTCTTTACTCGCTGAGATACCCAGGCCCCACAACATTTTTACTGTTGATTATACGGTAAAAAACAACATTTTGACAATAGTTTTCTGTAAAATTACATGGACTGTCTTGTTAAATATAACACCTTTTCTTACTGTCTATGTTAAGGTAACTGCCCGTTGACATTTAAGGGAAAACACAAAGCTGTGCAGTTACATTTTTCTTTAATTAATGACATTATCGATATTAGCAACTTCATCACTTATTGCACATTAAATGATACGAAAGATTTACACACAGTACACTTTTAAAACATTTTGATCATGTACATTATACAACGATGTGGCTGAAATGATCCTCTCAAAATGCAATATGAGCACATGAATATTAGAATAAGCCAATGAAATCTGACACATGCCAGTCAGAATTCAGTCCACATTTGTACTATTATTTCCCACTGGAGTGTGCAATGAATTTTCAGTACCCTTTTTTAAATGATTGCAGCCAAATATAGGAGACTTTTAAGAACTCGCTGTGTTGTATGTGACCGTTCAAGTGTTACAGAGTGCTCATAAGGCATTAGAAAGGGCGGGATAACAAGCCCCGCCTCTTGTGATGTCATAATGGACAGTTTGTATTGGAAGCACACATGAGTTTCTAGTGCGGGGCTGAATTACAGTTTATGTACATGGAGTATTACAGTGAACTCAAACGGCTCACTTGGATTGAATGGCATACTACCACACTACTTGTACTATTTCCGCAGTATGCGGCATGTATACGGTGTTCATTGTGCACAATATCTGTATGGAATACCCAAATTACCTGCTATATTTGCCGAACAATGCAGAGCACACTGCATGGAATACTTCATCCGATAATGCACTTGTTTTGATCAGGTTGGGATATATGACACAAATGTACAACATACTTCTGCTGAAAATGTTAGTCTGTGCATCCTGCCTTACGTACTGCACTGCAATGTATGCAGTACGCAAGTATGCCATTCCACACATAGAACCTGTTACTTGTTAAAGACGTACATTACAGAAGCAAACCTCAGCAAAACACCAAACACGATTAGTCTTTCACTCTAAATGTGTCTTTAGATTCAGATGTAGGACGGGAAAATCAGATAAGTTTAAAAGTCAACGTGAAATGGCATTTGTAACCTATTTTACAGCAAGTTGCTACTTCATTTTATCCATCGGGACTTGACTGGTCTGTGTAAAGTGGCTTTCATTTATTTTCCTACATTGCCGAATCATGCACAAGAAGACCGGGACCGTGTATTAAGGAAGTAGGGTCATATTTTGATATCATGTTGATTTAAACCTGTAAACCGCTGCATTATGAAACCGACAAAATCTGTGGAACTGGTTGGCATGTACGCAAGGTTAAACTGCCCAGTCAAGGATCAGCTGGGATTACATATCGTCCTTCTGATCGAAACTGATCGCTTGGAAAAAGAAGAAGAATCACTTGTCAAATCGAGGAAAATCTTTCACATCTGTGCCAACAAAGAAATACTTCTGGAGTGTTATGCAACATGTTTGGGTGTTCACAGATGTTCCTCTTAGTATTGAGTAAAAACAAGAGAGTATGTTTGATGTTTTTCACTTATTCAGCTGTGGTCCAGTTTTAAAGTGACCCCGACCGAGAGGCGAGTGTGTGTGGAAACACTTCATTTTTTTTGTTGATGATTGTGCTTGAGAAAAATCCATTTTGGGGGTCCACATGATTGTTCTTTAAAGAAACATCTTTGGGAAATGACATGCACAGATGTGTCCCTGTGATATTACGGTGAAACAGGACTTTAGGTTAGTCTGTAAATAAAACGAGAAAAACATAATTCACAATTAGCATATTCATAATTATACATAATACATATACACCAATAACTACCAAAAATCGGCTTTTTATTTAAAAAAAAGTATAAAAAAAATATTGGGTTCACTTTCTATGAAACCCATATTTATAATGCATTAATAATGTCTCATAAAACACCCTATAATATGTTATAAATAATTGTAACCACACTTATAATACATTATAACACTTACCTATTCATAGTTATAACTTAAGAGTATAATGCATAATAACACAAGCAGTTTTATAGTTAAGTTATAATGTATTATACGGTATATATTGTAATATATAATAGATATGCTTTAAGTAAAGTGACTTATAAACATCCATAATATATTATAATAGTGGTTATAAGACATTACAAGTCATGCTGAAGTTATATACATGCACAAAATACAAAATAACACACATTTAATGTACATTTTGAGATATTTCTAAAAATACTTGTAACACTACAAGGTTAAAATAGATCAGATACCAAAAAATGTCCAGGTCATATTTCACCCCAAAGTCTAAAGATACAATATAAGAAATTCAAAATGTCAAACAAACCAAAATGAAGCCTATTTTAAGGACATTAAGGCTTTATTTGCATTGGAACAATGAAGCAGATTTCCCCATATCCTCATTAATGTAACAGTAATAGAAACAATCAAATTCTGTGATACACCATCACCATAGCAACTAATTATTTAAATACAATGCGTTTGTTTTTGTTGCAACTGTTCGATTGGTGGAACAGTGGAATAGATGGTGAAATGGGAAACTGAACCAGCTGTACATACTTCACTTATCAGACGAGTCACAGGGGCATCGAGTGAAGCGCCACCCATCCCACTCAGGACAGTGTGATATACGACCGATGTACGGAGCATGACAAGAGAGGCATTCAAAAATACAGCAAGGGGATGGATGAGACAAATAGGTGGGAATGTGGGGGGAAAACAATAACGTAGAGAGACAGAAAGCAAACAAACCAAAATAAAGAGTGAGAAAGACAGTGCTGGGGAAGCTTTTTTGAAACTACTTTAAACTACTTAAAGTAACTTAGTAACTACAGTCAAAAATGCCCTTTAGAAAAAGTAGATCACTACATTAGTAATAAAAACATATCTACATGGAAGCTATTTAAAGGTCAAAGTATACTGAGGTTTTCCCCATGCCGCTATTTCTCGCACATAGTGCGTGTGATGGAAATTTAGTCATCAGGTCTGCTACCCGACCCAAGCCTGATGGCACCTGACCCAACTGTCCAGACTCGGGACAGTTTTTCAAGTGTAACTTTGGGTTTCCGTTTGTAACTAATGGAAAAATGTATTATTATTACACATATTGAACATAATTTTTTAGGCTACAATTATTTAATCTATAATACTTAAGGCTATTTATCAATTAAAATTTGTAATCAAATGAATTACATGATGTGCCGATTAATCGCAATTAATTGCATATCACCAATTACGGAGAAAGGCGCCAAATTTTTACATATAACAATTAAAAATCACTATAAATATAAAATAAAATCAGATAATTCAAATACATTACATCATATTAATATATTGTGGCAGCAGACAAGTAAAGAATTTAGCCAATACAAAAAGTGGATTAAGTACAAATATTTACATTCACATTTATGCATTTGTCAGACGCTTTTATCCAAAGCGACTTACTATGGGTACAACCTGGAGTTAAGTGCCTTACTCAAGGACACAATGGTGGTGACTGTGGGGATTGAACCAGCAACCTTCTGCTTACCAGTTATGCGCTTTAGCCCACTACCCCACCACCACTCCACTTGTTATTTTGTCTGTTTTATTTCCATTTCATTAAGCATAACCTTATTATTATTTTTATTGTTGGTCTATTGGTGCATTCAAGCCCTCACCGTGGTAAGGGGTGGTGGAAGTGGAACATTGATGATCACACACTACACGGACGGGTATATCCGCGGAGCACCTTCTCTGTGTTTACATCAGCATCCCCCACAGGACGCATTTCAATGCACACCCTCCTGAGAACGTCGAAGGGCGAATACTGCCCCCCCCTGCTGTCTAGATCTAGGTGTTGGTGGTTGGTTTTACTTGTAAAGCTGGAGTTGCGCTGTCTGCCCCCTACTGCTGCAAATTTGTAAAAACATCAAGGAGGTAGATCAAGCTTAAATTGGAACATTCCTTATTACTGAACTTACATATGGATCGTGTTAATTTATTTAATGCATTATTTTTCATATAATTAATCGCACAAAATTAACGCGTTAAAATCGTCAACCCTAATAATATTTTATTCGAACGTAATTTTAACGCACCTTATTTTGCACACATGCTCTCACTCACAGACATACGAGAAGAACAGACAAGTAAGGGGCTGTTCACAACCAAGTGTATTTTTGCGTTCAACTGCACTGTTTTTCTAGGTAAACATGCACTAGATGGAAACTACATACATTTAAATATATAGTTACAGTGTCAATCTTAAACAGATAAAATTGACTCTAAAAACAGCAAATAAAACTAGAATCACCTAAAGCAAACAAATAATTCAAATGAATCAGTGATTCAGTATATGAACAAACCAATTCACTACAATGAATCAGAAGTCCGAGTGCAAAATATGAGAGAGCGGGCATGATGGGAGGAGGGGAGAGAGAAATATGGACAGAGAGAGTGATAACCCCGTGATCCATGCCAATGCTGGAATATCGCCCATGCGCCAGCCTGTAGTCCAGTCAAAAATAGCACAGTTCCAGGGTTGGCGCGACTCTAGTTCTGACGAGCGGAGCAGATGGGCTTTATGTAACACGTGATGCAACACTTTTGAAACATTCTGCCAGGGGAAAACGAGGGGCCACGACTCAACTCGCAGCCCATTCAAAGATGGCGTGGTGTTCTCCAAATATGGCATATCGTGCAGAGGTCATTAAACCGACCCTGCTGGTGGAATCTACTGTTACAGTCAGGCGGTTGTTCTCTTACCTAATGCACCAACCACGTTAGGGACAGGCCTCTGCAGCTACTGAGGGTGGCCTGCGAAAAAATATGCCATTAAACAAATACAAATTTCTTTGCATTTAAGCATTGCATGCATTTAAAAAAAAAAACAAAATATTTGAAATCCATGCATGCATGCACATTATGCTTTTGCAGTTACAATGCAGTCACCTTTGAGTATTTAAACTTGTATGTCCATTTGAGTCACACGGCCAGGTTATGAGAAAATGTCTGCATGCCCATTTGCATCCTCTCCATACAGAGTAGGATGTGTGATAATTAGTGCATCCCAAATTCAAGAACATTGCAAATATTTTGGTTTTATTTTGGTTTTCTAGATCTGGTGGATTTCCCAAGTATGCATCTGTGCATGCATTGTTTGAGTTGTAAAATGTCGGTCAGAATATGTAAAGAGTTTTCACCTCTCTGGAGCTGATGTCTGTGTCAGTTGTTCAAGCCTGTTGAGATATGATTGAAGTAATATATAGCCTAAGTGTGAGCACTGAAAGTCCAGCAACACTTATGTAATGATCACACTCAATGTTATATAGTTATAGTGCAATTATTATTACTGATAATAATGTGTCTCTTCAGCATGTTGCTTTCTGAATAGGAATGCACGATCTATTTACACATGGCCACATAAATGTATGATATTAGTGCTTGGATCGAACATCCATGCTTCTCATCCATGATTGTTTGCTCATGTGTAGCTTGCGGAGCTACCAAACCCCCGTATGCTGACACAGTTCCCTTTGGAAGAAGCAGGCCTATAGTCTACATATGAGGCCTGAACAATCAGAGGTATTTTCACTTCCCTTTAGAGGGTTTCATTAGGTCTTTTAAAACACAAAGTGAGTGAGCAAGTGTAAATTGAAACATCTGCATTGAAATATTAAAAGAAAAATGACATTCTATACTGTAAACTATATTACTATAAGAGGAACTGCCCTCCGGTGGCCTGTTTGACCTCTATAGCTTGTAAAGGTCAGAGGACACTTGAGATGGGGTACTGTCCCACAAACACATGCAGGTTTACCTGTCTCTCTGCACTTTGATTCGCTCGTCGTCATATCTGCAGAAAGAACAAGACACAAACTGTGTTATCAAGCAGTCATACAAACACAGTGCTTTACTAATACAGGATACCCACAAAACTATCTGTCTATCAGTCTGTCTATCAGTCTGTCTGTCTCTCTGTATATCTATCTGTCGTTCGGTCTGTGAAAATACATCTTTTTATCTATCTATCTGTTGGTCATTCGGTCTGTCTATATTTCTATTTATCTGTCAGTCTATCTATCTATCTATCTATCTATCTATCTATCTATCTATCTATCTATCTATCTATCTATCTATCTATCTATCTGTCACTCGGTTTGTCTGTCTGTCTGTCTGTCTATCTGTCTATCTATCTATCTGTCACTCGGTCTGTCTGTCTGTCTGTCTGTCTATCTGTCTATCTATCTATCTGTCACTCGGTCTGTCTGTCTGTCTCTATCTATCTGTCACTCGGTCTGTCTGTCTGTCTGTCTGTCTGTCTGTCTGTCTATCTGTCACTCGGTCTGTCTGTCTGTCTGTCTGTCTATCTGTCACTCGGTCTGTCTGTCTGTCTGTCTATCTATCTGTCTATCTATCTATCTATCTATCTGTCACTCGGTCTGTCTGTCTGTCTGTCTGTCTATCTATCTGTCACTCGGTCTGTCTGTCTGTCTGTCTATCTATCTGTCACTCGGTCTGTCTGTCTGTCTGTCTATCTATCTGTCACTCGGTCTGTCTGTCTGTCTGTCTGTCTGTCTATCTATCTATCTATCTGTCACTCGGTCTGTCTGTCTGTCTGTCTGTCTGTCTATCTACCTGTCACTCGGTCTGTCTGTCTGTCTGTCTGTCTATCTATCTATCTATCTATCTATCTTCCTGTTTTTCTGTCTGTCTGTCTGTCTGTCTATCTATCTGTCGCTCGGTCTGTCTGTCTGTCTGTCTGTCTATCTAACTGTCTGTCTGTCTGTCTATCTATCTGTCTGTCTTTCTTTATTCACAATACCTCTTCAAACATTACAATAATACAGTTTAAGGTACAGGGTAGATTAAGTACCATGAAATGGGTCTCCCAAAGAAGCTAAGAAGCTTATAAGTAGGGGCCCATTGTTCTTGAATGGGTAAATACAGACAAGGTACAGTGGGACACAATAAATGCACACAAAGTGTACCATAACATACGTAACAACAACGTACTCACTCATACAATCATACACATACATCCCAGTAATCCATGAAAATCAGTTTTTAGAATTAGATATAGGTTAATAAGAAATTATGTTTTAATTGTCTTTTGAAGTTGGAGATAGAGGGCAACACCTTAAGACAATCATCAATCCTGTTCCAGATCTGCGGCCCCCTACAACAACACTCATACTGGCGCGCACATGTCGGCGGTATTTTCCGAATATAAGTGGTTTGATTCTCGTTTGGTACGTATGCTGGGGGCTGGAGATAGGAACAAGACTACTCAATCTAGGGTTCAAGCTATTTACAATTTGAAACATTAAACAGGCATTGTGATATTCATTTAGCTCAGCTAGTCTTAATATTTTAAAGCGATAAAGCGAGCCCGTATGGCTTTCTTTTGCAAGGATTCAAGTTTTTTAAGATGACTTGTAAAGGTGTTGCACCATATCACATTACAATAAATAAGATGTGGTGCAAAGAGAGTTTTATACAACATCATAAGGGCAGACAGAGGAAGAAAATGTCTGATCTTATAAAACAAGCCAACATACTTTGATAATTTATTTACAAGATGGTCAATATGACATTTAAAGCTAAGAGAGTCATCAATGAGGACCCCCAGAAATTTAGTTGAGTGTACTCTTTTTATCACCTGCCCATTAATTTTAATCAGGCAGTGAGCAGTGTTTTTTAAAAGAGATGATTTTTTGCTCGAATTAAATAAAATGAAATTTGTTTTGCTGATATTTAATGACAGTTTGTTGCATTTAAACCAGGAGTCAACTTTAGTTAACTCTGAGTTTACTATATCTTGTAGCATATGTGGGTTCCTATGTGATGTAAATAAATTTGTGTCGTCAGCAAAAATTATTTTATGAAATATTTTAGAGGAATTTATAAAATCATTTATGTATATAATGAATAAAAGTGGACCCAAAATTGAACCCTGGGGGACCCCATAGATTATAGGCTTACAAGTAGAGTTCTGATCATCGATATGGACATACTGTTCCCTCTCATTTAGATAACTTCTGAACCATTCAAGTGCTAGACCTCTGACACCATAGTGATGTAATTTGTGCAATAAGATATCAAAGTCAATGGTGTCAAATGCGTTTGATAGGTCCAAGAAGATACCAACCCCGCATTTTCCCTCTTCAATACAGTCATTAATTTGTTCTATTAAGTCGAGTATTGCCATACAGGTTGTGCTCTTTTTTCTAAAACCATATTGTGAAGGAACAAGAATATCCAATTTGTCAAGATAACCACTGAGTCTATTGTATACCACTTTCTCCAATACTTTAGAGAATGTGGGTAGAATTGATATGGGCCGGTAATTGCTCATATCATTTTTGTCACCTGATTTAAAAATTGGAATTATCTTAGCAATTTTTGTCATTTTAGGTACAGTGCCAGTAAATAAAGAAAGATTAATACAATGAGCCAGTGGCTCTACAATGACGTTCGCTATGGCCTTCATGATAGTCTGTCTGTCTATCTGTTGCTCGGTCTGTCTGTCTGTCTGTCTATATTTCAATCTATCTATCTGCCTGCCTGCCTGTCTTTCTCCTGTCTATCTATCTATCTATCTATCTATCTATCTATCTATCTATCTATCTGTCTATCTGTCTATCTGTCTGTCTATATTTATATCTATCTGTCTGATTGTTGGCCTGTCTGACTGACTGTCTGTCTGTCTGTCTATTTGTCAGTCTATCTATCTAACTGTCTGTCTGTCTATCTATCTATCTGTCTGTCTATCTGTCTGTCTGTCTGTCTTTCTATCTATCTATCTATCTATCTATCTATCTATCTATCTATCTATCTATCTATCTATCTATCTATCTATCTATCTATCTATCTATCTATCTATCTATCTATCTATCTATCTATCTATCTATCTGTCTGTCTGTCTGTCTGTCTGTCTGTCTGTCTGTCTATCTATCTATCTATCTATCTGTCTGTCTGTCTGTCTGTCTGTCTGTCTGTCTATATTTATATCTATCTGTCTGATTGTTGGCCTGTCTGACTGACTGTCTGTCTGTCTGTCTATTTGTCAGTCTATCTATCTGTCGGTCGTTCGGTCTGTCTGTCTATATTTCTGTCTATTTGTCAGTCTATCTATCTAACTGTCTGTCTGTCTGTCTGTCTGTCTATCTATCTATCTATCTATCTATCTATCTATCTATCTATCTATCTATCTATCTGTCTGTCTGTCTGTCTGTCTGTCTGTCTGTCTGTCTGTCTGTCTGTCTGTCTGTCTGTCTGTCTGTCTGTCTGTCTGTCTGTCTGTCTGTCTGTCTATCTATCTATCTATCTATCTATCTATCTATCTATCTATCTATCTATCTATCTATCTATCTATCTATCTATCTGTCTGTCTGTCTGTCTGTCTGTCTGTCTGTCTGTCTGTCTGTCTGTCTGTCTGTCTGTCTGTCTGTCTGTCTGTCTGTCTGTCTGTCTGTCTGTCTGTCTATCTGTCTGTCTGTCTGTCTGTAATTTGGTTGTTCTTTCTGTCTACTGTTCTGTCTGCTTGTCTTTAAATAAATGAATGAAATGAAAACTCTCTCTGTGACTGTGAAACAAAAGATATCACTGTGTCTCCCCCTGCTGGTGTTGTTCACTTACTGCAGCACACACTCTGGAATCTGCACATGTGCCATGGGCACAATCTGAGCGAGTTCCTCCAGACTCTGGACGTAACGAATCTTTTCCATAAACTTCACACTGGAGAGAGATGAAAATGTCATTAACACACTCCACACAATATTGAGGGTCATGATTACACGCGATTAGGATATTAGATATACCTGATAAACGGCCTTGAGATGGCTAGAACTGTGCGGATGAACCAGGAAGGGTGTGCGATGATCAGACATTTGAGATTCTTTCTTAACCTGGATATTAATGGAATAGAGAAGCACAAAAATGCCTTAAAAGTCTCAATTTGCTCTCCATTTAATTTCAAGTCCAGGAGAAACATTTGAGATTTGAAAGAGATTACGTTTTTGATACCTTCTTTCTATCATCTGGTAGCATCTCTTGAGCCAACTGAGTCCTGGCATTCTCCTGCGTGGAGTGGCTCCGTTCATGTAAATGATCATGTAGTCTTCAGCAACCAACAACTCTAAACTGCTGATCACATACCTGCAGAAACAATGTAGTGGAAACAAATGTAACATTATTGTACATTTGCCATTACAACTTCAGACTGATGTCATTCTGCCCAACGTCATCTTTTGTGTTCCATGGACAAAAGAAAGCACATGGATTTGGAAAACGATGACAAGAATTTCCATTTTTGGGAGATTTATTCCTTTAAATTGTATTGGATTGTGTGAGGAGTTTGTTTAGTCTTACAGGAAGAGGTTTTCCATGATATAATTGTAGTCTGCACAGCTGCTGTCGGGCAGGTAGCAGGCAGCAAACACGATGATTGCGTTGAGTCCCTCGCCGTAGTAACCTTCGGAAGAGTAACAGTGACAGAAATGTATTTAAAGAGTATCGAGTGTCAAGTTTGTTTACATGTTTAGTGATCCCACCGTATGAGTAAAATGTAAAGCTGTAGATTTATATGGAAATAAAACAAGCAATATATTGAGGGGTGGCTGTGGCTCAGGTGGTAGTGCGGGTTGGCGGACCGATTCCTTGCCCACATGACTCCACATGCCAAAGTGTCCTTGGGCAAGACACTGAACCCCAAGTTGCTCCCAATGGGAGGCTAGCTAGCGCCTTGCATGGCAGCTCTGCCGTCATTGGTGTGTGAGTGTGTGTGTGTGTGTGTGTGTGTGTGTGAATGAGTCCGTGTAAAGCCCTTTGAAAACTGCTAAGGTTAAAAAAGCGCTATATAAGTGCAGACCATTTACCATTTTATTTTTTTATCATTTTATTTCTTCTATGGTGTCCACATATTACATTAATCAAGGTTTCTTACACCAAAAACAGTCGTAATGCTAAGTTCAATACAAGTTAAGGTCAATCTAGACTAGCGGTCTAACTATAAATATAAAGGTGATTAATCGGCCGATATTTTTTGTCCCAATAATAAGCCGAAAAAAATTCAGATTTGGTGCATAACGTGGGACTTTTAGGTATAAACAAGTCCGAAACACACCGGGGACTCTTATTTTGAAATGGCAAAATGAAGAAAAAACTACCGACATATATTTTTACCGATAACCGATAGTCCAAAAAAGCAACTATGGGCACCAATTAATCAGTACAACTGGTATATTGGTCTTCCTCTACAATCGACGGCATTTGCTGCATAATGGTTGATGATCACAAAACTCATTTTGACTCGTCCTTCATTTTCTTTAAATAATAGAAGGAAAAATATCTATGTTACGGTGAGGCAATTACTATGGAAGTGAATGGGGCACATGTTTGGAGGGTTCAAAAGCAGAAATGTGAAGGTTTTTTCTAATTCATCACATACAGTCCATTTACACTAGCAACTTAATATGAATGTGCTGTCTTCGTTTAAATCGTTGGTGCTTGAGCGAATGGACTGTATAATAGGACACAGACGTTGAGTAACCGGAGAAGAACCTCAGAATTAAATGGCACTTGGTCACGCCTTTTGCCAGTTGCACGGGCGATTTCTCCAAACCCACTTGCACCTAGGCTTAGCGCATGCATGCATAAAAAACTTCATGGTCGTGTCCATTGACTTTGCGCTTATGACCTGCTCTTAACACTTGCACGCTTAAAATAGGGCCCATATTGTTTATGTCTTGTGGCTATATTTCTGAAACACTGAGTATTTTAATGTTTACAGATTGGCCCCATTGACTTCCATTGAAAGTGCCTCACTGTAACCCAGATTTTAACTTTATTTTGCAAAAAAAAAACATGAATGGTTTATCTGAATGGTACAAGACTTAGTGGCATTAACTCCACTTGCCATCTGAACACACAAAACACATTTGGACTTGATTGGTTTTGTCTAATTGGTTGTTAAAGAAAAAAAAGCAACACATTTGCTATTCGCGATCAAAATTGGCCGAATGTAGGAAATGAATGGGAAATACTAAAACACAGAACAGTTTTTTTTTTTTATTTGTCAAATACAGTATATAAATCGCCACAATGCAGAAAAACACACACAGCATTATAACACAAATAATCGAGCTTAACTTGTATTAAACCCAGAATATACCTTTAAGCAGGCTGTTTTTGTTACTGTACCTTTAAGACTTCTATATTTAGATGATCTCTGTTACAACTGGCTAACCTCAAAGTGTGAAATTAGTGTTTTCAAGGCGTTACTATTGTCCAAAATCAAAAGGTCTCGATATTTGATATTCTGGTCTCTAGATATCCCTATTTTTCCCTGTTTAAATCGCTTAGGTAAGAGCAGTAAGAGCACACCTCTCCTCAACAAGCCATGTGGCTTGATTTGAGGAATCGGGATGAGTGACAAGCCAAAGTTGAATACTTAGGGTTAGGACTTCTAATATTGAAGGTTGCACGCCTTGTAAAACATCTCTGATAATCATCAATAGAATATTTGCACCCTACATTCTCATCAGAAAATGGCAAGACTAAGTGAAGATAAACTGACCTCCATGCGTGACGACGCGCAGGTACGGTCTGATCACCTGCATGTCTATTCTGTGCTCCTGCTCGCCAATTATCACCGTCCTCCATAGACGACCCGTCCCGTCGCCCTCATCGCCCCCAGGACCTTTCGCACTGGCCACTGGAGTGTCATCTGTAGAGGAACACAAGAGCTGTTGCAAATGCTCATTCATAGTCTCTAAGGTGATTTTTCTTTAAGTTCGGGTACATAAGAAGGGTTAGTTATTTTTAGACGTGGCCATGTGATCAACTTGATCACCATACGTGATCAGTTTACACACTGAAAACGTTGTTGTTTTTTTGGCGTGAACATGGAATGCATCCTGTTTCGTAACTGAAACCGCCTGACCTTTGACCTCTGACTGACCTTCCCATTCCAGTTCGGTGCCGTTGGTGATGGACCCGAGGGAATCATCATCCGGCGTGTCAATGTCATCTACGTTTATGTCCAGGTCGTCGGGTGTTTCCAGGAAGTCCTCCGAAAGGACAGAACCTTCGCTTTTATCGAGCGACAGGTTGATCTCCGGGGCGATCAGTGTGCGCCGCTTGCAGTGGACGGATTCTATGTGATCATCTGTCAGAGCGCCATGATGTGCTGGACAACACAGGAAACACTTTTACAACCCTTCAAACTTCATACTAAAGAATTAAGTGGGACCAGGGCAAGTTGTCACACTTTTTACCCCATCTCGTTCACTTTCATTAAAAATCACCGTCCCTTTTGTATTTATTCTATTTTTAGATGTTCTAGAAGTACTTTAAATAAAACTACTGTATAAAATACTGTATATTAAATGTTTTATTTATTTATGTAACAGAAAGTATACAGAAAATAACAGAACGATAAAGGCCTCGTAACACAAATATATAGATTATTGGTAACACTTCACAATAAAGTCCCAGTCGTTAACATTAAAGCATTAGGTATCATGAACAAACAAGTAACATTATATTTCTCACAGCATTTATTAATCTTTGTTAACCCGCCTCTGGTATTTGGAGGTAAATGAAAATGGTTTAATTTATCTGAGCAGTACAAGACTGGGTGCAAAAACAAAAATGGGCTTGATTCGAGAAGTTTAAGTGGCCATAAAAAAGAAAAACCTTTGGTACTCTCGGTCAAAATTGACCGACCATTGAAAATTAATGGAAAAGACCAAAAACGGAGCTATTTTTATTTATCTGTCAAATACAATCAATAAATCAGCCATAATGCAGAAAAAACAGACAGAAATTACAGGGTGAGACTCTAAAACATCCTCAGTGCAAAACATACACACTCACACACACACTCACTCACACACACTCACACACACACACACACACACACACACACACCCACTCACTCACACACACACACACACACACACTAACAAACACACCCACTCACTCACACACACACACACCCACTCACTCACACACACACACACACTCACTCACTCACACACCCACTCACTCACACACACACACACACTCACTCACACACCCACTCACTCACTCACACACACCCACTCACTCTCTCTCACACACACACACACACACACACTCAAACACTCACACACACACTCACACACACACACACACTAACAAACACACACACACACACTCACTCACACACACACACACACACCCACTCACACACACACACACACACACACACACACACACACACAAACACACACACCGCCCTGTTACGCTAATGTTCTCATACAACTTTTGATTTTAAAAATGTATTAGTATAGGTTGAAATTAACTTAAACTAAGATAAATAAATGCAGTAAAATTATATATATACTATATATAACTGCGTATATAGTTAATTCATGTTAACTAATGTTAACAAGTGGAACCTTACTGTAAAGTGTTACCAGATTATTATATTAGAATTCATATTTAGAAAATTCAGATATTGTTTTTACAATGTAGATTTTAACTTTTTATTAATTAGCAAGACATGGCAAATGCATTCAGTTTTAATTGTAGTTTTTTACATACAATTTTTGACATTAAAAAAAATAAAAACAGCTAATGTTTAAAAAGCATTTTTGTTTTTCCAGTGAAAATAAATAAATATGTTTTTGTTTTTTTTCAGATTATAGGGTGGGGCCACAAAAGTTTTTCTAGTTTCAAAAACGGGCGTTAAAGTCTTGCCTACACAAAAGCTATTGAACATTTCCACCAAAATGTTTCCACATGTTTTTCCCCTTAACAAAATACAGTTCATTGAACACATTAAGACCCTCTAGCGGGGCAAGTAATCACAATGGGTTTAAACTGACATAATTTTGACAATAAAGGAAATTATATCAAAATATAAAAGTGATAATCTATAGAGTAAACAATGATTAAACAAAACAATTAATAAATCATCAAAAAATAAAAGATAACTTACAAAAATATAAAATTATTGTTTTGGATGACAGAAATAATTTTTAACCAACAATGTAAGGCATAATAAGTTTGATTTCCAAATACTCCGTTTATAAAAATAAGGCTGGGCATAGAAATGCATCAATTCTTGGACTACAAACTCTTCAGGCATGTTTAGTGAGTTCTGTTCTCTGTTTTGTGTGCAGCTGTGTTGTGTTCTGTTGTCACTATCACTGTGGAAGACCTGTTTTTAGATAAACAAAACGAGTTTTCGCTTGAACGCCCCAATGTCATGAGGGGGGCTGCGTGAACTGTTGCTCTCTTGCTCTTCTATCATGAACACACACATGGGAGATCAACGGTCAGTGAACATTTTCACTAAATAATACATCAGATTTCAGTTTCTCACCAAATCTTATCGTATACTTTCATAACAATCATGAGCTCATGAATAATTAATTAGACTTCTGAATGATACTTTTGTGTTCTTTTGAAGCTTGAAGAGGTGGTCACCATAAACTGCCATTGTATGACATCACTGAGCACAACATTTATTCACAATTTCTCCCTTTGTGTTCAGAACAAGAAAGAAAGTAATATAGAGTTACAACAACACAGGGGTGAGTAAACAATGACTGAATTATCATTTTTGGGTGAACTAATTATTTACTGCAATTTAAAATGTAAAATATGCAGAACTTTTCTAAACATTTTAAGGTTTACATGCGCTTAGGTGAATTTATAGAACTTACAAGTTATATTGTCAGTAAGTCCATCTAAATCACCGTCTTCTGGAAGAGGCCTGTAAATAAACAAAATAATAATAATAATAATAATTGGCCAGTCCACCAACTACACATACCTTCAAACATTCATAGAGCTACCACATTCGATAATAACACTGATCAAATATAAACCACTTTAATTTAGTGACCACCATAATGGCCTTCAACGAATAGCTTCAGGATTCGTTTACAAACTCCTCAAGTTCAACCAAGCAAAGTCACTGGCAAACCTCACACATGCAGTATAGTCACATCTGTGTGTCAACCCATGAACAACAGACACGTCTAAACCATGTTTCAGCAGAAGTAAATACAGCAATTATCACATCACTGTTAGGCATTATGTTCGGGAGGGTTTGTGTAATGCGGAAAGGCTGAGTGTGTAATTACCCAGCAGTCTGTATGATGTCAGGGAACAAGCTGTTTAATAAGACAAGATCAGAAGGAATAATTAAAGTTACAGAATAGAGCGTTTGGTGTCTCTAGATTAGAGAGTTCAATTTAGTCATGAGATGTTGTTTGTAGCAGGTACTTTAGGGTCATATTTCTTGTTTTTTGGAGGTTTAAAGTCAGAAATGTGAAGCTTATCAGTTTTTAAAAGCACTTAAACGATTTCGTCTGTTACACCGTGCGTTTTCTTTGAGCTGTTACACAGACAAAGGCGTTCACGACTGAAACAATGGGAGTAAACAAATACTATTAGAATATTAACAAAACACGTAAAAAATGAACTGAACAGAACTCAATCAGCAACTCAAGCGTTCCTCCTGGTCTGCATCGATATTCTGCAGCACTGACACGAGTCATGTGATGACCCTTTACTCGTATAAATATCACTCTCTTCATAGACTTCAGTGTATTCTGCAGTGCTGACGTGAGTCATATGATGACCCTTTACACATATAAATATCACTCTCTTCATACACTTCAATGTATTCTGCAGCACTGACACGAGTCATGTGATGACCCTTTACTCGTATAAATATCACTCGCTTCATAGACTTCAATGTATTCTGCAGTGCTGACGTGAGTCATATGATGACCCTTTACTCGTATAAATATCACTCGCTTCATAGACTTCAATGTATTCTGCAGCGCTGATGCGAGTCATGTGATGACCCTTTACACATATAAATATCACTCGCTTCATAGACTTCAATGTATTCTGCAGTGCTGACACGAGTCATGTGATGACCCTTTACTCGTATAAATATCACTCGCTTCATAGACTTCAATGTATTCTGCAGTGCTGACACAAGTCATGTGATGACCCTTTACTCGTATAAATATCACTCGCTTCATAGACTTCAATGTATTCTGCAGCACTGACACGAGTCATGTGATGACCCTTTACACATATAAATATCACTCCCTTTATAGACTTCAATGTGTTCTGCAGTGCTGACACGAGTCATGTGATGACCCTTTACTCGTATAAATATCACTCACTTCATAGACTTCAATGTGTTCTGCAGCGCTGACACGAGCCATGTGATGACCCTTTACACATATAAATATCACTCGCTTCATAGACTTCAATGTATTCTTCAGTGCTGACACGAGTCATGTGATGACCCTTTACACATATAAATATCACTCACTTCATAGACTTCAATGTATTCTTCAGTGCTGACACGAGTCATGTGATGACCCTTTACACGTATAAATATCACTCGCTTCATAGACTTCAATGTATTCTGCAGCACTGACACGAGACATGTGATGACCCTTTACACGTATAAATATCACTCACTTCATAGACTTCAATGTATTCTGCAGCACTGACACGAGTCATGTGATGACCCTTTACACATATAAATATCACTCACTTCATAGACTTCAATGTATTCTTCAGTGCTGACACGAGTCATGTGATGACCCTTTACACGTATAAATATCACTCACTTCATAGACTTCAATGTATTCTGCAGCACTGACACGAGTCATGTGATGACCCTTTACACATATAAATATCACTCACTTCATAGACTTCAATGTATTCTGCAGCACTGACATGAGTCATGTGATGACCCTTTACTCGTATAAATATCACTCGCTTCATAGACTTCAATGTATTCTGCAGCGCTGACGCGAGTCATGTGATGACCCTTTACTCGTATAAATATCACTCGCTTCATAGACTTCAATGTATTCTGCAGCACTGACATGAGTCATGTGATGACCCTTTACTCGTATAAATATCACTCGCTTCATAGACTTCAATGTATTCTGCAGCGCTGACGCGAGTCATGTGATGACCCTTTACTCGTATAAATATCACTCGCTTCATAGACTTCAATGTGTTCTGCAGCGCTGACGCGAGTCATGTGATGACCCTTTACACATATAAATATCACTCTCTTCATACACTTCAATGTATTCTGCAGCGCTGACGCGAGTCATGTGATGACCCTTTACACATATAAATATCACTCACTTCATAGACTTCAATGTATTCTGCAGCGCTGACGCGAGTCATGTGATGACCCTTTACACATATAAATATCACTCATTTCATAGACTTCAACGTATTCTGCAGCACTGACATGAGTCATGTGATGACCCTTTACTCGTATAAATATCACTCGCTTCATAGACTTCAATGTGTTCTGCAGCGCTGACGCGAGTCATGTGATGGCCCTTTACTCGTATAAATATCACTCGCTTCATAGACTTCAATGTGTTCTGCAGCGCTGACGCGAGTCATGTGATGACCCTTTACACATATAAATATCACTCTCTTCATACACTTCAATGTATTCTGCAGCGCTGACGCGAGTCATGTGATGACCCTTTACACATATAAATATCACTCACTTCATAGACTTCAATGTATTCTGCAGCGCTGACGCGAGTCATGTGATGACCCTTTACACATATAAATATCACTCATTTCATAGACTTCAACGTATTCTGCAGCACTGACATGAGTCATGTGATGACCCTTTACTCGTATAAATATCACTCGCTTCATAGACTTCAATGTATTCTGCAGCGCTGACGCGAGTCATGTGATGACCCTTTACTCGTATAAATATCACTCGCTTCATAGACTTCAATGTGTTCTGCAGCGCTGACGCGAGTCATGTGATGACCCTTTACACATATAAATATCACTCGCTTCATAGACTTCAATGTATTCTGCAGCGCTGACGCGAGTCATGTGATGACCCTTTACTCGTATAAATATCACTCGCTTCATAGACTTCAATGTGTTCTGCAGCGCTGACACGAGTCATGTGATGACCCTTTACACATATAAATATCACTCTCTTCATACACTTCAATGTATTCTGCAGCGCTGACGCGAGTCATGTGATGACCCTTTACACATATAAATATCACTCACTTCATAGACTTCAATGTATTCTGCAGCGCTGACGCGAGTCATGTGATGACCCTTTACACATATAAATATCACTCATTTCATAGACTTCAATGTATTCTGCAGCGCTGACACGAGTCATGTGATGACCCTTTACTCGTATAAATATCACTCGCTTCATAGACTTCAATGTGTTCTGCAGCGCTGACACGAGTCATGTGATGACCCTTTACACATATAAATATCACTCGTTTCATAGACTTCAATGTGTTCTGCAGCGCTGACACGAGTCATGTGATGACCCTTTACACATATAACAGACAATAAAAATGTAATGTCTATAAAGTCGATAAATCATCATCCTTGTGCAGGGCTCCAAACTGCGACTAAAAATGGTCGCATTTGTGACCAAATAAATTTATTTGTGAGTGTAATTTCGCTTCATAGACTTCAATGTATTCTGCAGCGCTGACGCGAGTCATGTGATGACCCTTTACACGTATAAATATCACTCGCTTCATAGACTTCAATGTATTCTGCAGCGCTGACGCGAGTCATGTGATGACCCTTTACACGTATAAATATCACTCGCTTCACAGACTTCAATGTATTCTGCAGCGCTGACACGAGTCATGTGATGACCCTTTACGCGTATAAATATCACTCGCTTCATAGACTTCAATGTGTTCTGCAGCGCTGACGCGAGTCATGTGATGACCCTTTACACATATAAATATCACTCGCTTCATAGACTTCAATGTATTCTGCAGCGCTGACGCGAGTCATGTGATGACCCTTTACTCGTATAAATATCACTCGCTTCATAGACTTCAATGTGTTCTGCAGCGCTGACACGAGTCATGTGATGACCCTTTACACATATAAATATCACTCTCTTCATACACTTCAATGTATTCTGCAGCGCTGACGCGAGTCATGTGATGACCCTTTACACATATAAATATCACTCACTTCATAGACTTCAATGTATTCTGCAGCGCTGACGCGAGTCATGTGATGACCCTTTACACATATAAATATCACTCGCTTCATAGACTTCAATGTATTCTGCAGCGCTGACACGAGTCATGTGATGACCCTTTACTCGTATAAATATCACTCGCTTCATAGACTTCAATGTGTTCTGCAGCGCTGACACGAGTCATGTGATGACCCTTTACACATATAAATATCACTCGTTTCATAGACTTCAATGTGTTCTGCAGCGCTGACACGAGTCATGTGATGACCCTTTACACATATAACAGACAATAAAAATGTAATGTCTATAAAGTCGATAAATCATCATCCTTGTGCAGGGCTCCAAACTGCGACTAAAAATGGTCGCATTTGTGACCAAATAAATTTATTTGTGAGTGTAATTTCGCTTCATAGACTTCAATGTATTCTGCAGCGCTGACGCGAGTCATGTGATGACCCTTTACACGTATAAATATCACTCGCTTCATAGACTTCAATGTATTCTGCAGCGCTGACGCGAGTCATGTGATGACCCTTTACACGTATAAATATCACTCGCTTCACAGACTTCAATGTATTCTGCAGCGCTGACACGAGTCATGTGATGACCCTTTACGCGTATAAATATCACTCGCTTCATAGACTTCAATGTGTTCTGCAGCGCTGACGCGAGTCATGTGATGACCCTTTACTCGTATAAATATCACTGGCTTCATAGACTTCAATGTATTCTGCAGCGCTGACGCGAGTCATGTGATGACCCTTTACGCGTATAAATATCACTCGCTTCATAGACTTCAATGTATTCTGCAGCGCTGACGCGAGTCATGTGATGACCCTTTACACGTATAAAAATCTATGTTTAAGTGTAGTGAGCGGAGTTTTCAGACGGTCCCTTACATCTGCCAAACCGAATGTCCAACGAATGTCGAACATCAAGCTAACTTTCCCACGCTCACAGATTTTGCTATGAGGGCATAATGTCAGTTGCTGCGCATGTAACTCCTGTAAAGGATGATATTAATGAATACAATTTTAAATTCTGGACCTTTGCCGTTCGAACTGCCCGACCCCATCCCATTTGGTTGCTTAGGAGACCTGACTGGAGTCACTCAGCAGGGGTGGTAGAGCTACCCAGACCCCCTATTGGACAATTATTAACCAAATTAAAACCATCAGTATATCTCTAATAAGCATTAAAACACCAATATGAAAAACTGATGGTTTATTTAAAACAATTAATTATGTAAATGTGCTACATTGTATAGCTGTAAGTTCATAATTGTTTGTATATGTGTGTAATGTAAAGAAACAGCTACAAAAATAAATGTGCATAATATGAATTTGCAATGATAATAATACTGCATGTAAAATGTGAGCTATGTTGTTTAGAGCGGCAAAAAAAGGGCAAAAATTAATGTAGCCTATTTTTCTTTCATGGTGGCTGTCTTCAAATTTTGGCCTGTCATGTGTTCAACAGATCCAGTCCATGTTCAATAGAAATGATTTATTGTTAGAATAATAGAATAGCTTTTGTTTCTCTTCTATTTTCATTTTTAAAGCATAATTCCTCAGCAAAACAGTGATTTAATGACCAAATAAGATAAGTGGCAAAATATCGTTATCAGCCTCTAGTTTTTGGTTAAAATTGGTATCAGCTAAAAATGCTCATATCGATGCATTTCTCATTTTTAATACAATTTTGTGTAAAAATGTCAGTCTGAACAAATAACATGTTATAAATCATTGAAACCTCTGAAAGCAGAAGGCATAACGAGTGCATTACATTGTGGTATACAGTTTCCAATGCAGTGTTCCCTTTAAATGTAGTAGGTCATCTGGGTTTTCCATGCATGAAGAAAATGTGCCTACTGTGCTCAATAAACATGCTGTATACTACATAAATAGTGCAAGTAGTATGTAATTCCATACATAGCCACTGACAATCTTCATGTTTTCCTATAGACCAACTAAAGGCTTGTCTGTCAGAACATCTTACCGTGGGAAATCGTCATCCTGCCATTCGTCTTTTACCTCCATGTTCTCCATGCGTAAAGTGGCTTCAGTGGTTCCCATCCTGTGTTCCAGAAAACACTGTTCAACAAAATCAGTTACACAAGATAAACACATTTGGAAGTTGCTATGAGGGAACATTATAGAATAAATCACGTACAAAACAGTTCAATTTCAATGAAAACTTCACTGAAGTGAGTCTTTTGTCATGAGAAAGAGACCTCGGTAATCTCAAATGTCTCCATCTTTCAATTTCACTATAACAGAACCATGGAAATAACTATTTTTTTAGCCAATATTATCCATGCCAGGTGTGGACTGGTAATCTGGCATACCGGGCATTTTCCTAATGGGCTGAGGCACTTTGGGGCCGATCAGGGATCGGGGCGGACTGGCCATCGGGAGAACCGAGCGGGCCAGTGGGTCGGCCTCGAAACGGGCTGAATGGGCCGTAATAAGCTAAAATGAGCCGTCGCGTTATGCAGACAGCGAACACCCCCCACCCCCCAACTTTTGGGCCAGTTGCTATGTAAGATCCCGGGCCGATTTCTCTTCCCAGTCCAGCCCTGATCCATGCTAAATGTCCCTACCAACTTTCAAACCAAACCTACGGCCTAACTAGAAAATATAGGCCCACTATAGAACCGAAATAAAACACATTTATTTATTTTATGTAAATTTTTAAAATGTGACATTTTCAACCATAGAATTAACCAACTTTTGGCCCTTTTTTTCCTCAGCACAATTTTCTGGTGTCTTTGGACGAATTACTTAATTGTGTATTGTCACTATATCTCTGCTAATGGTTTACTGTCAATAAAATGACTTTTTACTCTTTGATCGTGTCACTGCGTCACAACTCTCATTGTGGGAGAAGTTTGAGGAGAAGGGAGTTTGAGAGCATTTTAACATCCAAAGTCATTTAAATCAGCATCTAATTGTGTAATAGAAATCATTTCAAATGACATTTGCTGCAAATATTTAATTAGACAAGAAAATAAAGTGGTTTAAGCTGCTGCACTATCCGAGATGCCCATCAACTGAAAGGTTGATTTACAGTGTAAATAGCTTCATTATAATAAGAGCAATCTTGTTTTATTTTTTGAGCTACTGTTGTTTTGAAAGCTTTGGTGCTCACTTTATGCAACCTATTAGCCACCCGTGGCTACACCAGTGGTTCTGAGTGTTTTTTGTAGTATGCTTCTATGTGGTTGCTAGGGGGTTTTGGGTAGTTTCTGGATGGTTGCTAGAGTGTTCTGGGATTGATCAAATGTAAGTACGAGCAATAGAGTGCAACAGTCTGGTTTCAGAAGTAAACATCCCATAATTTTTTTCCATAAGGGAATAGTTTGTGAATGATAACTTACAAACCTTTACAGACAGACCAACAGTTAGCGCCGATGTTATTAATCGATGAAATATGCTTCTGTTGAAGCCATCAGTCCACATTATTTGAACAGAATTTGTGATCAATAACAACGCTACTGGAGTCTGGGAGTATTGACCTTTACTATCACACCGCTGGAGTCACAAGTTCGAATCCAGGGTGTGCTGAGTGACTCCAGTCAGGTCTACTAAGCAACCAAATTGGCCCGGTTGCTAGGGAGGGTAGAGTCACATGGGGTAACCTCTTCGTGGTCACTATAATGTGGTTCACTTTCGGTGGGGCGTGTGGTGAATTGTGCGTGGATGCCGCGGAGAATAGCGTGAAGCCTCCATACGTGCCACGTCTCCACGGTAACACGCTCAACAAGCCACGCGATAAAGACTGACAGATTGACGGTCTCAGACGCGGCGGCAACTGAGATTCGTCCTCCGCCACCTGGATTGAGGGAGTCACTATGCCGCCACCAGGACTTGAGCGCATTGGGAATTGGCCGTTCCAATTTGGAGAGAAAAGGTAAAAAAATAACTATTTACAAACACAAATAATTCACCCCATGGCATTTATGTACAGTGGAGGAGATGTTTAAATGAGGAGTATATTGCTAAATTTATATATGGGAAATCCATGGTTAT
Source organism: Moxostoma hubbsi (assembly GCA_032164185.1). NCBI lineage: Eukaryota > Metazoa > Chordata > Actinopteri > Cypriniformes > Catostomidae > Moxostoma > Moxostoma hubbsi. Next base: position 48,385,198 of record JAVLUX010000009.1, on the reverse strand, counting down.
GACCATTTTTAAGAGCTACGCTATATTAAACAAATGTCTCAGTTGTAATACTTTAATAATAAGTAATAATGTACTCAGTGTAACACATAAAAACAAAAACATCCACTACGTAGAGTATAAGGTCCACTATGTCATCGCGCTACAGTCTGCAACGAGGACCCTCCTTTGGAGTAATTTCCAAACACCTGAAGGTGCCACCCTCATCTGTACAAACAATAGTACGTGAGTATAAACACCATGTGACCACACAGTTCGCTCAGTAAAGAGACTCATTCTGTCTCCTAGAGATAAACGTAGTTTGGTGTGAAAAGTGCAAATCAATCCCAGAACACCAGCAAAGGACCTTGTGAAGATGCTGGAGGAAACAGGTAGACGAGTATCTATATCCACAGTAAAACGAGTTCTATATCGACATAACCTGAAAGGCTGCTCAGCAAGGAAGAAGCCGCTGCTCCAAAACCATCATAAAAAAGCCAGACTACAGTTTGCAAGTGCACATGGGGACAAACTCGTACATGCAGTGTGTTCATTCCCTTTCCTTTATTATTTTTTTCTACCAGCCTAAAAAGACATTACTTGTGGAGAGGGTGTCCATAGAAGCATTTCAATGTTTACTGGTACATTGACGAAAATATATATTTTAGATATAGCCATCTCTATCCATGATCGCCACTGGATTGCTGCTTGCCTTCCCTCTGTGGTACACGCCTTCCAAACAGACCTTTTGCACTCCCATGTGTCAAACGCTCCGTCTGGGCTTTCCTTGGTGTGTGAGCACCCTTACAACTTCATGCTGCTGAAAAAGTTCTATTTAAAGGGACAGTTCACCAAAAACAATTTCATCATTTTCTATCTCTTCATCGTCTTGCTATATCTCACTTGCATGCCATCCCAGATGTGAACGACTTTCTTTCTTCTGGCAGCATAAAAGTAATCCATACGACTCCAGTGGTTTAATCTATAGTTTTAGAAGCGATTTGATAGGTGTGGGTGATAAACTGTCCTTTTTTATAAGTAAATCTCCACTTTAACTTTCACTTCTACTTTCTTTTACATTTTGCAAGTGAAAGTGGAGATTTATTGCAAAAAGGGATTGAAATATGGATCTGTTTCTCACCCAAAGTGATCGCTTTAGAAGACATGGATTTAACCAATGAAGTCGTGTGGATTGCTTTTATGCTGCCTTTATGTGCTTTTTGGAGATTCACTTGTATTGTATGGACCTACAGCGCTGAGATATCCTTCTAAAAATCTTTGTTTGTGTTCTCCAGAAGAGAGAAAGTCAAACACATCTGGGATGGCATGAGGGGGAGTAAATTATGATTTTCATTTTTGGGTGAACTGTCCCTTTAAGTGATGATTGATTAAACAGGGCTGGGTGCGTCTGCTGAACCCAGTTATCAATGCAGTTTCTTTGATTTGGTTACTAAGGGGGTAAATACTTTCTCCACACAGGCCCATTTGGTTTTGGATAACTTTTTTGCCTCAATAATAAAATTATAAGTTAAAAACGGTATTTGGTGTTTTCTCAGATTTGCCCTTTGGCTGAATTAATTTAGTGTGAAATACACACAAAAATAGAAGAAATCAGAGTGGGGGGCACATACATTTTCACAGCACTGTATATATAAACAGCATTTGTATATTTTGGAATTATTTTGCAATGTGCTTGAAAGATTTAGTTTTTCATACTTCTAATCATCAACTTTATATTAATAGTTTTATATATTTCCATAGTTTTTAATTTGATTGCATCATTCACAACGCTTACATGGAATAGCAGTTCAGTCCCTCACGAAACACCTTAAGTACACAGTGTTGTACCTTATATTTTTTTGCTTCAAATCAAAGTTAGTGATGTTGTGATTCACCTCGGAGATGGTTGATTTGGTTCAAATCCCCATGGAAGGAATGAATAGGAAAAATACTTCTGGAAGAACCAAGACTGTTGCGCTGTATTGCATTAGTGATGTTATTGAACAGGTGTTGACATTTTACGATTGTGCCCAGACTGAGAAACATAAACTGATTGATCAGCTTGAGGAATACTTACCGCAGAACAGTTTTCTCACCGCTGGCCTTGATGTGTCTTTGATGTGTCCACCTTCAGCCCTGTTGATTTTTAATTCCAGCTGGTTCAATGTACAGTGTTTACATTGGACGAGGAAGTGCAACCATATAGTTCCACGTCACTGTCTGTCTGTCTGTCAGTGCCAAGACAGAATCAAGCTGGTGTCTGTCAAGTCGAATAGAAGCCAGTAACGCCAGTGGTGGCACGCAAAAAAGAGGGCATCTGGCAGGTGCCACACTGGGGCGGGTGGATGATTTCAGGACAGTCCCAAACAGAACGTTTCAAAATCTGCACAATCCCATTCTTAACTGGAAACGTGGACATATAGGTCCCATTTGCTCACCGAGTGCACAGTAATCAGGCTAAACCTGTTTTATTTTTCATCCTTGAATGACAGCAGACTTACAGATTCAGAGAAGGCGCCATTCGAGCCCACCATATAACCCATCCGGTGATGAGAGTGCTGTGGCCTTTCTGATGTGACGCTTACATAATCTCACCTGTGGTCTCCTCCCCTTCTTTTTGTCGCTCTTTTCCTGAATCTCCCCCTCTAAATGTGTTTATTTCACAAGTTACGAAATGAAAATGTCACCCAATCTCTGTGTTTTTTGCTCTGCTAAAGATGGATGTCCCTTTCACTGTTCCCTAGCAACAACATCCCTGTCTCTGCATCTCTGGACCGATCGCACAATATCTCCTCTGTAAATTCCTCCCTTCTATAATTCTCTCTCTCTCTCTCTCTCTCTCTCACACACACAGCTGTCTGATGCTCTGGTCTGTGTAAGCAGAGACTCACCCCTCTGTCTCCTGAAGCACTGTGATTGGTGGACACACATTTCCTTCTGCTCTCTCATTGGCTCAGGTTCTATTTGATGATGTCATCTGTTTAGTACTCAGGAGACTTGTGTATCATGGCTTCCAGGCTTTGTGCAGTACATGTTGGTGCCTTATGCATCTAATATGACATTTGCAGTCAATTTAGGCCAGAAAACTGGTCACGTCACGTTTCTTTACATAATGTTTTAGACGCTCATTTAGCTAAAGCAAAAAAAAAAAAAAAATAGACAAATGTATTTAAAAATATGCAATTTAATATCAGTTCTTCATTAACTGTAAATGAGAAGTACTTGAAATTTGCAAAAATAAAGCTGGTCTTATAAGTCTCATATTTTATATATTTTTAAATGTTGCAAATGTATGTAGCTAATGAAAATGCCTGAAATCAACACATTTATTTTTTAGACAAAATATTATTTTTTTTCAATGTGATTACATCAGACGTTTGTTAATAACTGTCCAATTATTTAAAGGAAAAGTACCCCTGTTGCAGGGACTAAATGCCCCTATAAAACAGATTGTTTTTCTTAAGTGGGGGCGAATAAATCTGTTTTGAGACATTAAGATTAATTTGTTTATAGAATACTTGAGATGTTATAAAATGCCAAATGTGTTTGACTTTAACAGGAAATGTGGCACCCTTTCTAAAGTAGTGATTTTGAGTAAGCATTAGCTTAATTTGTTACTGAAAAAAGCATCTTGCTGTCTCAAAATTATTTGCATTAATAATAACAACTATTGCCCCTGTGTCTACACTATATTTCTATAACCAACACAAAATTGGTGTAATTTTTAAGTTTAGAAGCTGTGCTTCCCAATGCATGCAGACGCTATGAGCAAAACTGAACAAGTGCTTTGAAATCTGCAGACAAATCAGAAGTGTTACGTTTTGCTAATTTATTTTAAAAAGTGCTCGTTACATATTATTGCAATTAGTAAAAACATCAAACTGATCAAATATTCATGTGTCATATGTTGTTGGAAAGCTCTCAAATAGTAAAATACAACCAGACTATTTGTTTTACTCACAGACAAAAATATAGTGAGTAACAGTGAAAATATAGAAAGTATATGTGTGGCAGCGGGGGCGTGGTCAAGTGCCCGTCCGAAGGGAGAAAGCGGTAAGGGCGCTTGCACCTGAGCTAAATTATGTCTAACACCTGTCTCTAATTTCAGTGAGTATGGGGAGAGCGGCATAAAGAGAGCACCAGTGCCTCCAGGGAAGGAGAGAGAGCGCCAGTCTAGTGTTGGCAAGCCAAATTAGAAAATCTACAAGCATTATAAATACCCTTTTTGTTCAAGTTCTGTAACTTTACTTTGGAAAGATTAAAAAGCCTTACCTTTGTGTTCCACCCTGTTTCCGCGTCCCTTCCTCCTCTGAAGTCAGTTCTTGTTACACTGGTGCCGAAACCCGGGAAAATTAAAAGAAAATATATATTCGTCCATGGAGAAGGGTCACCCCGTAGAGTCCTCCCAGCTGGCCGAAGTTCTCCAGTCCCTCGCTACTTTACATCAGAGCCACCAGCAATCTCTGCTTGAGCTCAGGCAGGACCAAGATCGGCGGTTTTTTGAAATCATGCGGGCTCAAGCGGAGGATGGACTCGCCATCCGGAGCCTACTCAGCCAGGAGGCCGCACCAGCCACAGCCGCAACCCCGGACACCCACGCCATGCCGCCCGCGATCACGTTACAGAAGATGGGGGTGAGCGATGATGCAGAAGCGTTCCTCGATCTCTTTGAATGGACCGCTGAGATCTGGGGCTGGCCGCAGAGTCAGTGGGCAGCTCGCCTGATTCCTCTTTTGTCCGGGGAAGCCCAACTTGCGGCTCAACAATTGCCGGCATCGAGCCTCCTGGTCTATGGGGACCTCAGAAAAGCGATCCTGCAACGGGTTGGTCGGAGCCCCGAGGAAAGCCGTCAACATTTCCGGGCTATGAAGCTGGAGAAGTCCGACCGCCCGTTCGCCTTTGCCCAGCGGCTCCGTGATGCCTGTCGAAGGTGGCTGCTAGTGGGGGACCGCGACGTCGAGGGACTTGTCGATCAGGTGGTGCTGGAGCAGTTCATTCATCGGTTGCCAAGGAAAACGGCGGAGTGGGTCCAGTGCCACCGCCCGGCGTCGCTGGAGGAAGCCATCCAGTTAGCGGAGGACCACATGGCAGCGATCCCAAGGACGGATGAGCTCTCTCTCTCTCTCTCTCTTCCCCCTCCCCCTGTGTTTTCTTCCGCTCTTCCCCATCCCCCTCAACCCTCTCCCTCTGTCCTCTCTCCAGGTCCCGTTCCTGCCCCCCGCAGGCGAGGAGCCTGGCTGAGACCAACGTCCCAATCATCAGTCTCATCCCGCCCCTTCCCCACAACCTACAGCCGCTCTCCCCCTCAGGTGGGGACGTCCGCCGAAGCAGGTACGGGTGTCGTGCCTGGGCCGGCCTGCTGGAGATGCGGCGACCCGAGCCACTTCCGTGATCAGTGTCCGATGATGGAGGTGGGGACGGTGGTTCGGGTTTCCGATCCCCCGCATGTCGCCCCCGATCGGGCTGGAGCGTACCGGATTCCGGTAAGAATCCAGGGGGTACACACCAAGCTTTGCTGGATACCGGTTGTAATCAGACCACCATCCATCAACGCTTGGTTCAACCCGGGGCTTTGAGCACGGCTAAGCGGGTAAGGGTGAGGTGTGTGCATGGGGATATTCACAACTATCTGATGGTGACTGTGCTAATTAAATTACGAGGGAAAAAACATAGAGTGGAGGCAGCGGTTAGTTCCCGCCTCACCCATCCTCTGATTTTGGGAACCGATTGGCCTGCATTTAGGGAATTATTAGGGAGTATTTGTAAGGATGGGTCCTGCACTAAAATAGGGAGATGTGCGATGTGCGATGCTTTGGCAGGGGAGGCGGAGCCGGGGCCATCCTCGACCATTACGGATCGGGATGACGAGGGAAGGGGCGGACCTTCCGCCCCTCCTCTCCGCAGGGAATTCCCGGATGCGGATTTCCCTTTGGAACAGTCACGGGATGAGTCCCTTAAGCACGCCTTCGACCAGGTGAAGACGATTGATGGTCAGCGTCTTCAGCCGGACATCGCTCTCGCTTATCCCTATTTTGCAATTATAAATGACCGGTTATATAGAGTGACGCAGGACACTCAGTCAAAGGAAAATATTACTCAGTTATTAATTCCACGGAGCCGCCGGGAAATGTTATTCCAAGTGGCTCATTATAATCCCATGGCAGGTCACCTAGGAGAAAGAAAAACACTTCTCCGTCTAATAGCCCGTTTTTATTGGCCGGGCATTAGCGGTGACGTCCGCAGGTGGTGTGCGGCATGCCGCGAGTGCCAGCTGGTAAACCCACCGGCCACCCCAAAAGCGCCATTGCGCCCTCTTCCGCTAATCGAGGTTCCCTTTGAAAGAATTGGAATGGACCTCGTCGGGCCATTAGAGCGGACAGCACGAGGACATCGCTTTGTGTTAGTCCTAGTGGATTACGCAACACGATATCCGGAAGCAGTGCCTCTAAGCAACATCTCAGCACATAGTGTTGCTGGGGCACTCTTCAAAATAATCTCCCGGGTGGGGATTCCAAAAGAAATCCTCACCGATCAAGGCACAACATTTATGTCATGCACACTTCGCGAACTTTACGATCTGTTGGGCATTAAATCGATTCGCACTAGCGTGTATCATCCACAGACAGATGGCCTAGTGGAACGTTTCAACAAAACCCTCAAAAACATGATTCGTAAGTTCGTACATGAGGATGCTAAAAATTGGGACAGATGGCTCGATCCCCTGTTGTTTGCAGTGCGAGAGGTCCCGCAAGCCTCAACCGGCTTCTCTCCGTTTGAGCTACTGTATGGTTGACGCCCACGCAGTGTCTTGGATATCATACGTGAAGACTGGGAGGAGGGACCTTCGAATAGTAAGAACGAAATTCAGTACGTCCTTGATCTCAGAGCAAAACTCCACACTTTGGGGAAACTAACACAGGAGAATTTGCTCAGGGCTCAAGAACGCCAACGCCGACTGTATGACAGGGGAACGCAGCTAAGGGAATTTGCACCGGGAGATAAAGTTCTTGTATTGCTTCCCACATCGAGCTCCAAATTACTCGCAAAGTGGCAAGGGCCCTTCGAGGTCACACGACGAGTGGGGGATCTCGATTATGAGGTTAAGCGAACCGATAGGGGGGATGCATGTCAAATATACCACCTCAATCTCCTTAAATTATGGAGGGAGGCGGTCCCTGTGTCGCTGGCTACAGTAATTCCAGAGAGGGCGGAGCTCGGACCGGAGGTTAATCCAAAGCCCGATCACAATGCCCCGGTCACTTGTGGAGAGCACCTCTCCCCGTGCCAACGATCAGAGGTTGCCAGGTTGCAAAGAGAGTTTGCGGACGTCTTTTCTCCTCTACCGGGTCGTACGAACCTCATCGAGCACCACATCGAGACCGAGCCGGGGGTGGTGGTTATCGCCTCCCCGAGCATAAGAAAAAAGTTGTTCGGGACGAATTAAATGCGATGCTCGATATGGGGGTAATAGATGAGTCCCACAGCGACTGGTCCAGCCCGGTCGTTCTTGTCCCCAAGACTGACGGGTCGGTGCGGTTCTGTGTCGACTACCGAAAAGTCAATGCGGTGTCTAAATTTGACGCGTACCCGATGCCCCGAGTTGATGAACTGCTCGATCGGTTAGGTACGGCTCGCTTTTATTCGACCCTGGACTTAACAAAGGGTTATTGGCAGATCCCCTTGACACCAATTTCCCGTGAAAAAACAGCCTTCACTACGCCGTTCGGATTACACCAATTTGTGACACTTCCGTTCGGTTTGTTCGGAGCCCCAGCCACGTTCCAGCGTCTGATGGACCGTGTCCTTCGCCCGCACTCCGCTTACGCCACTGCCTACTTAGATGACATCATAATCTATAGTAATGATTGGCAGCGGCATATACAACATTTGAGGGCGGTCTTGAAGTCGCTGCGGCGGGCGGGACTCACAGCAAACCCCAAGAAGTGCGCGATTGGGCGTGTGGAGGTACGGTATCTGGGGTTCCACTTGGGTCATGGCCAGGTGCGTCCCCAAATTGATAAGACCGCGGCAATTGCGACTTGCCCTAGACCTAAGACCAAAAAGGGGGTGAGGCAGTTCCTGGGGCTGGCTGGCTATTATAGAAGATTTGTGCCTAATTATTCGGATGTCACCAGCCCGCTGACTGACCTCACTAAAAAGGGGGCTCCAGATCCGGTCCAATGGTCGGAGCAGTGCCAACAGGCGTTTACACGAATTAAAGCCGCACTCTGTGGAGGGCCGCTCTTGTATTCACCTAACTTCTCTCTCCCTTTCCTATTACAGACGGACGCTTCAGACAGAGGGCTGGGGGCCGTACTCTCGCAGGTGGTGGAGGGGGAGGAGCGCCCGGTGCTGTACATCAGCCGGAAGCTCTCCTTAAGGGAAACAAAGTACAGCACGGTAGAGAAGGAGTGTCTAGCCATCAAGTGGGCGGTCCTCACACTCCACTACTACCTGCTGGGGCGGGCCTTCACTCTCTGCTCGGATCATGCCCCACTGCAGTGGCTCCACCGCATGAAGGATACTAACGCCCGGATCACCCGTTGGTATCTAGCTCTCCAGCCTTTTAAGTTCGAGGTGGTCCACAGACCGGGGGTGCAGATGGCTGTCGCCGACTTCCTCTCCAGAAATGGGGGGGGAGTGGTAGACAGGCCAGATGACGCCCCGGCCTGAGTCGGGCGGTGGGGGTATGTGGCAACGGGGGCGTGGTCAAGTGCCCGTCCGAAGGGAGAAAGCGGTAAGGGCGCTTGCACCTGAGCTAAATTATGTCTAACACCTGTCTCTAATTTCAGTGAGTATGGGGAGAGCGGCATAAAGAGAGCACCAGTGCCTCCAGGGAAGGAGAGAGAGTGCCAGTCTAGTGTTGGCAAGCCAAATTAGAAAATCTACAAGCATTATAAATACCCTTTTTGTTCAAGTTCTGTAACTTTACTTTGGAAAGATTAAAAAGCCTTACCTTTGTGTTCCACCCTGTTTCCGCGTCCCTTCCTCCTCTGAAGTCAGTTCTTGTTACAATATGCCTTTGACAATTCTGTTGGTGTTGCCACGTTTAGGGTTAGGAAAAATAAACGGAAAGTAAAATATCAAACCACATAATATTTTTTTATCTTTCAATCGAGTCCACACACAAGATAATCAGATGTATAGATCATTAGATAATCCACATGAAGCACAATGTTACATATGACCACCAGGAGATGGCGCCAAATACATGACACAGACTCAATGATGCCTCAAATGGCACAGAATGAAACTCATTCTGTGAAATCTCATGAGTAAAATCATGTCTGCATGCTATGCAAACCTTTAGTCATTGTTGTGTTTGCATGTGTAATTAGTTCTTATGTACAATTATTATCTTTTATTTGTTTGGAGATGTTTTTGGACACTATGATCAATTATTTTTGTAATGTTATAAGTTCTGATTGCTTTGTCGTAGCAACACAAAATTATCAGATACAGTTGACATGATTAGGAACAAAACAAAAGCAGTTTTCTGAGCTAGCTTATTTACATTTACTTATTTAATAATGCATTTTTGGGTAATTTTTTTGCTGTTGTGATTTTTTCAGCAGTTTCTTAGGCTGAGTCTTGGAATTTAGCATAATCTATATCATATAAAAGTTCTCTTTACAACGATACCATTTATTTTTTTATTTTATTTATTTTTACTTTAATTTTGTCTTTAATTTTGGGTATGTTTCTAAAACAGGAAATCTTTAAAAACTCTTTGATTTTTTTTGTTAACCCTTTAAACTCTGAAGGTTATTTTTTTCTATAGATCTACCCATGTTGAGTGTGTTCTGAAATTACAGTTTACATCAGAATATACGTAGCTAATTTGCACCTTCTTATTTATCACCGTTACACGTGAAAAATGTAAATATATTATTCTACATTTTTCTTTTAATTTTAATTTAAATGCAATGCTTTTACTGTGTAGTTTGTTCATAAATGTTTTTCGTTTTTGCCCAGAACAACAGCAAAGGACCTTGTGAAGATGCTGGAGGAAACAGGTAGACGAGTATCTAGATCCACAGTAAAATGAGTCCTATATCGACATAACATGAAAGACTGCTCAGCAAGGATGAAGCCACTGCTCCAAAACTGCCATAAAAAAAGCCAGACTACAGTTTGCAAGTGCACATGGGGTCAAAGATCTTACTTTTGGGAGAAATGTCGCAGCGAGGCCGAGGACCCTCTCACTTTTGCTACAACACACTCTGACTTAATAAAAAAATAATAAAAAATGTAACAAAAAGGTAAAGCTGAATTTTCATCTCAAAATTGTTACTTTATTACTTGTAATTGTGTTTGCATCTTTCAGTTGCGAGAAATAAAGTTGAAACTGCTGTAAATCACGGCCGGATCTAGGGGGGGTGCTGGGGTGTGCTTTGGACCTCCAAATTATACCTATGCCACCCAAACCCCCCACCATGGCACTAACCCTAACCTAACTCAATCTAACCTTACCTAACCCTAATGAAATGTGCTAGAACATAGTTTAAAAGAGAAATATTATGGATTATTCATATTTCTTCTTGATAATCTGTGATTTTATCTCAAGGCACAGCAATATTTAATGACTCTACCAGAACTGACTTGAAGTACTTGAAGCATATGAATTCCAAACATATTTTAATGGGATTGAATTAATGAAGCGCTTTAGTGTTTAGCATTAGTAACAAATAGCTATTGGTACTGTGCAAGGTTGTAAACACATTGAATAACATACCAACAAAACTGAAATCGCTTGAAGCCATTTAAGTTTAAGTTTGCTACATGCAGCCATAAACATCGTACGTAGTCTGCATATTTGTCCTCAAAGGGTTTTGCCAGTGACTGAGACTGCTTTATAATGGACTCGAGTGAATTAAGAGAGAGCTTCTGTTGTTAGGGATGGAGCCTGAGGTTTTTCTGTCTGATAAATATACTGAGCTGAGACAGGAAGAGCTCTCAGCATAAAATCCATCCATTAAAAGCCATTCAATCATTTAGGATGAGCAACCATGTGAAAATGATCACTCAGTGCGTCCTTTTTGTGTTTAGGTCTCTTATAGTTCACTAAATACACGTGCGTTCTTTAAATAATTTTGTGAAAAATAATATATATATATAAACAAGTCATTTCTAGGGTGTGCTGAGTGACTCCAGCCAGGTCTCCTAAGCAACCAAATTGGCCCGGTTGCTAGGGAGGGTAGAGTCACATGGGGTAACCTCTTCGTGGTCGCTATAATGTGGTTCTCGCTCTCGGTGGGGCATGTGGGGAGTTGTGCATGGATGGCGCGGAAAATAGTGTGAAGCCTCCACATGCCCTATGTCTTCGTGGCAACGCCCTCAACAAGTCACGTGATGAGATGCGTGGATTGACGGTCTCAGACGTGGAGGCAACTGAGATTCGTCCTCCGCCACCCTGATTGAGGCGAGTCACTACACCACCACGAGGACTTAGAGTGCATTGGGAATTGGCCGTTACAAATTGGGGAGAAAAGGGGAGAAATAAAAAGAAAATATTGGCATGACTAGAGCAGAATAATATTTTATTGTTATTTCTTAAAAAAATAAATAAAAAAAAGCAAAAAAAAAAAAAAAAAGCGGTGAAACAATTGTTTTTAAAATATTTAAAAATGCCTTTGTTCACCAAAGTGTAACCAACATGTAGGATTATGTTGATTATAAAAACAGAGCGGACACCTTTAGACCCTCAAGACTGAGTGTGAATTTTTTTTTTAAAACATCTGATATTTATTTTGACATTTTTATGAAAAGCCACATTTTATTGAAGTCATATGGTGTACCCTGAGAAAACCTCTTGATATGTTTGACTCAAAAATTTATAATATTTATATTAAAAAAATAGAGTATTTTTTCTAACCTTGAAAAATGTGCTTGAAAATGACTCTCGTATATATAAAGGTGCAAATAAAGTATTATCATGCTTTTTACTTGATTTTTACACCACATGACTATTTTAAAGTTTACATTTGTTTAGTAGAAAATGTTTTTTTTTGTTGTTTTTTGTTTTTTTAAATTATCGGTTGCACCGCTTCATCACAGCGCGGGAAGGATAACGGAAGATCCATAGTAAATTTTGTGTCATGCAATAAAGCTCCCTTAAAGGGACAGTAACGATAAAAAAAAAAAAAAAAAAAAGAATAAATCTTAAAGGGACAGTAACCATTTTGCCTTTGTCCTCAACATTGACATTCCAAGTAAAAGAAAAGTACAAATGTGTTATTTTTAGACATTTATTTCACTCGTATTGTTGTAAAACTGCATGTTTTTGAATGGCATGTAAAAATGTAAAAACAATTACTCAACCTTCATTGTTTCACAGGATCTGTTGTTATTTTAATAACCTAAAATACAAAGCACTGACCATTTAAAGTGTGAGCCTGTACATTTTGACAGAGTTATAAGTCACAGTTATACAGTGTTATTATGTGCCTAGATAGTCTTTAAAATAAACTTAGTTTACCCCAAAATGAAATTTCTCTCATCATTTACTCACCCTCATGCCACACCAAATGTATAAGACTTTCTTTTTTCTTCTGAACACAAATTAAGCTTTTTAGAATAATTACTCAGTACTGTTAGTCCTTTCAATGCAAGTGAATGGTGATCAAAACTCACATAAATGCAGCGTAAAAGTAATCTACACAACTCCAGTGGTTTAATCCATGTCTTCAGAAGTGATATGATAGGTGTGGGTGAGAAACAGATCAGTATTTAAGTTATTTATTACTATAAAGTCTCCTCCCTGCCCAGTAGGGGGCGATATGCTTATGCAAATCACCAAAAAGAGAAGAAGAACTCTAAAGAGAGAAGAGTGCTAATAAAAGAGTAGATTTATAGTAAATAAATGACTTAATTATTGATATGTTTCTCACCGCTTCTCATTTACATGCATTGTATGGAGCAACAGAGCTGAGAGAAGAAATTCATACACATCTGGGACTGCATGAGGGTGAGGAAATGATCAAATATCCCTTTAACATTCACTTATTTTTACAACACATATAATGAAGTCTTATGAGAAAGTGAAAATATTAGTGAATGCCGTATGTGGTATAATGACATTGAGAGTTTAAATAATTTTCAAGTAATTACATATATTGCATATTTTTGCTGTGATCATCTGTTATCATCTTCAACCCCCCCTTTTTGGTGTGGGCTGACTTGTACATGACATCCCGGGCTGAATATGAATCCCACTCCGGCCCTGACATGACCCATGTGTTTTAAACTAGATTTTTTTTTAAAAATGTCGCTTTTTATCAAATTGGACAACCTTATTTGTCAATGAACCATAAGTATTTAATCTCAATTCCATCTAATTAAATTGAGTCAACACAAATTGTATTAATGTAATCTTGTAAAAAATTACACAATTAAACGACGGAATTTTGTCATGAAATTGAAATGCATGAATCTTAAAATAGGCACAACATTTATTTTTATGCTTTTAAAACATATCAGTTCTCCTCAAGAGGCGACACGAGGTTGCGAGCTAACAATTAGCATGCGGTACCAACGTCGGCCACCAGGTGTCACTCTCAGTTAGCGTGAAGTCTTATGCTTACGCTATGTCAGAATTGTCTTTATATGGTGATATATATAGATTTATAGTTATAGAATAACAAGAATGATTGGCAAATGAATATGCATCAGGTTACTCATGTTATGGAAAGTGTGACAACAGGAGTTATTTCTGATTGTTTGATGACTTTTCCCACTGGGGACATGTGTTTTTTTATTGTTAGCCTATGTAAACATGTGCCAAATGGATGTCTTTGACCCCCCAAAAATAACTCCAGTTGTCAAACTTAACATTGGATGCAATATGGAACATATTTAACCCCAGGAAGGCACTAAGACACATAAAATAATCACCTAGGGACAACAACACGAGATGCTACAAGACGATAGCCTCAGTCACCATTCACTTTCATTGTATGAAAAAAGTTGCAATATGTTTCCTTTTGTGTTCCACAGGAGAATTTCAGAATGCGAATAACATAATATTATCATCAACTATAACTATCAAGGGAAAGATGTTGTTTAGGAACAGCATATTGGGGTTTACTTCAGGAGAGATGCTGGTTAATTTAAGAACAGGTGAACAGAAGGGGGTCTTAATCTCAGGAGATCATTTCTGTTCCTCTGTACGTGCAAGATTATGTGCACTCATCCAGTATGTCTATGACTGACCTAATACCATACTGCCATACTACTCATGCCATTTTCTGTATGCATGGTACTGTGAAATACCCGAATAACCTACTATAATTGCCAGATACATTGTATGAGATACACTTGACCTTACATTTCCAGTGTGATGAATACCGATATCAACCCAGATTTATTAACTTCTCCTTTATGACACATTATTTGATCTTTAAATCATTTTTACTTGAATATTTTGACATTTCAGCACAAAACTGTTAAATATTCTGTTTAATTCAAGCACATAAACTCTATGTCGATACATAAAATGTTGCAAAAAAATTGGTTTGGAAACACATGACAGTTTGCCCCAATCGTTAGCCTGTGTTACCATGACGACAGTATTGAAAGTCAATTTATTGTATGTGATTATGGATTGATCTTTAGGGGTTTTTTTTGTTTGTTTTTTATTTGTTTTGTTTTTTGGACAGTTAGAGCCCAATTCTATTAAATTATTTAGTTTTACTTTTGAAAAAATCCCGGCAAAATCCCCTGTATAAAATCAAATAAATGACCAAACGGAAAAAGCATTAAATTAAATCAAATAAATTACCAAACGATAAAATCATTAAATTAAATCAAATAAATGACCAAACGAAAAAAGCATTAAATTAAATTAAATAAATTACCAAATGAAAAAAGCATTAAATTAAATTAAATAAATTACCCAAACAAAAAAAGCATTAAATTAAATTAATTACCAAACGAAAAAAGCATTAAATTAAATAAAATAAAATAAATTACCAAACAAAAAAAGAATTAAATTAAATAAAATAAATTACCAAGCGAAAAAAACATTAAATTAAATGAATTACCAAACGAAAAAAGCATAAAATTAAATTAAATGAATTACCAAACGAAAAAAGCATTAAATTAAATTAAATAAATTACCAAACGAAAAAAAGTATTAAATTAAATAAAAATAAATTACCAAACGAAAAAAATATATATTTTTAGACCTATAGGAATAAAGTCGGCTAAATGACATTCTCAGAATGTTCTAGACTTTTATCAATATTATAAACTATCAGAACTATTTGTCCAGTGCTGTTCACTCTCAGAAAACGAGCTTTTTAAAACGTTTAAATACTTTAAATCTAACCATCTTTACCTCGGATCACATTTACTGCTTCTTCAGAAAATGTACATTTGCATTATGAAGCTAAAATCAATTTGAGATAATCAAGTTCAGCTGGTGTTTAAAAGTTGCTGGACAAATGTGCGTGACGTCATCGCGCACACCGTTTTTTATCCATAAAAGGCCATTTGAATGGAAACGGGCAGAAGGCGGCAAATGTCGCAATTTTCTTTCCCACATTTTCACTTTGTCGATAACAAAATAGCACGAAAGGTGGATGAAACTAGGCTATTGATAACACACTTTAATGCCACATTAGATAAGGTTTTACTGAGTGTCCTCATATTTAAATGCACTTCTTAATGCCTCCCACAGCAGTGTGACCAGTGTCCGAATGTTCGAGAACAGTATACCGTTGCTCAGCTGTTTAGAACTTCTTTTTACCCCTGAACGAAGAATGAATAAGAACTTCTCCGGAAGTATATTGGGACATTTTAACCAAAACCGTGGATCTTTAGAGACTCATTCAACCCCCTGTACCTCATCCATTTCTTGGAGTTGTGGACAAAACTATGTATGTTAGAGTGTCAGGTTATCTATTTAAGTTTTCTATCACAAGATATCTATTTCTTTGTTTATTACAAGAGGTATGAGTACTATATTCATATTCTATATAATGTTGATTTTCTGTGAATCAGTACCCCATATGCATGTACACATACATATTATACTAGTTATTTCTTACTCAAGGTGGCGCTGGTGTTTCAGTGATCGATTTAATTTACATTTGACATTGCAAGCTGATGTAAAAACACCACTGAAGTAAACTATAGCAAGTGTAACACATAAACAGTATTATATGACTATTGTCATTTAGGTTTACTACTGAAATAATGGAAGTTGTTCATCTATTTAGACTCAATAATTGCTTGAGAAAATACATATGTGTTACATATATGTGTAGTCCTTCTCAGGTAGGTCCTTCAAGGTAGCCTGGAGAGGTGAGGTGTCCAAGTCACATCAGATACATACTGGGGTACCGCAGGGCTCAGTGCTTGGGCCACTTCTCTTCTCTATATACACAACATCACTGGGACCCATCATCCAGTCACACGGTTTCTCTTACCACTGCTACGTCTATGACACACAGCTCTACTTGTCTTTCCATCCCAACGACACCACAGTGACTGCTCGAATCTCGGCCTGCTTAGCAGACATCTCGGCCTGAATGAAGGAACACCACCTTCAACTTCAACTACAGTATCACATTCCAAAACGGTCAGAAATCTAGGGGTAACCTTCAATAACCATCTAAAGACCACATCTAGATTTACACTCTACAATATCAGGAAGATAAGACCTTTCCTCTCTGAACATGCCACACAACTGCTTGTTCAGTCACTTGTCATCTCTAGACTGGACTACTGTAACGCTCTCATCACAGGCCTTCCTGCATGTGCTATTAGGCCTCTGCAAATGATCCAGAATGCAGCAGCACGTCTGGTCTTTAATGAACCAAAGAGAACACATGTTACACCACTCTTTGTCTCTCTCCACTGGCTGCCGGTTGATGCACGTATCAAATTCAAGACTCTGAAACTGACTCCCAA
This sequence comes from Moxostoma hubbsi, assembly GCA_032164185.1. Classification (NCBI taxonomy): domain Eukaryota; kingdom Metazoa; phylum Chordata; class Actinopteri; order Cypriniformes; family Catostomidae; genus Moxostoma; species Moxostoma hubbsi. Next base: position 48,368,308 of record JAVLUX010000009.1, on the reverse strand, counting down.
CACAAAGAGGCACCAAAACACTTTCCCGGACTTCCGGTTTCACTGTACCTCATTGGTGGAATGACCTTCCCAACTCCATCCGTGAAGCTGACTCACTTTCTGTCTTCCAAAAATGGCTAAAAACGCATCTTTTCCATGAGCACTTAACCCAGGGGTCGGGAACCTTTTTTCACTAAGGAGCCAATTTTGTAATTTTTGGTTGATGCATTTTTTCGAAAGAGCCATACCACAAACGAATGATGTACTATTTTCAAAAACAACATTTTTCAATAATATAAAATGTTTATATTGCCCATAGACTACTTAAAAACAAATAAATATGCAAAAATGATAAGGTAACATCTTGCAATATGGAATTGAGTGCACATGTTTGTGCGGGTCTCCATAAAATTGTACTTCACTTTTGGGCTGGGCGATATGTAAAAAACATTTGAATGATAATCGCATTTAAAATATCAATATCCGATTATATGTTCAATCCCAATGGTCGGTGAATATTTTTGCTTTATTGATTTTGCTTTAAAAAGTAAATTAATTTATTGAAACAGGAAAAACTTAAACAAAAGACATTTCTAAATTCAAATTGCACTTTAAACTAAACGAAAAAAGCAATTACTGTAAAATAACAAAGTGATAAAAAAAATCTTATATATATACCCACCTCCCCAAATCCAAACATTTACCGTCTCCAACATTTGCCATCAGGCAAGCATCCGTCAATGACAACATTTAAAAAACTACTAATAGCCTACAGATTAAGAACTAAAGACCATAATAATCAAAATAAATAAGCCTAATTAATTCCCATGTGTTCCTAAAATAATGCTGCCAAATATGTGTTTGTATTGCGTTTGTTAATACAGTTAATGCTGCCTAAAGAAAATTAAACAAAACTCAATTTTAGGTTCAAGGTGAACGTGTCTTGTATTACTTTATGATTTAATCACATTCGTCTTTGTTTCTTTAATACAAAGATACCTGTGTATATATATATTACTGAACCTGCAGAGTTGCAGAGTTGCGTTCACAATGCGTAAGAGCGAACTGTTCTGTGGAAATAAAGCGAAACTCACAGAACCTCACGAGATGATCGGAGACCATGTGCAGCGTTCTCATAGACGACATTATCCTTCCAAACAAGTTTCATTTGAATGAAACAGATTAATGAAACAAATTAGTGATAAATCTTTACAAGCGCTTGTTCCACGAGACAGGGTCCTGTTGCACGCCTCTGAACAGTGAATCAGACACGAGCATTGACGGCTCTGCTTTTCACTGTTCTTAAAAATATAATAAAGTGTGTTTCTTCAAACACGTCAGCATTTCTTGTCATGTGTCACTCCGAGACGTCTTACAGGTCGCCTTCCACAGTGTCTGGTATATCAACAAATACATATGGCGAGTGCTCATTTCAAACCCGGTTCACCAGGAGTAGGCTGTACTACAAACTCGGAAGTAAGGAAATCAAACCAGTGTCATTGACTTCAAGCAATCGCACCCACACTTTCTGCAGGAAAATGATCTCTAGAAAGTTTTAAATGATCATGTGTTGGTGAATGGTGAGACACCCGGCGAGCCACTTGATTTTTTAACAAAGATCCACTTGTGGCTCGCCGGCCATAGGTGTCCGAACCCTGACTTCACCAGTCGCGAAAAAAAATATTCTTGTTGCATTTTAATCTGTTTTGAATGCTACTATTCTGATGCTGGTGAAACTTGTAATATGGCACAGTTTCGGGACAGGGGTGGACTAGGAAGAGAAATCAGCCTGGAATTTAACATAGCAACTGGCCCAAAAGTTGTTGAAAAACGTCCTTTTCTGCATATCGTGGCGCCGTTTTGTGGCCCGTTCTGCACAACGCGGCGGCTCATTTCAGTTTATCGTGACCCAGTCGGGACGTTTCGCCCCTGATTGGCCCCAAAGTGTGTCGTCCCACCGGGAAAATGCCCAGTATGCCAGATTACCAGTCCAGCCCTGCCTTAAAATGATTTGCTTATAATGTATTCCTCTTTTGTAAATCGCTTGGGATAAAAGCATCTGCCAAATGAATGCATGTAATCTATGTCTAGATTTGTTGCATTACTGTATCTCTTTGATTCATGAAAAAAATTGTCTAATTGTCTTGAAAATTTGACACAATCTGGATATTTTGCATATCCATTTTTTGGAAGTGCCTCGCCCTAATCGTAGTGACTCGAATCTCAGTTGCTTCCGCGTCTGAGACCGTCAATTCGTGCATCTTATCACGTGGCTTGTTGAGTGCGTTACCACGGAGACCTAGCTTGTGCGGAGGCTTCACACTATTCTCCGCGGCATCCACGCACAACTCACCACACGCCCCACTGAGAGCGAGAACCACATTATAGTGACCACGAGGAGGTTACCCCATGTGACTCTACTCTCCCTAGCAACCGGGCCAATTTGGTTACCCCATGTGACTCTACCCTCCTTAGCAACCGGGCCAATTTGGTTACCCCATGTGACTCTACCCTCCCTAGCAACCGTGCCAATTTGGTTACCCCATGTGACTCTACCCTCCCTAGCAACCGGGCCAATTTGGTTACCCCATGTGACTCTACCCTCCCTAGCAACCGGGCCAATTTGGTTACCCCATGTGACTCTACCCTCCCTAGCAACTGGGCCAATTTGGTTACCCCATGTGACTCTACCCTCCTTAGCAACCGGGCCAATTTGGTTACCCCATGTGACTCTACCCTCCCTAGCAACCGGGCCAATTTGGTCACCCCATGTGACTCTACCCTCCCTAGCAACCGGGCCAATTTGGTTGCCCCATGTGACTCTACCCTCCCTAGCAACCGGGCCAATTTGGTTACCCCATGTGACTCTACCCACCCTAGCAACCGGGCCAATTTGGTTACCCCATGTGACTCTACCCACCCTAGCAACCGGGCCAATTTGGTTACCCCATGTGACTCTACCCACCCTAGCAACCGGGCCAATTTGGTTACCCCATGTGACTCTACCCACCCTAGCAACCGGGCCAATTTGGTTACCCCATGTGACTCTACCCACCCTAGCAACCGGGCCAATTTGGTTACCCCATGTGACTCTACCCACCCTAGCAACCGGGCCAATTTGGTTACCCCATGTGACTCTACCCACCCTAGCAACCGGGCCAATTTGGTTACCCCATGTGACTCTACCCACCCTAGCAACCGGGCCAATTTGGTTACCCCATGTGACTCTACCCTCCCTAGCAACCGGGCCAATTTGGTTACCCCATGTGACTCTACCCACCCTAGCAACCGGGCCAATTTGGTTACCCCATGTGACTCTACCCACCCTAGCAACCAGGCCAATTTGGTTACCCCATGTGACTCTACCCACCCTAGCAACCGGGCCAATTTGGTTACCCCATGTGACTCTACCCACCCTAGCAGCCGGGCCAATTTGGTTACCCCATGTGACTCTACCCACCCTAGCAGCCGGGCCAATTTGGTTGCTTAGGAGACCTGGCTGAAAATTACCATGCATGCATCACCATAAACATGTTTTTTTTTATTTACTTACATGAAATAAAACAGACTGATGGTGTCCACACAAACATATACCAACGATTAACAACCTTTAAACATTTAGAATTTATTGTTAAAAATTCATTTTTACTTCCCGAACCACTTTGTTGTCTGTGCCGTGCCTCTATCGTAAGAGTATCATAGCTTGTGTCCTTGATCCAAGGTGAGCCCAAGGTGTCAATGGGGTATTTAGCTAATCTCTTGAGCCGTTTCATCACACCAAATACAATCGACACCCAGAGTGTCTCACCTCAACTGGTATCTCAATCAGACGTGCCAAATTTGTAAGAGACGCCTTCAAAAACAGGCCAAATAAGCTTCCACGCCTGAATTACTGTATTGGCGACGATACATCTGGAAGGGTTTGGGCCGAATCCACAAGTTCACACCATCAGCTCTTTTGGGCTTCCTTCTTTTGGATAGTTAATCTGTTCTCCAGCCCCAAAAGAACCCGAGAAGATGGCGTTCCTGCTGCAGCAGATGTTGGGGGACAAACTGAAGAACGTGACGGGTGGGAGTGACGGTGGAGTTGAAAGTGCAGACGTTAAAGAGACTGCGGCATCGAAAGGAATGAGCAGAGAAGAGTTTGATGAGTACCAGAAACAACTCATCGAGGAGAAGTGAGTAGAACATGATTTGGGGGGGGATTTCTGACCCTGTTGTAATGTTAAAGGAATATTCAGGTTCAATACAAGTTAAGCTCAATCAACAGCATTTGTGGCGTAATATTGATGACCACAAAAATGTATTTCAACTATCAAAGCACAAATCTTGGTCACTTACAATGGAAGTCAATGGGGCCAAATCTGTAAACATTACTCGTTGTTTCAAACGTATAGCCACAAGACGTAAACAACATGTGTTAACATGATTTTAGTGTGATAAAATCACTTACTAACCGCATCTGTGCATAAAAATGACGATTTAAACAACTTTACAGCTGAAATAATACACAGAAGAAATAATGTAAGTGCTTTTATAAAATTATAAGCTTCACAATTCTGCCTTTAAACCCTCCAAAAATTGGCCCCCATTGACTTCCATTGTAAGTGCCTCACTGTGACTTCAGAAGAAAAGGAGGGATGAGTGGAAACGTATTTTTGGGGTAATCAGCATTACGCACAAATGCTGTCGATTGAACTTGACTTGTATTGAATGCGGAATATTCCTTTAAAGTGACGGAAATTCTGTCATCACTTACTCACCCTCATGCTGTTCCAAACTCGTATTTCTTTCTTTCCTCTGTGGGAGACGTTAGACAGAACGGATTTGACCATTTTCAGCATTTTAAACTATTTTTATTTATCAGTACTTTAAAGTAGGACTGTCAATACATGGTGTGCCGATTAATTAATTGGGGCTCAGGTGGTAGAGCGGGTCGGCTGCTAATCGCAGGGTTGGCGGTTTGATTCCCGGCCCACACGACTCCACATGCCGAAGTGTCCTTGGGCAAGACACTGAACCCCAAGTTGCTCCCAATTGCAGACTAGCGCCTTGCATGCAGCTCTGTCATCATTGGTGTGTGAATGGGTGAATGAGTCAGTGTAAAGCGCTTTGGGAACCTCTATATATATAAATAATGATTAAATAATAATAAATATTTATCTTTCAATTATAAATCAAATATATACTGTATATTATTAAGATCATTCAAATGGATTACATTATGTTGGCACATAGGTGAAGCATTCAAAAAGTCTTTAGAATGCAATATATTGTTTATTTCCATATTATTGAACATAAACCAGTCATTGGCCTACAGTAATCCATTTTGCAACTGAATTCGTCAATCAGTCCGAGATGTATTATTAAGGCTTGTCTAAGGACACGTCAATGTACACAGTATTTAGGTGGCTGTGTATATTGACAAATTAAACATAAAAAAACACATCTTGAGATCCCTGCCTTCAGATTTGTGCTTCTTCAAGCGTGTGCTTTCTACACAAGAACGTGTTCTCACCTTGTGCTGTCTGCTGTCAGTACGTGTGGTTTGTTCTCTGTATAAGCTGCTCGTTGCCTATACAGCTGGAGTTTCACTTACTGCCCCCTGGAGGAAACAGGTGGTACTACACGCTTGAATTGTTTATATGGAATATTCTTTATTATGATCCGGGGACATGATTAATTGTGTACATTTTTTAACGTGTTATTTTTTTGTAGAATTATTCACACAGAACTGACACGTTAAATCGACAGCTCTACTTTAAAGCGATAGTCAAACATGAACATTCTGTCATTATTTATTCACCCTCAGATTGTTTGTTGTTCCAAACCCTTATTATTTTTTTCAACCAAAAATGATAATTTTGTCATCGTTTACTCACCCTCAAAAAAAAAACAAATATCTTAGGCAGAATGTTAGGCTCAGATGCCATTCAATTTCATTGTATGGAAAAATATGCCATGAACCCCCTTTACTCAGCATAGTCTGAATAACAATTCAAAATTTGGCATCTTCATAGAGCTTAGCCAGGGGAGACAGTTTGTCCTCCAGAAATGTGTGCACCTGCTGGTGCAATTCGAAAAGACGGTTCAAAGCTTTTCCTGGTGACAGCCACCTAATTTCACTATGAAACAGTAACTGGCGGTGGTCAGATTCTATCTGGTCTCACAAAGCTTAAAACAAACAGGAATTAAGCACATTGTTCTTCACAAGATTAATTGTTTAGACAGCAATACTCATTACCTCATTAATCTGACATCTCTCTGGCCACAAAGCTTTCACGGTGTAAAAAGCAGTGAACCAATGTCGCTTGCAACAGACAATTCTCACTCGACCTGCCACCACCACAGGCAGCTCTGACTCAACCTGCCACCACCACAGGCAGCTCTCACTCGACCTGCCACCACCACAGGCAGCTCTGACTCGACCTGCCACCACCACAGGCAGCTCTGACTCAACCTGCCACCACCACAGGCAGCTCTCACTCCACCTGCCACCACCACAGGCAGCTCTCACTCGACCTGCCACCACCACAGGCAGCTCTCACTCCACCTGCCACCGCCACAGGCAGCTCTCACTCGACCTGCCACCGCCACAGGCAGCTCTCACTCCACCTGCCACCGCCACAGGCAGCTCTCACTCGACCTGCCACCGCCACAGGCAGCTCTCACTCAACCTGCCACCGCCACAGGCAGCTCTCACTTTTCTCAACTTTGCCGTTTCTCTCGCCACGCCCACATCTATTTGCCAGAAGTAGCTGTCACTCGTGTATCCGGAAGTCGGCTGCTCTCATTCACAGTGAATGAGATGAGGTCGCTTTGTCGCTGGAGGTCTCTGCATGTGGTGGTGGCAGGTCGAGTGAAAGCTGCCTTTGGCAGTGGCAGGTTGAGTGAGAGCTGCCCGTGGTGGTTGGAGGTCGAGTGAGTGTTGTCTGTGGTGGTGGCAGGTCAAAAGAGAGCTGCTTTTGGAAGTGGCAGGTCGAGTGAGAGCTGCCTGTGGTGGTGGCAGGTGGAGTGAGAGCTGTCTGTGGTGGTGGCAGGTCGAGTGAGAGCTGCCTTTGGTGGTGGCAGGTCTCTGTGGCAGGGTGAATACGATTTGAACCCTCTCAAAATCCATCTTGATTCAGTATTGTTGGACAGTGCCATTGTTTTTACTTTGTTTGCAGTGTTTTCACCTGGTACTTCACAGCACATGGGATAATTAGTTTTTCGCCAATACTTAATGCTTTCATAGCACAGGCGATATGAGAAGCAGCCGGGTACCTTGCTTTCACAGTGCTTTTAGACGCTGTTGTGAGTGACTCAATACTATTTTGTTGTCTTTGCAGTAGGTCTTGCTTTCGTACAAAAGACTCCACTGGTTTACCCACACATGTTGTATGCTTAGTTTGAAGGTGATGTTCATGTTTGGATGGCTTCATCGACTCATTGGCCAAAACCTCATCACACTCGACACACTGTGGTGTTTCATCCGCTGTAACGGTAAAACCGTACTTCATATAGTCCGGGTTATACTTGCGAACACATTTTGATGTCTTCGAAGCAGGACGAGTTTCTAAATCGCCTACATGTTTTTAACTTGCTTTTAAAAAAAGAATGCATTTTTATAGAGATATGATTGCATTCAGACTCAATGCATGGAGCTACGTAAAGAGGCCTTGTTCAAAAAGAACGATTTGCAGCATCGATGGATTACTGTGATTGGACCGCTAATAACTGACGTCAGACGTACGAGGGCATCTCCACATATAGAAGTATTCATATATACGACTCCATGCAATAAAGTTTGTGAGATTGTACATTTTATTTCATATGTCGCTTTTTATCATTTCAATCAAATTTGAGCTTTTTTTAAAAGTTCAAATTTCACATTCTATCAATTTATATGATGCAATAAAATTGCATTTATATTAATGATACAAGCTGTTGTCACTTTTTTGTGTGGGCGCCTCGTGCCGTGTCGCCAATGTCGCCCATGCCTAAAGCTGCGTTCACACTGCCAGCGACATCGCGCGCGACAGCGACACCATCCCATTCATTTTCAATGAAAGCACAGCGACTTCCGGCGACACAAGCTGTCGCGACCGTTGGCGACTAGATGTGGGCGTGTCCAGCGACGCGACAAAGTTCAAATGAAGAGCGACTTACGGAAGCGACAGCCAATAGGAGAGAAGACGGGAGAGCTCACGTGATCCTTCTCTCTCTCTCAGCTCCTGCAGTAACGATGGATGAAAGGCTAATTCTTGCTGTTAGCAATGTTGCAGTGCTCTATGATACGTCTCTCCCCATGTAGAAAAATGCTGCGTGGAAAGGTGTTTTGTGGACCCAGACAGACCAGCGTTTGCGTTTTCGCCACAGATAAACCGCCGCTATGGCAAAGAGCGCATGCCTTGTTTCTCATTCATCTTTGATATAAAGCATTTTATGTACTGATTCCATTTATATTTAGTCTTTTCCCTCCAAAATGTTTGTTTTTAGCGGCAAGAAAAGCGATTAGCTGTCAATAGCAATGGAATCACATCCGTGAATGTCATTTATAAATGTTACTAGGCAACCAGTAGTGGGAACGCCCACTAGCGACTTCACTGCCAGCCACTGGCGACCTGCAGCAACAAAGCCGCTGGCAGTGTGAACGCAGCTTTAAGAGGCTGATAACAGACATAGCATGACATTTTATTGCATATGCAAGATATTTCCTTGCAATCTAGAGGGCTGTTTGGTAAAACTAGTGGTGCAAAAATAACACACTTCCCCTTTAATGTATGTTGATTGTACGATTAACAATAACTGTAGTGTTTGTGCAGAAATTACAGTTACGATGGGCTGAATAACTATGACATCCATTAAACAATATTGGCAACACATATGTGTCTTAATGGTGATGCAAAACAACAGCACTTGTGTTCCTGACTTGCACAAGCATAAAACAGTTTCTAAAGGTAATTTTATCACTATAACAGCATTCGCTCTCATGAAAGTCCCAACTGTAACAGACCAACTGACTTCTAATGTCCTCCATTAGTACTGTGCCTCCATCATAAGCATGAATGGACTAATTGTAATGACGTTTGCAATGGCTTCCGTTTAAATCAATTATATGTTTAAAGTACCACGCAACCCCAGTGGTGTTGCTAAACATAATTAAAATCTTCTTAGTCTGTAATTATTGTCTTATCCTGATTCCCATTTCCTGTGGCTTGTCAGCCAATGATCATCAGCGAGTTAGAGCTGTCATTACAGATCTGAATGCAGTGACAGCTGATGTCTCATACAACTCATAACATGAGGTGGTGGTGGCGTAGTGGCTAGAGCACAGGGCTGCTAATCAGAAGGTTGCTGGTTCGTTCCCCACAGCCACCACCATTGTGTCCTTGAGTAAGGCACTTAACTCCAGGTTGCTCCGGGGGGATTGTCCCTGTAATAAGTGCACTGTAAGTCTCTTTGGATAAAAGCGTCTGCCAAATGCATAAATGTGAATGTAAATCTAAACATAGCCTGATTGATCATGTCCTCGGCTCAAGCGTGTAGTACCACCTGTTTTCTCCAGGGGGCAGTAAGTGAAACTCCAGCTGTATAGGCAACGAGCAGCTTATACAGAGAACAAACCACACGTACTGACAGCAGACAGCACAAGGTGAGAACACGTTCTTGTCTTCAAGCACACGCTTGAAAAAGCGCAAATCTGAAGGCAAGGATCTCAAGATGTGTCTTTCTAAGTTTCAAACTACATTTAACTTCACACAGCGACCTAATAATGGTGTGTTTATGATGGGATGCAACCGAGATGCTCCAAATGTGTCCGTCTGACGCAGGTGTACATTGACGCGTCCTTGAACAAGCCCTCATAATAAATCTCGGACTGACTGACGAGTTCAGTTGCACAATGTATTGCTGTGAACTGTGGGCCAATGAAAGGCTACAGATCGATTAGATATTGAATTATTGTTATTTAAGGGCTTTCTAAGCAAATATTTATGTAAGCGATTAATTAATCTGCATTCCATGTAATTAATTCTATAAACGAAATGAATCGATTGACAGCCCTGCTATTGATAAAATATATATAGATATATAATGATCAAGTCTTTAAGACTTTTAGGAATGTTTGTATTGATTCAAGTTATTTATTTGTGGCATTTTGTCCATTTAAGTTTAAATAGTGCCAGATACTTTGTAAATACTGACATTTGGTATTTGCATTTTGTCAAGGAACATAGGCTAAATAGTATATCATATTAAAACATGTTTATTTTTGCTGCAGTCAAAAACTATTTTAGTCTAAATATTTTCCATCAAACTAAATGAAGTAATGTTTAAATAATCTGCATTATTAAATTAAGCATAAACGTGAAGAGTTTACATTTATTTAAATACTCCACATTATGCTTTATTCACAATATGTATATTTTGTTACAGGTTATACACTCCAAAAAACAAATTAATAAAATGTATTTTTTTTTTATTTAATTTCGTTAAGAATTACACAATTAAATTTGATGGAACTTTGTGACTAAATTGAAATGCGTAAATCTTAAAAATAAGATAAAATATATATATTTTTGAGTGTGTGTGTGGCCAGTGCTATTTACACATATAGTTACTGAGTTTTGTTTATTATTTATGAGAAGTCATGAGGATTAAAGTCTGTTTGACTAAGTTCGTGCTGATTTAAGCAGGATATCTCCATTAGGCTCAAGAGTTTTAAAAACCCGTTCGACATGAAAGCTGGTCACTATGACGTCTTGGAAAAAGACTCCACATTTCCATGATGCTGCTGTACACAATACTTCATCTCTTTATATAACACCCGACAGCATTAAGGCCTGAACTGGGTCACTGAGGTAATAGCCCTCATGCATGGGGTCAAATGTCACGTCCTTAAGTGTGGTCTCTCCACAACTACGTAATTGCCCACCAGTCAATTGCATTTGAAATTCATGACAGATTTAGCTAGGTGAATTTGTCTTTGAAAATTTCCAAGTTTATCTAAGGACTGAAAATGAGAGTAAATGTAACACTGTAAACCGAAGTGCGTTTTAGTTCAGTGGTTACGGTTAATGTTGAAAACTGATCGATTTCATGCTGAAGAGACACTTAGTCTGTTTTGTACGTCATTTTCACTCTTTCGTAATTGTAGCATCTAGCATCAGTCGCTAGTGCACCTCTTGAGGTCAGGAGAGTGAGGTTTATACACATTGCACAGCTATCTACCAGCTGGCTCCCATTACACCCATTTAAGCTATACCTAGTCTAAGCTGTAACTTGACTGGCTCATGCAACCGGCTTAATTGACACAGTTGATAAAAGTTGAGCAAAAATAGCCTAGAAAAGTTAGAGCACATCTAATGCAACGGCATTCCCACATTTGTACGTGTGGCTCAGCTGTATATTGTTTTAATATCTTGATTGGGTATGGCTAGGAAGTATTAAAGCATTGCCCCTGTTTGACTCTAGATATAGCCCCACATGCTCCATATTTTACCCCTAAACCGTGTTAACCTTCTTAGGCTCCGGACTGCTGTCAGGTCAGCGGGTGCAGGTAACTGTTCCTAATGTTTGAAAAGGAACAATCTGTACATAACTGTGAATGATTCCTAATCTCTGTGGATCAGATTAATACAATCGTTAGGGTTCGGGACACGTACAACCACAAAAACAACAAGAAAAATGATCACTTAATCTCACTTAATTATTTTATTTTTTTGCGCTTTTGCTTTTGGGGAGAAATATGACCCAGATATGTTCTTGTTTCATGGCATTTACTTGGATATAAGCATTTACATTTCATAACAAAATCGTAGGTCCTCGTGGTGGCGGGGTTACTCACCTCAATCCGGGTGGTGGAGGACAAGTCTCAGTTGCCTACGCTTCTGAGACGTCAATCGGCGCATCTGATCATGTGACTCGTTGTGCATGACACTGCGGAGACTCACAGCATGTGGAGACTCATGCTACTCTCCACGATCCACACACAACTCACCACACGCCCCATTGAGAGAACCACTAATCACCACCACGAGGAGGTTACCCCATGTGACTCTACCCTCCCTAGCAACCGGGACAATTTGGTTACCCCATGTGACTCTACCCTCCCTAGCAACCGGGACAATTTGGTTACCCCATGTGACTCTACCCTCCCTAGCAACCGGGACAATTTGGTTACCCAATGTGACTCTACCCTCCCTAGCAACCGGGACAATTTGGTTACCCCATGTGACTCTACCCTCCCTAGCAACCGGGCCAATTTGGTTACCCCATGTGACTCTACCCTCCCTAGCAACCGGGACAATTTGGTTACCCCATGTGACTCTACCCTCCCTAGCAACTGGGCCAATTTGTTTACCCCATGTGACTCTACCCTCCCTAGCAACCGGGACAATTTGGTTACCCCATGTGACTCTACCCTCCCTAGCAACCGGGACAATTTGGGTACCCCATGTGACTCTACCCTCCCTAGCAACCGGGACAATTTGGGTACCCCATGTGACTCTACCCTCCCTAGCAACTGGGCCAATTTGTTTACCCCATGTGACTCTACCCTCCCTAGCAACCAGGACAATTTGGTTACCCCATGTGACTCTACCCTCCCTAGCAACTGGGCCAATTTGTTTACCCCATGTGACTCTACCCTCCCTAGCAACCAGGACAATTTGGTTACCCCATGTGACTCTACCCTCCCTAGCAACCGGGACAATTTGGTTACCCCATGTGACTCTACCCTCCCTAGCAACCGGGACAATTTGGGTACCCCATGTGACTCTACCCTCCCTAGCAACCGGCCAATTTGGTTACCCCATGTGACTCTACCCTCCCTAGCAACCGGCCAATTTGGTTACCCCATGTGACTCTACCCTCCCTAGCAACCGGCCAATTTGGTTACCCCATGTGACTCTACCCTCCCTAGCAACCGGCCAATTTGGTTACCCCATGTGACTCTACCCTCCCTAGCAACCGGCCAATTTGGTTACCCCATGTGACTCTACCCTCCCTAGCAACCAGGACAATTTGGTTACCCCATGTGACTCTACCCTCCCTAGCAACTGGGCCAATTTGTTTACCCCATGTGACTCTACCCTCCCTAGCAACCGGGACAATTTGGGTACCCCATGTGACTCTACCCTCCCTAGCAACCGGCCAATTTGGTTACCCCATGTGACTCTACCCTCCCTAGCAACCGGCCAATTTGGGTACCCCATGTGACTCTACCCTCCCTAGCAACCAGGACAATTTGGTTACCCCATGTGACTCTACCCTCCCTAGCAACCGGCCAATTTGGTTACCCCATGTGACTCTACCCTCCCTAGCAACCGGGCCAATTTGGTTACCCCATGTGACTCTACCCTCCCTAGCAACCAGGACAATTTGGTTACCCCATGTGACTCTACCCTCCCTAGCAACTGGGCCAATTTGTTTACCCCATGTGACTCTTCCCTCCCTAGCAACCGGGACAATTTGGGTACCCCATGTGACTCTACCCTCCCTAGCAACCAGGACAATTTGGTTACCCCATGTGACTCTACCCTCCCTAGCAACTGGGCCAATTTGTTTACCCCATGTGACTCTACCCTCCCTAGCAACCAGGACAATTTGGTTACCCCATGTGACTCTACCCTCCCTAGCAACCGGGCCAATTTGGTTACCCCATGTGACTCTACCCTCCCTAGCAACCAGGACAATTTGGTTACCCCATGTGACTCTACCCTCCCTAGCAACTGGGCCAATTTGTTTACCCCATGTGACTCTTCCCTCCCTAGCAACCGGGACAATTTGGGTACCCCATGTGACTCTACCCTCCCTAGCAACCAGGACAATTTGGTTACCCCATGTGACTCTACCCTCCCTAGCAACTGGGCCAATTTGTTTACCCCATGTGACTCTACCCTCCCTAGCAACCAGGACAATTTGGTTACCCCATGTGACTCTACCCTCCCTAGCAACTGGGCCAATTTGTTTACCCCATGTGACTCTACCCTCCCTAGCAACCAGGACAATTTGGTTACCCCATGTGACTCTACCCTCCCTAGCAACCGGGACAATTTGGTTACACCATGTGACTCTACCCTCCCTAGCAACCGGGACAATTTGGGTACCCCATGTGACTCTACCCTCCCTAGCAACCGGCCAATTTGGTTACCCCATGTGACTCTACCCTCCCTAGCAACCGGCCAATTTGGTTACTCCATGTGACTCAACCCTCCCTAGCAACCGGCCAATTTGGTTACCCCATGTGACTCTACCCTCCCTAGCAACCGGCCAATTTGGTTACCCCATGTGACTCTACCCTCCCTAGCAACCGGCCAATTTGGTTACCCCATGTGACTCTACCCTCCCTAGCAACCGGGCCAATTTGGTTGCTTTGGAGACCTGATGAGTCACTCAGTACGCCCTGGATTCGAACTCCAGGGGTGGTAGCCAGCGTCAATACTCGCTGAGCAACACAGGCCCCCCTCAAATGTAATTTTTTCATGTTATAATAAATTAAATTAATAAAACTAAAAATAAGTCATTTTTTATTTTATTTTATTAAAGATGAATCAGTTCAATTTTATGGAATTTTCTTATGAAATGTAAAAAATATTTAAAAACATTATTATTATTATTATTTGAGTGTACTGTAGCTATTTACCCCCAACTGATCCCCAATCTCTTTTAGTGCATATTTTTCCATACAATACCAGTGAATGGTGACTGAAACTAACAATCTGCCAAAGATCCTTTATTGTGTCCCACATAAAATCATACAGGTTTACAAGAACATGCAATATGAGGGTGAATACATGACACATTTTTGAAGTATCCCTTTAAAGTATTGATCATGTAATGTGCTATAAAGAGTTTGTTATGCTGAATACTTTCAAATGTAGCTCCGAATGTGTAAAGTACATTATTTCTCTTTGTTAGGCTTGTTGGCTGTTGTCTAAATCAGCTTAAGAACACACTTCAACATAAATAAAATAACAACTATATTCGATATAAACAGTGTGGCAACATGTTGTACATTCTGTTCGCAGGATAGCGAGAGACAAAGAGTTTGCCACAAGCAAAGCCGAGAGAGCGAACTTGCGAGTGCTACTACGTGACAAATACAGACTACCAGAGGTATTTACACCCATCACCAATCAGCAGGATTCAAATGTAATAAATTACTCCTGTTCAATGGGGGCGTGGTCATGTGATCTGAAGGAGAGGGAGAGCGCCTGTCTCAGGTTATAGTAATGTAGAATTGTGAAATCATCTCCCAAATTTGTTTTTTTTTTTTAAATGAATTTAAATTGTATAGAAAATCCTTAAAAACTCAAAATAACGCACAAAATAAAGCACAAAATATATATGATACCCTAAAACATTTCCCAACTGAGGTAAATAGCTGAACAAAGACTGAATTCTCCCCTTATTCTCCTACCGTTTATTTATTTGAATTTATTTAATTGAATGTTTCTCTTTCCTTTTATAAATCATCCTTATTTTTGTTACTAAGACTACATATTTATTTCCTATGTTTGTATTAAGAGCTGCTCCCTCTGGCTATATTTCTCTGTATCCTATTCTAAGAAATGAATGTTATGCAGCCATGTTTGTTTGTAAATCTTGATATTTTCAATAAAAAAACAAAAACAAAATACAAAAAATGTCTCTAGTTATTAGTGATGGCGGAACTACAAAGGCACGCCAGCGTGTCAGTGCGGAAGAGCCAGTGGCCAGAGGAAGTAGTTTGTACGTGCGTGTGCACGTGTGCACGTGCGTGTGCACGTGTGTGCGCGCGCAATAAAGATGCACATCAACTGTTCGTTGTCTCCTGACTCCTCCATCGCCAACGAATTTAGGCTTATCACAGTCTTCTAAAGCAAATCGCTAGATTTATGTAAGAAACAAGTCGATAATTATAACATTTTTTTACTTTATATCGGCGCTTCTATCCAGGGCTCTGACGCTATTTTAAATGGCCGAATTCTCACGTGAACTCGGCGACGCGCTTGCGTCACGCGCCAGCTACGTAATGCGTCAGCTGCTGGCAGGAAGCGCTTGAGTCGTGCAGATTACTTTTATGCTGACTAAATGTGACTTTTAGACTGGCACCTGTTTATTTGCGTTATAAGGACCTGACAGAGCTCTATCTTCTCCTAAAAATCCTCATTTGTGTTCTGCTGAAGAAACACAGTCATACACACCTGGGAAGGCATCAGGGGAAGTGAATTATGAGAGAATTAAAAAAGTTTGGGTAAACTTGCCCTAAGATGTTTACATGCAATGTGAAATGGGCGTAATGAGCATAAAACTGTAATTCTGATTCTGATAAAGAAAAGCCGTTTAAAGGGGCAGTCACACTAATGGGCAAAAATGTATGTGTGCTGATTATTTTTTGCTTAAACCGTTTATGAACTTAACCTGATAAAGCAACGCTGTTTAAGGTGTTTACATGGCTTACACATTGTCAGCTTCAATCAATGATGATTATTATCATCTAATGTGAATGATAATAGAAATATGGTATATGTAGTGTGTATAAAACATGATTATGGGTAATTCATACTGAAAATCAAGTGTATTATTAAACACTACACTTACAGAAATCATGCATTTAATTTGAGTTTTACTTAAATATAACTTGTAATTCTGCATCCTGATTTAAGAGGCATTCTCGATGCATTTCTGAATGGGACAAAACTTAAAAATGGTACATCTTGAAACCTTTTACAATCTGCCATTTATTAGTAGCCTCTGTCAATTTTCCAAATCTGTTACTCTTTGACAACAGAGCGCTACGGACGATGCCACCGTGAAGATGGCAGGAGATGATCTGGACCTGCCTGAAGAGCTTGCGAAGATGGTTGAGGAGGATGAGGAACAGGAAGAGAATAAAGATTCTTTTATGGAAAAACTCCAAAACATGGACGTGGACTTTGACTCAATCAAAGCCAAAGCTCAGACCACAATGGCTGAAGTGAAACAGGCAGCGGAAGAGAAATGTGTCGTCATGTAATTGTCCGGTCAACCGTACAATAAACCCAACACAAACTATCCATCACCAAATTGGCGTTAATTTGGGTGAATTTGCGTGAATTGCTGAGTGCATTTTCTAATTTTTGTAACTAGTAGCAAATAATAAACAAGAGCAAATAGTTTTCCTAAAAAATGTACATATGTCCACACATGTGGACAGCGGGACTACTTTGTGAATTTTTTTATAATGCCAAGCTATAGAGAGTCAATTTGTTTTTTTTCATCAAATTGTTTATTATGTTTCCAGTAGAGTTGATTTTACGTTTTTAGACGTTACAGACTGAAAAAAGCATAATTCATTCAGATTCAAAGTAACGTCCAGCATCATCCAATCACAGCCAACCATGTTAAAATAAAATGACACATTATAAATGGTGAATCTATGTACTGATGATCATCGTCCCATGTGTGTCAAACATGTTGATCCAAACATCATCTGCAGCCTGAAACTGAACTTTACATCAGATTTTAGGAGTGAACGCACTTAACTGCATAGAGAGATATAGGATGCTCCCTTGCTCCCTATTTAGTGAATGACTTAACCTCCAGTGTGCTGTCTGTCTGCACTGGTCTCAGAACAGTTATAGGAGAGCTATAGGATGCTCCCTTGCTCCCTATTTAGTGACTGACTTAACCTCCAGTGTGCTGTCTGTCTGCACTGGTCTCAGAACAGTTATAGGAGAGCTATAGGATGCTCCCTTGCTCCCTATTTAGTGACTGACTTAACCTCAAGTGTGCTGTCTGTCTGCACTGGTCTCAGAACAGTTATAGGAGAGCTATAGGATGCTCCCTTGCTCCCTATTTAGTGACTGACTTAAACTCCAGTGTGCTGTCTGTCTGCACTGGTCACAGAACAGTTATAGGAGAGCTATAGGATGTTCCCTTGCTCCCTATTTAGTGAATGACTTAACCTCCAGTGTGCTGTCTGTCTCTACTGGTCTCGGAACAGTTATAGGAGAGATATAGGATGCTACCTTGCTCCCTATTTAGTGCATGAGGTAACCTCCAGTGTGCTGTCTGTCTGCACTGGTCTCAGAACAGTTATAGGAGAGCTATAGGATGCTCCTTGCTCCCTATTTAGTGCATGACTTAACCTCCAGTGTGCTGTCTGTCTCCACTGGTCTCAGAACAGTTATAGGAGAGATATAGGATGCTACCTTGCTCCCTATTTAGTGCATGAGTTAACCTCCAGTGTGCTGTCTGTCTGCACTGGTCTCAGAACAGTTATAGGAGAGCTATAGGATGCTCCCTTGCTCCCTATTTAGTGCATGACTTAACCTCCAGTGTGCTGTCTGTCTCCACTGGTCTCGGAACAGTTATAGGAGAGCTATAGGATGCTACCTTGCTCCCTATTTAGTGACTGACTTAACCTCCAGTGTGCCGTCTGTCTGCACTGGTCTCAGAACAGTTATAGGAGAGCTATAGGATGCTCCCTTGCTCCCTATTTAGTGACTGACTTAACCTCCAGTGTGCCGTCTGTCTGCACTGGTCACAGAACAGTTATAGGAGAGCTATAGGATGTTCCCTTGCTCCCTATTTAGTGCATGACTTAACCTCCAGTGTGCTGTCTGTCTCCACTGGTCTCGGAACAGTTATAGGAGAGATATAGGATGTTCCCTTGCTCCCTATTTAGTGAATGACTTAACCTCCAGTGTGCTGTCTGTCTCCACTGGTCTCGGAACAGTTATAGGAGAGATATAGGATGCTACCTTGCTCCCTATTTAGTGCATGACTTAACCTCCAGTGTGCTGTCTGTCTGCACTGGTCTCAGAACAGTTATAGGAGAGCTATAGGATGCTCCCTTGCTCCCTATTTAGTGCATGACTTAACCTCCAGTGTGCTGTCTGTCTGCACTGGTCTCAGAACAGTTATAGGAGAGCTATAGGATGCTCCCTTGCTCCCTATTTAGTCCATGACTTAACCTCCAGTGTGCTGTCTGTCTGCACTGGTCTCAGAACAGTTATAGGAGAGCTATAGGATGCTCCCTTGCTCCCTATTTAGTCCATGACTTAACCTCCAGTGTGCTGTCTGTCTGCACTGGTCTCAGAACAGTTATAGGAGAGCTATAGGATGCTCCCTTGCTCCCTATTTAGTGCATGACTTAACAGTGTGCTGTCTGTCTGCACTGATCTCAGAACAGTTATAGGAGAGTTATGGGATGCTCCCTTGCTCCCTATTTAGTGAATTACTTAACCTCCAGTGTGCTGTCTCTCTGCACTGATCTCAGAACAGTTATAGGAGAGTTATGGGATGCTCCCTTGCTCCCTATTTAGTGAATGACTTAACCTCCAGTGTGCTGTCTGTATGCACTGTATGCACTGGTCTCAGAACAGTTTCAAATGCAGATTATTTTCATCCTAACTCCATATAAAGCCTCTGAACGCAACATTGATCAGCTTTTGGATGAACTCATTGATTCTCAATGTGAAAATGACAGTAAATATAAGTAATACATGTATTAATGTTAATGAATAGAACCGTATTATACAGTGATACCAAATAAAATATAGCAAAATATATATTAAAATGAGTCTAAATGACCCACACGTGTTCATGTTGAAAGTTATTCAAAATAAATAACATTGCAACTTTTGAGGGAATAATGTCCCACAATCCACGTATGTGGACATCATGTTTATCCGCGCGCTGACGCACAAAACATTTACGACTTTTTTAAAGCAGCATATCAAACGAAACTAGAGACTCTACTCTTTACAACCAAACAGGTTACAATAAAAACTTAAAGACATTTCTTACCAGAGGTGCACTTTTATTGGGTCTGCGCCCGTGGAAGCGCTTTTGAATATCTACGGCATGTTGTTGTGTCACGTGACTCGATGCGGCAGAAGTTTAACCCTTAAATGACAGTCTAAAATCTTGTGAACAGTATTCAGTCGGTTTTTAAATTAATTTAAATGATGCATTGCGTAAAGCGAAGCCAATTACAACGTCTACGCATGTGGACACAGGGTCACACAAGGTTAATGATTAATACCTAGTCTCGTAGAAATACTTTATTAATATACCTACATTTTTGCAAATAATTGTGGCTCATCGTACGTATCGCAGCAGTTTCCTGGTGAAATGAACACTAGAGGTGCTACATCAACAATTGCTTTTATTCACTTTCTGTCATGTTCTCTGTTGTCTTTTGTTTTTGTGCTTTTATGTTGAAGTTTCCTGTTTAGTTCCTGTTTCCTGTTTGGTTTTTGTAGTCCTTTGTAGTTCTGTTTTTTGATTGGTTTTCCCCTGATTGTCTCCCATGCCCTGATTGTTTCCCCAGGTGTTTCTAGTTTTCCCTTGTGTATTTAAGCCCTTGTTTCCCTCCTGTCCATTTGTCTGTTATTTCATGTTTTTGTTTAGCGTTACATTCTCTGTGGATTTTGTTATTCCTGGTGTTCTTGTTTTTGAATTTAAATAAAAGCTGCACATAGATCCTCTCCCGTTGCCTGTCGTTACAGAATAACAGACCAAACAAACATGGATCTAGCAGCAATTTTTCTTCAGCTGAACCGAGCGAACCTCCCTTTAACGGAATACTCACGTCTGTTTTGCACCGTTGCCCGATGCACTAGTTTTCCTGATGGGCATCTCAAGTCTATTTTCCAGCTCGGCCTCCTGGCCCATGGATGGATCGAGTTGCCAGAGACTGGTGATTACACGTGGGAGAGGTATGTGAATTTGGTTTTGCAGACGTTTGCTCCTGTGGGTACTTCCAACGAGCCCACACCTGCCACGGCCAACGAGCCCACGCCCACGCCTGCCACGGCCAACGAGCCCACGCCTGCCACGGCCAACGAGCCCACGCCCATGCCTGCCACGGCCAACGAGCCCACGCCCACGCCTGCCACGGCCAACGAGCCCACGCCTGCCACGGCCAACGAGCCCACACCTGCCACGGCCAACGAGCCCACGCCCACGCCTGCCACGGCCAACGAGCCCACGCCTGCCACGGCCAACGAGCCCACGCCCATGCCTGCCACGGCCAACGAGCCCACGCCTGCCACGGCCAACGAGCCCACGCCTGCCACGGCCAACGAGCCCACGCCCACGCCTGCCACGGCCAACGAGCCCACGCCTGCCACGGCCAACGAGCCCACGCCTGCCACGGCCAACGAGCCCACACCTGCCACGGCCAACGAGCCCACGCCCACGCCTGCCACGGCCAACGAGCCCACGCCTGCCACGGCCAACGAGCCCACGCCCACGCCTGCCACGGCCAACGAGCCCACGCCCACGCCTGCCACGGCCAACGAGCCCACGCCTGCCACGGCCAACGAGCCCACGCCTGCCACGGCCAACGAGCCCACGCCTGCCACGGCCAACGAGCCAACGCCCACGCCTGCCACGGCCAACGAGCCCACGCCTGCCACGGCCATCGAGCTGGAAGCCTCGTCCGTCCCAGAGCCAGCGTCTGTAACGACAGGCAACGGGAGAGGATCTATGTGCAGCTTTTATTTAAATTCAAAAACAAGAACACTAGGAATAACAAAATCCACAGAGAATGTAACGCTAAACAAAAACATGAAATAACAGACAAATGGACAGGAGGGAAACAAGGGCTTAAATACACAAGGGAAAACTAGAAACACCTGGGGAAACAATCAGGGAAATGGAACCAATGAGGGGAAACCAATCAAAAAACAGAACTACAAAGGACTACAAAAACCAAACAGGAAACAGGAACTAAACAGGAAACTTCAACATAAAAGCACAAAAACAAAAGACAACAGAGAACATGACACTTTCACACAAATCACGAGTAAAACGGCAGATTATCAGTTCATAAACACGTACTTTTTTTAATCTGTTTCTCACGCAATGCAATTTTTTCATATCTAAACACTTTTGCTATAGCCAACTACCTTTACAAGCTTGTTCATGTGTGATCAAATTGTGCTGTAGCTCAACAGAGAAAGCGTTGCTCTTGTGATGTAAAGGAATGGGATACGAGTCCTGAAGAGCAACACGTGAGCTGAAAGTGTCATAGAAGCGCCACAAAATGACACAATTGTGTTTTTCATGCTTTTTATGACACTAGCGCTTAGGCTTAGGGTTGGGAGGTCAGTTTTGTTGATTTAAAACTCTATAGAGCGTTAACCTTAAAAACTCGCTTTTAGCGCCACACAGTGGACATTTCACCTCTGAAGCCAGGAACCATCATGTACTATGATTCTGTAAAAGTGTCGCCACAGTCACAAGTTTATGTCAACCCATGATTTGCTGCTTGTTATTGTCAGTCGGAGGCAAGTGCTTCAGTAGTTTAGCGGGAGGGGACGTTCACATTCTAGAGAGCATTTTATTGGACAAAAATGTGTATACACCCCTACGGACAAGATGAGTCTCCAATATTTTTGGTCCATTTTGCCAGAAGATGAAAATCTGTTTTGTTAACTTTTAGGAGTTCACAATATCTAAAATTATATCCACAATTTGTTCATTTAAGCATCTTGCAATAATAGTGATTCATCATAGGAAATGATTAATTATAAGACAAACGGAACATTAAAAATTACATAAACATGCTTAGGCTATTCAAATGTACAGAACATTTACCGTAAGTGCACATTTAGTTTGCAACGGTGCACGACTGTCTTACTTTCTTGTATTTAATTGTATTTATGTTTTCGTCAGCAATGCTCTGTATCATGCTATTGTCACTATGCATTGAAAAGCTGTTAAATATTTACCATCTTTACAAAAAAGGTGTTTTGTGTCTGTTTGCATTCACAGTTTTGAACATTAAATGAATATTCCCGGTTCAATACAAGTTAAACTCAATCGATGGCATTTGTGTCATAAGGTTAATTACCACAAAATTAATTTAGACTCTGTTTTTTAAGGCGAATATCGAGGTCACAGTGAGGCATTTACAATGGAAGTGAATGGGGGACAATTTTTGGAGGGGTTGAAGACAGAAATGTTAAGCTTATAATTATATAAACATTATGCTACAAATGCTGTCGATTGTGCTTAACTTGTATTGAACTCGGAATATTCCCTTAAAGACTGGTAAACTTTATGAAGGATTGTAATGAACATTTTTAACTCTGTGAGCAATTGTTTAATAATTTGATTTGTTAAAATAAAGTGCATGTAACCCTATGTATCTGTAGTCATTAATGCATAATTAGAGCAACAATTAACCATCTGACCTGCCTTATTAAGCTAATAAAGGTGCCATTAAGCGATTTTAACTGTTCTAGAATTTACCCAAAATGAGCCGTTGGATTAGCCACGCCCCCTTTTTCCAAAACCCATGTTCATGTCAGAGAAGCAGAGGCAGGAACCAAATGCAGAGTTAAAATACAAGGACATGTATTTTTACAACAGGACCGACTGGACCGAACAGGGAAGGGATCGTGAACAGGACCGAAATGAGACAGGACCGACTGAACAGGTTAATGCAGGGCAGGTGTAACAAATTAACTAATAATAAGCAAACAAGGAGGCGGGGTATGATGTAAGACAGAGTCACGCGGCGATACAGACACAAAACAAAGCCACGTGCTCTCAAAAGACAACAAAACACACGAATGGCATGAGCGCACATCGCCAAGAATATAAGGAAATGTACGCTCATGCCAACTGACAAACAAGATGAGAGAATGTGTAGCAACGCCAAACAAAGCGATGTCACCCATTCTCACACTAAATGATACCCGAGCGTACATCGCGTGCGTTTACATGCAACAGGCAAAAAAACAAGACACTCACTGTGCAAGAGTTTGGCCACGTGGACACCCATCCATCCATCCATCCATCCATCCATTCATCCATCCATCCATCCATCCATTCATCCATTCATCCATCCATCACCATCCATCCATCCATCCATTCATCCATCCATCCATTCATCCATCCATCCATCCATCCATCCATTCATCCATCCATCCATTCATCCATCCATCACCATCCATCCATCCATCCATTCATCCATCCATCCATCCATCCATCCATTCATCCATCCATCCATCACCATCCATCCATCCATTCATCCATCCATCCATCCATCCATCCATCCATTCATCCATCCATCCAGACCGAAGTGACCGAAACTCAGCACAACATGAAGACAGCTCACGGCCCAGGCTCGCAATGCAACGCGGGCGCGACGCGAGGCACACCAGTGCGCGCAAGAGACAGACATGAACTATTGACGCGAGTGCATGCTACTAAGATGACATGTGATGCACCCACGTCAATACCAGACAGACATGGAGCAAGAGTGTCCGGATCCCAACACAGACCCAAACCGAACCAGACAGGAAGTCATGACCCAGACACCATACTCCAGACACACAAAGACAGACAACGAAACACAAGACAGACATGGGACGATAATGCCACGTTCCTGTCAGACAAAAACCCAGATTGGCAGAGTGACAGGACCGTGACACCCCAAAGATACCAAATTATCTTTATTGAGACCCACATCGTGCAGAAACGGTTGTCAAACAACAGCAGCAAAACAGCGCCCTCAACTGACAACCTGTATGAACAACATGTCATAAAAATGCCATTAAGACTCAATCATTCGCTGCAACTACAATACTTTGAGAACGCGCAAAATGATTGACAGGCAGAAAGCGCCATAGTTCACAGAGTCTAGAGTGGTCAGAGACCAGGGACACCTCACGACACATATTTCATTAATATCTTTCAGGGACCTTACAACACCTTTAAGGGCTTGTTCACAATTCCTTTTCTGAACTTTATCATATTCTTCATAAGTCTATTTACTAAACCTTGATTTATTAGAGATCCAAATGTTGCTTATGATTCCATGGACCGTTGCTATGGCATAAGCAGCCATTGTTACAAGACTTAACCTTTACTTGACCCCAAACATTACCCCTGTAATGAAGTAACCGTCGGAGCCTCACGATTCAGCTAAAGAGAATCTCAATGAACATTAAAAGGAAAGATTTTAATTATTTTTTGCTGGGTGTTTTATGGTAGTTTGTTTAATTTATGTGTTCACAAACCGGGGTTGTGCCAACAGGTGGTATACGTAAAATGGACCCTACTGTCACTTTGTGAATGTATTTAATCTCAGGGTTGAGTATGTGTATGGAAGAATGTTGCAGGTGGAGTTCATTAGCACATAAAGTCTAAGCACTAGATTAAAGCTAACACCAAAGTATGTCAGTGTCTCTGTGGGATTTGGCGTCACCGACAACCTAAAATTACCACACCAAATCCGAGGCATTTAAAGAGCTGCTCAACAGGAAATGCTTCAAATAATCTGAATCACATGTGCAATTTAGAAACAGGCTAATGACAGGTTAAAAGGCATTTTCAGAACGAGTTGGCTCTCGGACACGAGTCTGGTTTAATTTGATTTTCAACCATAACAAGATTAGTTACCTTCTTTCATTCGTGTCCTCTGTCGGCCCAACAACCAGTGACAAAAAGCAAACAGACACGGACCGTAATGGACTCTTAATGTTGTGATTCACCTCGGAGCTGGTTGGTTTGTTTCATGAACCTTAAAATTCTTTCACGAAGGATTTTATGAAGATCCCTAAAAGACATTTCACATCCATCTATCCATCCAACCAACCATCCAAATATCTATCTATCTATCTATCTATCTATCTATCTATCTATCTATCTATCTATCTATCTATCTATCTATCTATCTATCTATCTATCTATCTATCCATCCATCCATCTATCTATCCAAATATCCATCCATCCATCCATCCATCCATCCATCCATCCATCCATCCATCCATCCATCTATCATCTATCTATCTATCTATCTATCTATCTATCTATCTATCTATCTATCTATCTATCTATCTATCCAACGAACCATCCAAATATCCATCCATCCAACTATCTTTCCATCCATCCATCCACCCGTCCGTCTGTCTATCTATCTATCCAACCAACCATCCAAATATGCATCCATCCAACTATCTTTCCATCCATCCATCCATCCATCCATCCATCTATCCAACTATCATCTATCTATCTATCTATCTATCTATCTATCTATCTATCTATCTATCTATCTATCTATCTATCTATCTATCTATCTATCTATCTATCTATCTATCTATCCATTTTCACCCCCTTCCCCCATGCTAACATGCTAAGCTGACACAGTTCCTTCAAGTGTTAGCTGCTTTATCACTAATAGGATCTGCAAGGCTTAAATTGTCTTCTGATAAAACTAAGGAGCTTGATAGTTACGCTGCACCCTCTTATTTAATTTGCTCTCAATTAGGATAATGAGGAAACAAGCAAAGAAGGGCAGCCTTAATATTTTAACGTGATAAAATGATTATTAGCTTCAGATAGCTAAGCCAGCTATAGATTGTGTTTATCACACTGATCTTCGATGTTGACGTTGGATAATTAAATGTTAGATGTTACTGTGAACTATAAATAATATTATTCTTTAAGATTATGATGACAGAAAGTCATTCAAGATCATTTATGCTAGCTAAAGCGGTTAGCATAAAATGCTAGTTTTATCGTGTACAAATAAATGGGTAACATTTTAATATCATTAAATTAAACAAACACCATCCTTCTCTTGTGAAGTAAGTGCCGTTATGGGCAGTAGGCATTATTAGCCTAAAGCTATGTCCTTGAGATTAGCATATGTGACCTACACCAGTGCTAGGTTGCTCTAACAACGTTAAAAAATGACCTGCTTGTCAAGTTGTTGCTATTAGTGCAATGAACACAGAATACATATTATTAACCCATTTTTAAATGACAAATAGTGCAAAGAGAAGCTTGATTTAAGAGTTTGTGTTTGGGTGTGACTGGATTATTTTAGAGGTAAATTTAACTGTCCGTCTGCGGCGTCAAGCCCAGACACCTGTATATTATGCTCTTCCTCGTTAATAAAGGTTGGCTAATTAAGGCAAGGTTGCATTATGCTTTGAGTGTGCAAAAATATGATACCAACCAATCGTGAAAAATACATAAAAAATTTAAAATAATTACGTTGGGGAAATATCAGTAAAGTCCAACCAACAGTGATAATTTTCTGATATTTAAACACTTTATTCTACTTCATGTTTTTTACATTACAGGTAAAACTACAATCTAAATGTTCCTTAAAATGTTCCTAAAAAATGGCATTTTACCTTGTTGTTATTCAATTGTTAATATGTTTTTACTATAGTAAGTAGAACATTGCTGATATTTTCAATTGGAATTTCATGTATAGTAAGAAATGAATCAACAGACAACAGAACACAACACATCTGCACACAAAACAGAGAACAGAACTTAACATGTATGAAGAGTTTGTAGTTGAAGAATTGATGCATTTCTATGCCCAGCCTTTGTTTACAAATTTGAGGTCAAGTGTGACATCGTTTAATGAGGTCACCTCTGAGTCTAATCAACTACATGAGGTCAATTTAGAGTCATTATAACCAGGTTAAGCCAATTTATTACACAGTCACTTTATCATCCAGGCAAGCAATAATTCATAAAGACGAGGATATCAGTTGTAAATCTATTTAAATTGATAATTTCATACCAGTAAGAGGGAAAAAAGAGTGGAACATGAATAGTTCATATGAGAGTTGTGTCCTGGTAGTAAATTCCTGTGTTGTGAATGACTTAAACACACAAATTTGTTAAGAAATTTCGACATAATTTATGTAGGGACAGCTTTTGGCCAAAATGTATACAATATTTACATGCATGTTATTCACAAGATCACTATATAGGATTTGTTGACTAAAATGCATGTAAATATTAAATACATTTTGGCCAAATGATAGTATTGCAGTTATTATGTAAAATGGAAAATAACACCTGTTGTCTTTCTGTTGATTTGATACCTGTGGATCTTTTAAACATTTAAGACTTTTAAAGTTTTTGCACATTTAAAAATAATGGACGTTTAATTTGTTTTTTGAAGTTGTCAAGTTTACGGGCATTTCAAGATTATGAACATTTAATGTTTTAGGACATTTTAAACAATATATATTAAAAAACTTTTGGACACTTTAAGTTTATGGACATTTATTGTTTTTGTACATTTTAATAAATGGACATTTAAAGTTAATGGGACTTTATGTTTTTGACATTTTAAACAATTTAAATGTATAAATATTTGGAGTTTTGTTTATGGAGATTTTAAGTTTTGGATATTTTAAATAATGGACATTTGAAGTTTATGGACATTTTAAACATAATGGACATTTGAAGTTTATAAACATTTGATGTTTCTGGATATTTTTAACATAATGGACATTTGAAGTTTATAAACATTTGATGTTTCTGGACATTTTTAACATAATGGACATTTGAAGTTTATGGACATTTTAAATATAATGGACATTTTAAACATAATGGACATTTGATGTTTCTGGACATTTTAAACATAATGGACATTTGAAGTTTATAAACATTTGATGTTTCTGGACTTTTTAAACATAATGGACATTTGAAGTTTATAAACATTTGATGTTTCTGGACTTTTTAAACATAATGGACATTTGAAGTTTCTGGACATTTTTAACATAATGGACATTTGAAGTTTATAAACATTTGATGTTTCTGGACTTTTTAAACATAATGGACATTTGAAGTTTCTGGACATTTTTAACATAATGGACATTTGAAGTTTATAAACATTTGATGTTTCTGGACTTTTTAAACATAATGGACATTTGAAGTTTCTGGACATTTTTAACATAATGGACATTTGAAGTTTATAAACATTTGATGTTTCTGGACTTTTTAAACATAATGGACATTTGAAGTTTCTGGACTTTTTAAACATAATGGACATTTGAAGTTTCTGGACATTTTTAACATAATGGACATTTGAAGTTTATAAACATTTGATGTTTCTGGACTTTTTAAACATAATGGACATTTGAAGTTTCTGGACATTTTAAATATAATGGACATTTGAAGTTTCTGGACATTTTAAACTTAATGGACATTTGATGTTTCTGGACATTTTAAACATAATGAACATTTTAAGTTTATGGACTGTGAGACTTGACTTGACAGGGGAAGAAGGGCACGATGACAGGAGGTAGAACTCAAAGGTAAGGGTTTTTAATTTCTTCAACATAAAGGTACAGAACTGAACATAAACTACTTGTAACAAACATAGGGTTTCTCATAAACATAAACGCAGACTTGTAGGCTTCAGCTCCAACACTAGGCTGCCCCCTCACTGGCGTTGTTGTGGCTCTTATATGCCGCTCTCCCCATGTACACTGAAATCAGAGACAGGTGTTAGACATATTTACGCTCAGGTGCACGCGCCCTTACCGCTCCCCCTCTCCGGACGGGCGCTTGACCACGCCCCCGCTGCCACATACCCCCACTGCCCGACTCAGGCCGGGGCGTCATCCGGCCTGCCTACCACTCCCCCCCCCCATTTCTGGAAAGGAAGTCGGCGACAGCCATCTGCACCCCCGGTCTGTGGACCACCTTGAACTTAAAAGGCTGGAGAGCCAGATACCAACGGGTGATCCGGGCGTTAGTATCTTTCATGCGGTGGAGCCACTGCAGCGGGGCATGATCCGAGCAGAGGGTGAAGGCCCGCCCCAGCAGGTAGTAGCGGAGTGTGAGGACCGCCCACTTGATAGCTAGACACTCCTTCTCCACAGTGCTATACTTCGTCTCCCTCAATGAGAGCTTCCTGCTGATGTATAGCACCGGGCGCTCCTCCCCCTCCACCACCTGCGAGAGTACGGCCCCCAGCCCTCTGTCTGAAGCGTCCGTCTGTAATAAGAAAGGGAGAGAGAAGTTAGGGGAATACAAGAGCGGCCCCCCACAGAGTGCGGCTTTAATTTGTGTGAACGCCTGCTGGCACTGTTCCGACCATTGGACCGGATCTGGAGCCCCCTTTTTAGTAAGGTCAGTCAGCGGGCTGGTGACGTCCGAATAATTAGGTACGAACCTTCTGTAGTAGCCAGCCAGCCCCAGGAACTGCCTCACCCCCTTTTTGGTCTTGGGCCTAGGGCAAGTCGCAATCGCCGCGGTTTTATCAATTTGGGGACGCACCTGGCCATGGCCCAAGTGGAACCCCAGATACCGTACCTCCACACGCCCAACCGCGCACTTCTTAGGGTTTGCAGTGAGCCCCGCCCGCCGCAGCGACCTCAGGACCGCCCTCAGATGTTGTATATGCCGCTGCCAGTCATTACTATAAATAATAATATCGTCTATGTAGGCAGCGGCGTAAGCAGAGTGCGGCCGGAGGACACGGTCCATTAAACGCTGGAACGTGGCTGGGGCCCCGAACAAGCCGAACGGAAGTGTCACGAATTGGTGTAATCCAAACGGCGTGGTGAAGGCTGTTTTTTCGCGGGATATTGGTGTCAAGGGGATCTGCCAATAACCCTTTGTTAAATCCAATGTCGAATAAAAGCGAGCAGTACCTAACCGATCGAGCAGTTCATCAACGCGGGGCATTGGGTACGCGTCAAATTTAGACACCGCGTTGACTTTTCTATAATCCACACAGAACCGCACCGACCCGTCACTCTTCGGAACAAGAACGACTGGGCTGGACCAGTCGCTGTGGGATTCTTCTATTACTCCCAGATCAAGCATGGCATCTAATTCGTCCCGGACAATTTTCTTTTTATGCTCGGGGAGGCGGTAAGGGCGGCAACGAACGACCGCCCCTGGCTCGGTCTCGATATGGTGTTGGATGAGGTTCGTGCGACCCGGCAGGGGAGAAAACACGTCCGCAAACTCCTTCTGCAACCTGGCAACCTCTGCTCGTTGGCACGGGGAGAGGTGGTCTCCACAAATGACCGGGGTATTGGGATCTGGGTTCGGATCTACCTCCGGTCCGAGTTCCGCCCTCTCCGGGACCACCGTAGCCAACGATACAGGGACCGCCTCCCTCCACAATTTAAGGAGGTTGAGGTGGTAGATTTGATGCGCATTTCCTCTGTCGGTTCGCTTAACTTCATAATCGAGATCCCCCACTCGTCGTGTGACCTCAAAGGGCCCTTGCCACTTGGCGAGTAATTTGGAGCTCGATGTGGGAAGCAATACAAGAACTTTATCTCCCGGTGCAAATTCCCTCAGCCGCGTTCCCCTGTCATACAGCCGGCATTGACGTTCTTGAGCCCGGAGCAAATTCTCCTGTGTTAATTTTCCCAAAGTGTGGAGCTTTGCTCTGAGGTCAAGAACGTATTGAATTTCATTTTTGCTGTTTGTAGGTCCTTCCTCCCAGCCTTCTCGTAAGACATCTAAGATGCTGTGCGGGCGTCGCCCGTACAACAGCTCAAATGGGGAGAAGCCGGTTGAGGCTTGCGGGACCTCTCGTACTGCAAACAACAGGGGATCGAGCCACCTGTCCCAGTTCTTAGCATCCTCGTGCACGAACTTACGAATCATGTTTTTGAGGGTTTTGTTAAAACGTTCCACTAGGCCATCTGTCTGCGGATGATACACGCTAGTGCGAATCGATTTAATGCCCAACAGATCGTAAAGTTCGCGAAGTGTGCGTGACATAAAAGTTGTGCCTTGATCGGTGAGGATTTCTTTCGGAATCCCCACCCGGGAGATTATTTTGAAGAGCGCCCCAGCAACACTACGTGCTGAAATGTTGCTTAGAGGCACTGCTTCCGGATATCGCGTTGCGTACTCCACTAGGACTAACACAAAGCGATGTCCCCGTGCTGTCCGCTCTAATGGCCCGACGAGGTCCATTCCAATTCTCTCGAAGGGGACCTCGATCAACGGAAGAGGGCGCAATGGCGCTTTTGGGGTGGCCGGTGGGTTTACCAGCTGGCATTCGCGGCACGCCGCACACCACCTGCGGACGTCACCGCTAATGCCCGGCCAATAAAAACGGGCTATTAGTCGGAGAAGTGTTTTTCTTTCCCCCAGATGACCCGCCATGGGATTATAATGAGCCGCCTGGAATAACATTTCCCGGCGGCTCCGTGGAATCAAAAGCTGTGTCATATTTTCTTTCGTTTGAGTGTCCTGCGTCACTCTATATAGTCGGTCGTTTATAATTGTAAAATAGGGGTGTGCGAGAGCGATGTCTGGCTGGAGACGCTGTCCATCGATCATTTTCACCTGGTCAAAGGCATGCTT
The DNA here is from genome assembly GCA_032164185.1 of Moxostoma hubbsi. Classification (NCBI taxonomy): domain Eukaryota; kingdom Metazoa; phylum Chordata; class Actinopteri; order Cypriniformes; family Catostomidae; genus Moxostoma; species Moxostoma hubbsi. The sequence continues at coordinate 48,336,262 of JAVLUX010000009.1, read as the reverse complement.
GAGGGTTTCGTCCCGCGACTGCTCCAAAGGGAAATCCTCGTCAGGGAATTCCCTGCGAAGAGGAGGGGCGAAAGCCTCGCCCCCCTCCTCGTCATTCCGATTTGGAGCAGCCGAGGACGGCCCCGGCTCCGCCTCCCCTGTCAAAGCATCGCACATCGCACATCTCCCCACTTTAGTGCAGGACCCATCCGTATAAACTCCCCCCAACACATCTTTAAATGCTGGCCAATCGGTCCCCAAAATCAAAGGATGGGTGAGGCGGGGACTAACCGCTGCCTCCACTCTATGCTTTTTTCCCCGGAATTTCACTAACAAGGTCATCATCGGGTACTTGTGAATATCCCCATGCACACACCTCACCCTCACCCGTCTAGTTGTGCCCAAAGCCCCGAGTTGAACCAAGCGTTGATGGATGGTGGTCTGATTGCAACCGGTATCCAGCAATGCTTGGTGTGTACCCCCCTGGATTCTTACCGGAATCCGGTACGCTCCAGCCCGATCGGGGGCAGCATGTGGGGGATCGGAGACCCGAACCACCGTCCCCACTTCCATCATCGGACACTGATCACGGAAGTGGCCCGGGTCCCCGCACCTCCAACAGGCTGGCCCAGGTGCCACACCCGTACCTGCGTCGGCGGAGGCCCCCACCTGAGGGGGAGAGCGGCTGAATGTGGCGGGGGGGGTGTGCGTTGCCACCGTGGGTCTCTGCCAGGCTCCTCGCCTGCGGGGGGCAGGAACGGACCCTGGAGGGTAGACAGAGCGAGAGGGGGGAGGGGGATGGGGAAGAGCGGAAAAAAACACAGGGGAAGGGGAGAGAGAGTGAGAGGGCTCGTCCGCCCTTGGGATCGCCGCCATGTGGTCCTCCGCGAGCTGAACGGCCGCCTCCAGCGACGCCGGGCAGGCACTGGACCCACTCCGCCGTTCTCTTGGGCAATCGCTGAGTGAACTGCTCCAGCACCACCTGATCGATTAGTCCCTCGACGTCGCGGTCCCCCACTAGCAGCCATTTCCGGCAGGCATCACGGAGCCGCTGGGCAAACGCGAACGGGCGGTCGGTTTTCTCCAACTTCATGGCCCGGAACAGCTGGCGGTTCTCTTCGGGACTCCGACCAACCCGTTGCATGATCGCTCTTCTCAGATCCGTATAAGCCAGGAGGTTCGTTGCAGGTAGTTGCTGAGCCGCGAGTTGGGCTTCACCGGACAAAAGAGGGACAAGGCAGGCTGCCCACTGGTCGCGCGGCCAGCCCCAGATCTCCGCGGTCCGCTCAAATAGATCTAGAAACGCTTCGGGGTCGTCCGTTGCCCCCATCTTCTGTAACGTGGGCGGGGGCAACGGGAAGCGATGGTCCGGGGTCGCGGCTGAGGTGGTGGCGACCTCCTGGCTGAGCAGGCTCCGGATGGCATGCCGGTCCTCTGCTTGAGCCCGCATGATCTCAAAAAACCGTCGATCTTGGTCCTCTCGGAGCTCAAGCAGGGACTGATGGTGGCTCTGATGTAAAGCAGCGAGGGACTGGAGGACTTCGGTCAGCTGGGAGGACTCTACGGGGCGACCTTCCATGACGATTATTTCCCGGGTTTCGGCACCAGTGTGAGACTTGACTTGACAGGGGAAGAAGGGCACGATGACAGGAGGTAGAACTCAAAGGTAAGGGTTTTTAATTTCTTCAACATAAAGGTACAGAACTGAACATAAACTACTTGAAACAAACATAGGGTTTCTCATAAACATAAACGCAGACTTGTAGGCTTCAGCTCCAACACTAGGCTGCCCCCTCACTGGCGTTGTTGTGGCTCTTATATGCCGCTCTCCCCATGCTCACTGAAATCAGAGACAGGTGTTAGACATATTTACGCTCAGGTGCACGCGCCCTTACCACTCCCCCTCTCCGGACGGGCGCTTGACCACGCCCCCGCTGCCACATGGACATTTTAAACATAATGGACATTTGACGTTTATGGACATTTTAAATAATGGCCATTTGAAAAATAATGGATGTTTCAAGCTTATGGACATTAAAAGTTTTTGGACATTTGAAATGAAATGGACATTTCAAATTTGCACATTTGTCCAACCTTTGGACATGCCCAACTACTGGGCATTTCCTGAACCCATATAACTAAACCATTATTCAATCCAGTGTAATAGGACAAAAGATTTTTATTCATCACTTTCTATTTCATTGGGGGAGAAAGTTCAATACAGTATTTAGGCTCTCAGCAATGATAGAAATAAATAATAAAATGTATATTAAGGTGTTTACAGTATGTTGATCATTTTCTAAAGCACTGAAGGCATTTGGCTGCACAGAAAAAAACACACATCTTTGTTAAGTTTGGGATTAGAGGGCACTTCAGTGGCTCACCATTATCATTTAGACAAAAGATTGTTGAAAGGACATTCTGTCGGAGCTTCATTAGCGCAGGCCTCCCTCTGTGGCCAAACCATGGCCAGCGTTTAGTGCAATTACCCCAGCAGAGAACAACTGCCAATCATCCTTAAAGGGGAAGGATTCCAATTATTAAACCTCTTAAGTCTTTTCCTGTCAGCACCGCTCTCAGTGCGTCAGGCCAGTTTTCATGGCTTCATCCGAAAGATCAAGACTTCCATATGCTGGAGGAATGGGATGTATCTGAGTGCCTCGCAAATTAATATCACTTTAGGGACTTTGAGAGTGAAAAAGTTGTTAATGGTCATCTTATAGTCGGCACCATCTAAACAAAGTGCACTCTGGGTGTAAAGTTGTGGTCTGTCATTTCACGGGATGCTTGGAGGCGACGACCAGCCTGTGCGATTCTGATGACTCAAGAAGTTGAGACAAAAGGTGCGTGAAGTTTATTTTAAATGAGATAATTAAGAGATTATTAGAAGAAACTCTGCTTATAAGAACATACATTGTGTATAAAATAGTACACACTTTTGTTTTATTGACTTATAAGAATATGATTTTATGAAACAAATACCACATAGGTAAGAACTTAAGTTTGTGTAATATCTCTATTATGCTGATACTATATTTCAACGAACTTTAGATGGAATAAGTGACATCACAACTTTATAGAAACTTACTTTGTATTTGTGCATCTACAGATGATACATTTGAACATGGACCATACTTTTGATTTATATCTGTTTGGTTGAAAGTCTCTATTACATTGTTATAAACAATTGTGAATGGGCCAAACGCAGGCCAACAATAATGATGTCCTGCAAGTAAAATTGTTATGTATAGAAGAGTCGTATTTCAGATTGACAAAATGGGACAAAACTGGCATTTAAATGCATAAAAAAGACAACCTTTGTCATGCATAATGTGTCTGTATCGTTTGAGCATAAAGCGTCGGACCTCGGTGCCCCAGTTATCATTCAGAGAAACTGATGAAGCACGGAAACCATAAAAGGCCAGAGCAGTCAAAATAAGTTTAATTTAACACATGTGATGCGTTAGCAAACAAACATTTGGCATTAACTTTCTCTCTTTATCTCTGGTAAACATCCAATATTAACTTGTTATAGCTATGTCATTAGATATACAATATGCATGTTTACATTAAAATGCCAAATGTAAATATACTGTATATACAATCTTTACACAGACATTAAATAGATCTATATTGTGATTTCGGTAACATTTTCTACGAAGCCCATATTTATATGCATTGTAAAGTCATTATAAATGTATTATACTGAATTCATAATGCCTCATAAAACCCCTTATAATAAGTTATAACTTCTCGTAAATTATTCTAACTTCAGTTATAATACATCATAAGACTTTCTATATTCATAGTAATAACTATTATGGTGCGTTCACATACACGCAGAAAACAATTTCGGCTCGCGCGAGTTTGACTGCTGGATTAAACTTGCGTTTTCGTGAGTAATGTGAACCCGCGAGTATTCCCGCTTCTCTTCCGGAAAAGGACAGGAGGAGGGGCTTCTACGACAACTTATCTTTCCACCATCAACCATGGCCGATATCACGCGAATGAAGCGAATTTGCTTCACGGCATTCGTGCCGCCCGCCGCATCTATTCGCGTCTTTGCATTGACATTGTATGTAATCACGCTACTAGAAACGCTAGTTTCGCGTTGTATGTGAACGCGCCATAAGAGTGTGATGCATTATAACACAAGCAACATCCAATTTTAATGCAGCAGAAGTTAATAAAGTTTGTCGTATTTGTGCTGTATAGTGTAAACAGTCATGGTGCGTTCACATACAACGCGGCAAAAAATTTGCCTCGCATTTCTCGTGCGATTTTGACCGCTGGATTAAATTTGATTTCACTTGCGTTCGCACGAGTAACCTGAACCCGTGAGTATCCCCCCCTTTCTTCCGGAAAAGAACAGGAGGAGGGGCTTCTACGACCACTTATCTTCCCGCCATCAACCATGGCCGATATCACAACGATTGCTGCCCTGTATCTGTTGTGGAAGTCCCAGATACGTTGACGTCGTGGTGTACAATTCCGGGTGCCCACACACACACACACACACCCCGCTACAACCAATTACTCACCCATTTATCCAGATATCTTCTGCTACTACATCAGTGCGTCAGTGACATCCGGACAATCTCAATGCTGATAGGCTTTCGCAGGAACGCGTCATGCGAATTTCTCGCTCAAGTTGAAAAATATCAAATCTCGCACCATTCGCGCAGCCCGCTGCGTATTCGCATCTATTCGCGTCTTTGCAATGACTTTATACGTAACCGCTTCGCGAGAAACGCTCGATTCGCGTTGTATGTGAACGCACCATTAGAGTCTAAAGCATTATCACACAAGCAATTGTCGTATATGTGCTGTATAGTGTAAACAGTTATGGTGCGTTCACATACAATGCGAAAATGTATTTGCCTCGCTTTGTTCGTGCGAGTTTAACTGCTGGATTAAATTTGCTTAAACTTGCATTTAGGGACAGGACGAGGGGCTTCTACGGCAACTTCTCTTTCCGCCATCAACCATGACCGATATCACAACGATTGCTGCTCTGTATCTGTTGTGGAAGTCCCAGATACGTTGACGTCGTGTCGTACAATTCCTTCTATTCACGTCTTTGCATTGAGTTTGTATGTAACAGCGCCGCACGGAACGCTCGATTCGTGTTGTATGTGAACGCACCATTAGAACGCTTCATGATCATATTAGTGATCTTTTCTGCTTTAAATAAAGATACAAAAGCAATATCTTCTCATAAACAGCCAGAACATAAACTTAACATACACTATACATTACAAGTCAAACTTATATATGGAAGTTTATCAAATAAGTCTCCAAATAAGATGCACAAAACATTCAACTTTCTTGAATAGAGTCCAGTATAGAATCAGATAGATTTGTTTTATTCTTGGGTGTGTTTACATGTGCGAAACAAATGTTTTTTTTTATACGTTTTTACCTATAGCATTACAAGTGTTTTTCGTAATATCTCAAAATGTACATTGAATGTGCGTTACAACAAAATATGTTGTGCATGTGTAATGTATATAACTCCCAGCATGACTTGTAATGTCTTATAACCACTTATAAATATCTCATGGATGTTTATAAGAACACATTGCTTTTGTAACTTTACTTAAAGCATACCTATTATATACAGTATATAATACATTATAACTTATTATGTTATTATGCATTATACTCTTAAGTTATAACTATGAATAGGTAAGTGTTATAATGTATTATAATTGTGGTTACAATTATTCATGAGAAGTTATAACATCTTATAAGGTGTATTACTAATGTATTATAATGCCTTTACAACGCATTGTAAATATGGGCTTTATAGAAAGTGTTACCGTGATTTATCTTTCCTGTTGGGTTATAACTCTTTTATTACAAGATACAGAACCATACCTTGTATAACAACAGTTTTACATATTAATTAAACACTACCCCTTTAAAATCACATCAATCCTGCTCTTCTTCAACAGGCTTTTGAAGAAAGGAATTTTTTACGCTGTGACGGGCTTCTTGGAATCTTGTTACGGAGCCTGTTCCTCTTTTGGGCGTAATTTGAATGCAGTTTCTCCCAGGAGACTTGCCGAAAGAGCAGATTGGATGCTTTTGTCACCGGACACAATGAATATGGTGGATGATGGCTGCCTGTCAACGGACACCTACCACGACCTGGGTAAAGGTGGGGCCTTGGGCATGGGCGGCCGTGTCCACAGCATCGATGTTATTCTGGGCTTCAGCAAAGACCAGGACCCTCTTCTCGATCCGGTGGGGCCCGTTGGCACACACAAAGTGGATAGGCATGACCTGGGAGAACAGGAGAAACATGTGACCTCTGACCCCTACAGTCACCTGCAAAGTGTCCCTGACAACTCACAGCCGTCTGCCTATCACGGTGAGAATGGCTACCTCCTGTTTTTGGTCTACTGTATGTCACTGCATGTATAGATGTATATTTAATGACTATAAAGAATGTCAAGTGGTGTATCCATAAAGTGAAAGGTATTTCAAGAGTTCACTGGCTCATATAGTCCTGAAGCGCATTAAGGTAAACGGATTTGATGTGCTGTCTATAAAGAAGGAGCTCTGAGATCCACCCAATGGATTATATGACTAAAGAAAGAAATAGAAAGACAATTTTTTAATAATAATTGGTATTAACATTATAAAATATAAAAAGCTGGAACTTCAGCTCAGTGGGTAGCACTGTCGTCTCACAGCAAGAAGGTCCCGGGTCATCTGTTTGGAGTTTGCATGTTCTCCCTGTGTTTGCGCCGGTTTCCCCCACAAGTCCAAAAACATGTAGGTTAAGTAAATCGCAGACTCTAAGTTGCCCCGTGTGTGAGTGAGCGTGCCCCAGCCACTGGGGGTTGTGTCAGGAAGGGCATCCGGCATAAAATCTGTGCCAAATCAAATATATATATATATATATGACGTTTTTATTGTTAATTTGACATAAATCATGACATATACTAATAATATGTTTATTTAAAAGTGCTGTGAGTGATTTCAGCAGTTCTACGTCTTCCACGAGACTGAGCCGTTGGATTAGCCACACCCCCTCTTTCCAAAACACTGCACTCCAAAGATACCAAAATGAGATTTATTGAGATCAGAATCGTTGTTAAAAACAACAGCTGCAAAACAGCGCCCTCAACTGACAACTGTTACGAACAACGTGGCATAAAAATGGCATTAAGTCTCAATAATTCGCTGTAACTTCAATACTATGAGAAGATGCAAAATGATTGACAGGCAGAAAGCTTCATTGACCGCGGACACATTTTTTTATATTTACAGAGTCTAGAGCCATGAAAAAAAAATAATTAAAGCACCTTTAAATTTTATTATGTTTCTTAAAATACCATGTATGTCATATTTGTAAGTAACAGTTACTGTATTTTACTATACTGTTTCATTTAAATTTATTCACTCACTTTAATCAATATTATTTCATGAATTTAAGTCGATTTTACTTAACTTTATACCATTCAGATTTACTTTGAAAAAACATAAAAATTAAGTAAATCTTGCTAGACACTTTTTTCAGTGCAGTCATGAGGGTCTAAAGGGGTTTTGTTTTTATTTATTTATTTTGTCACATGTCAATAAAATGGCTACCTGCATGTTGGTTACACCACCTGACAAAATTAATAATATTAATGAGATTATTTAAGTAAAAAAAAAAAAGTTGATTATTCCACTTTTTCAAAAAATCTTTTAAATGATAATTTAATTATCTTATTTCTATTTTCAGTGTCTATGGATGGTTACACAATTTAGACATTTATGACTTTCAGTCCCAGGAAAAATATTAAAATGACATTATGGTTTTTAAAAATGTGCCGTAAAGTAGAGGTGTATTTAAGCAGTTGTTTTGTGTGAATTGCACTTTTTTATGTATTTTTGAATACCTTAAAAAATCCTGACAAAATTTTTTTAAATCACAGGTCACTTCATTAACCCACATACAAAACTGTCACACTTCAACAAAAGTTAAGTAGACACCAAAATCACTGCAGCCTGTATATAGTTTACAGTATGCTTAAAAATGTTATTTAACACTTGTGCTAACAGATAGGCTAACCAAAGATCTGTTTCTTATCCTGCCTAGCTTAATTAGATTAATTAATATATATATATATATATATATATATATATATATATATATATATATATATATATATATATATATATATATATATATATATATATATATATATTAATGGTCATTTCATTTCAAATTTAAATAACCATTAAACCAACCGTTTACTTACTTTCATCCAGAATGAAATGAGCAAAATTGAGAAAACACCGTTTTTTCCGTTTCATTTAAGAAATAAAATAACAAGAACTAATCTCGATTTCTTGTTTTAAGTGCATAAAATAAGTGTACGACTTGATTGGTTGCCAGATTGGTTGCCAGATGCCAGCAAGGTTTTCCAGCCCAAAACCTCGTCAAAAACCGCGAGAATGCACAAAAAACCGCCCAAAATTGTTTTGACTTTTTTTTTTTTTGGCTTGTTTCTCGTTTAAACACATAATCATTAATCTTTAAAATTACCCATTGGGCCGTGTACATTTGCGTCCATTCGTTTTTCCTTTTTTAACCCGTAATTGAAAAACGAAAAATGAACGGTTGTTGTATTTTTAAAACGCAAAGTTGAACACCAAAATTGTAATTTGAACTGTATGTTATAGCCTACACTAAATGCTGCGCAAATAATAATAATAATAATAATAATATTGACGTATTTTCAGTTTTTTGTTTATGACTTTTTGCCCCTTTATTAAACATTTTAAAATACTCACAAATTAATATAGAAAAAATGTGGATTTTACTGGTTTTCTAAGGCCAAACCCGGAAATGATATTTTTCCTGCAGTGCTGAATGAGACTTGTTATTGTGAGTTTACACAAATAAAAGTAGTTGCGAAATGATGTATTATTATTTTCTGTATGACCAGAAATGATACAGTATTTTAAGTTGTTTCCACTGTTGATAGGAAAACGCAAGTGTTCGCGCCCGCGCCTCCATGTCATGCAGTGCGCGCGCACGCTCCGCACAAAACCGTTGGATATGCGTCACAATCGTGTGTGCGTGTGTGTGAGTGTGAGTGAGTGAGACTGCTGCCTGCTGAACAGGGTCGCAGAAAGAAGGAGCTGAAGTGCCGGTGTTTCGGCTACAAAAACCCGCCGAACTGATCCGAAACCAGCCCAATTTTTATCCACCCGCCCAAACCCATTTTTGCCCGCAAAATATATTGCAAAACCGCCCAATTGTGCGGGGAACTTGATTATTTGATTTGCACAGGTGACACGCCCATTTCCATTGATTGGTTAAACCTGCCACGTCATCTGCTCGTCCACGTTCCTTTTCTTCATAATAAAAGTCTTTTCATAGGAGACGTTGCAAGCACTAAATCACTGCAAGTTTATCGCTTAGCCTACATTGAGTTGAGTAAATTTATCTCCGTATTTTTGTTTAATAGAACAGAATGAACTTTACATTTTTAATGTCTAAAAATAGTTTTCATTTATTTTAGGATACAACAACTAACCATGAACTGGTTGAATAAAACGACACATATCTATTAATGAGTTGTGTGTATCTCTTTAACAGCTGGACCATCCGACCAGCATAAAGACCAGATTTTACCTTCCCTATATGCGTTCAATCAATACACAATAAAATATGATTTTGTATGGACAGCGAATGTGTTTAAAACTTAATGGGGATTAAGTAAAATGATTGTTGTACATAAGTAAGGCGCTTCTAGCCACAATTTGATTGTGGTTTTTAATATTATTGCTCATTTTAATAGCCAGACTTATTAAAGCTCATATCCCATGAGAGTGCCTTGGATTTTTGGTTTGATGTACCAGCAATGTGAACATGGCTTAAATTTTAATACACTTTTGGTCTATGCTACTACATTTAACTTTTTGACACAATAAAGTATAAAATAGATGAATAATTACTTATACAATGAACAATGAACTCCCGAAAAATTGTCAGTTTCTCTGGATTTACTCTTTATATGTATGTGTTTGAGTAAAATGAACATTTTTGTTTTATTCTGTAAAGTACTGACAACATGTCCCCCAAACTACAAATAATAAACTAGAAATATTAGACCTCGAATAATGCAAAGAAAACAAGTTCATATTCATGTTTAAACAACACAATACTAATGTTTTAACTTAAGAAGAGTTCAGAAATCAATATTTGGTGGACTAAACCTGATTTTCAATCACAGCTTTCATGCGTCTTGGCATGCAAAATGCAAATCTTTGTGGTTGTCGAGACTGTCGTGGTCAATACGCTGTGGCATTGGGTGAACCTCTTAGTGTTTGGATTAGCAGTCTTGACCACATAATGTCTATAGGTTTAACCGGGGACATCTGTGTGCTGGCTGAGGGATTACAGAGAGGACTTACTTACAGTGACAGAAATGATGGAACTTGCAAATCTCTTATTTTCAGGGTATGTTTTTACATTATTATTTTTCACCATCTTCACATTGCAAAAAAGTACATAGACATGGGACCAAAGCAATGCCACAATGTTTGCAGTGTTGGGGACTAACTAATTAGCTGCAAAGCTACTAATATAACCACATTTTCAGAAGTATGACAGTAATTCAAAATAGTGTAGCTTTTCCAGTGACGGGTGCGAACAAATGCAACATCCCTGTTTTAAATGTCACATTTTGCACACAGATGTGCTGTGCAAATTGAGTGAAAAATCAAAATATAAACTTTCCTCTCATCTGTAGCATGGTCAATTTACAATCATTCTAGTGAATCAGTTCATGCTAAATGGTCCGAATTTTTTTAATTAATCGGTTTGTCCCAAACCGTCCTTTCTCTCTTTTATATGTAGCATCGGAAAATCTGAAACAATTTAGTGAATAGTTTAGTGCTAAACGATCCAAATCACTTGAGCAAATCACTTGAGTCCTAAACTGTCTTCTCTTTCTCATATGCGGCATTGAAAGTCTGAATAATTTTAGCAAATCGTTTCGTGCTCTCTTATGCAGTGTTGGAAAATCTGAATCATTCTAATGAATCAGTTCATGCTAAATTAAATAAAATCATTTTAGTAAATCCCCCCCCCCCCCCCATTATCAAAACAAGCAAGTAACCCCCCCCCCCCCCCCACAAGCAAGTAACCCTCCATTATCAAAACAAGCAAGTAAACCCCCCCCCCCACAAGCAAGTAACCCCCCCCCATTATCAAAACAAGCAAGTAAACCCCCATTATCAAAACAAGCAAGTAAACCCCCCCCCCACAAGCAAGTAAACCCCCCCATTATCAAAACAAGCAAGTAAACCCCCCCACAAGCAAGTAACCCCCCATTATCAAAACAAGCAAGTAACCCCCAATTATCAAAACAAGCAAGTAACCCCCAATTATCAAAACAATCAAGTAACCCCCCATTATCAAAACAAGCAAGTAACCCCCAATTATCAAAACAAGCAAGTAAACCCCCCATTATCAAAACAAGCAAGTAACCCCCCATTATCAAAACAAGCAAGTAAACCCCCCCACAAGCAAGTAAACCCCCCATTATCAAAACAAGCAAGTAAACCCCCCCCCCACAAGCAAGTAAACCCCCCCATTATCAAAACAAGCAAGTAAACCCCCCCACAAGCAAGTAAACCCCCCATTATCAAAACAAGCAAGTAACCCCCAATTATCAAAACAATCAAGTAACCCCCCATTATCAAAACAATCAAGTAACCCCCCATTATCAAAACAAGCAAGTAACCCCCAATTATCAAAACAAGCAAGTAACCCCCAATTATCAAAACAATCAAGTAACCCCCCATTATCAAAACAAGCAAGTAACCCCCCATTATCAAAACAAGCAAGTAACCCCCAATTATCAAAACAAGCAAGTAAACCCCCCATTATCAAAACAAGCAAGTAAACCCCCCCCCCACAAGCAAGTAAACCCCCCCCCACAAGCAAGTAAACCCCCCATTATCAAAACAAGCAAGTAAACCCCCCCATTATCAAAACAAGCAAGTAAACCCCCCCCCACAAGCAAGTAAACCCCCCATTATCAAAACAAGCAAGTAAACCCCCCCATTATCAAAACAAGCAAGTAAACCCCCCCCCCCCACAAGCAAGTAAACCCCCCCATTATCAAAACAAGCAAGTAACCCCCAATTATCAAAACAATCAAGTAACCCCCCCATTATCAAAACAAGCAAGTAACCCCCCCCCCCATTATCAAAACAATCAAGAACCCCCCCCCCCCCCTTTATCAAAACAAGCAGGTAACCCCCCCCCCCCCCCATTAGTAAGTAAAACTTACTAAACTAAAAATTGCTAAAAGGTATGAATCGTTTTAATGAATCAGTTTGTTTTAAATGGTCTGAATCATTTTTGAAAATTGGTTCATCCTAATTAAACCTTCCTCTTAAATGCAGCGTTGGATAGCCTGAATAAACAAGCAAAACACCCCCTAATTATTTATACCATAATCGATGGAGACATCGGTAAATTCTTCATGCAGCGTAGGAAAGTCAGAATCATTTATCGTTGTGGTGAAGTGATTCATGGCGAACTGTCTGAATCATTCTAGTGAATCGGTTCTTGCTAAACAGTCCAAATCATTTTAGTGAATCACATAATAACATTGATCTGCCCTGAGCCATATCTACAGACCAGAATACCTGGAGACTTCACGGTGGACTCTTTTGACTTTAAGCATAGGCCATAAGCAGTCGCATAGCAACCACCAAGAGCACCCTAGCAATCACAGAGCGTCCCACAGATAACCCCTTAGCAATTGCATAACAACGTTCTGTCAACTCAAATAAATCAGTTAATAATAATAATGTACAGCTGCCCATTGTAGAACTTCTTTATTGAACTTATCTGACAAATAAAGATCTGTCCATTCATTCTTACCGTTCCTTCGCTGTAGATACTGACGGGCTTTTCTCCACGGATAAGTGTGAAGCAGATTTGGGAGACCCACGGAGTGCCATGGAGAGCGACAGCCGTTCACCGGACCCCCCTGATGAGGATCAACCAAAGAAAAAACACAGACGGAACAGAACCACCTTCACGACCTATCAGTTACACGAGCTAGAACGCGCTTTCGAGAAATCTCACTACCCGGACGTGTACAGTCGGGAAGAGCTGGCTATGAAAGTCAATCTCCCAGAGGTTCGAGTTCAGGTAAGCTTCGGGGCGAGACTGGACGGGACTCTTAATGGCATTAGATAGGCTTTAATAGTGAAGCGATTAATGCAATTGTAATTACATTACAATCTTCACATTGGGGTTATTTGTAATGGACTTTGATTCAAAGAGGAGGATTTGGTTTAATACAAGCAATGAAGCCTCTTTTTGAAGCTTTGTTAAAATCATGGTCCAAAAAAACAGTAATCCAGGGGTTTGTGGGGTTGGGAGTACCAAATTCCTTGTTCAATACAAGTTAAAATCAATTTACAGCATTTGTGGCATAATACTGATCACAACAAAAATTAAGAAATTGTGAATAAATGTTGTGTTCTGTGATGTCATACAATGGCAGTTTATGGTGACCACCTCCTCAAGCTTCAAAAGAACACAAAAGTATCATTCAGAAGTCTAATTAATTATTCATGAGCTCATGATTGTTATGAAAGTATACGATAAGATTTGATGAGAAACTGAAATCTGATGTATTATTTAGTGAAAGTGTTCACTGTTGATCTCCTGTGTGTGTTCATGATAGGACACGAGAGCAACAGTTCACGCAGACCCATTTCAGTTTCTCATCAAATCTTATCGTATACTTTCATAACAATCATGAGTCTCATGAATAATTAATTAGACTTCTGAATGATACTTTTGTGTCCTTTTGAAGCTTGAAGAGGTGGTCACCATAAACTGCCATTGTATGACATCACTGAACACAACATTTATTCACAATTTCTCCCTTTGTGTTCAGAACAAGAAAGAAAGTCATATAGAGTTACAACAACACAGGGGTGAGTAAACAATGACTGAATTTACATTTTTGGGTGAACTATCCCTTTATTATTAAAATCTGGGTCTGGGACGAGGCAAAAACGGTCAAATCTATACATAAATTGCATTTGAAAAGTACCAAAAAGTCCTGGCAATGTGTTTCCATGTCAGTTTTAATGAGACCTTTGTATAGCAAAAAGAATAAAGTTGAAAAATTGTTAGTTTTTACTAAAAAAAATCGACACCTGGGACATGAAAGTGCTGGAAGTTTCTTCATTATGAGGTTAGGTTCGGTCTAATCAGTTCTTTAACTTTATCACTTCGCACAGGTCTGGTTCCAGAATCGACGTGCAAAATGGCGGCGACAGGAGAAGATAGACACTGGCACAATGAAGCTCCATGACTCGCCCATGTTGTCCTTCAATCGACCGCCCATGCCTTCAAACGTAGGGCCCATGAGTAGTTCCCTCCCCCTGGATCCTTGGCTGTCTTCTCCGCTCTCCAGTGCCACGCCCATGCACAGCATTCCAGGCTTCATGGGACCGGGCCAAGGCCTCCAGCCCGCCTATCCAAGTCACCCCGGGTTCCTGAACTCCTCCCCGGGCATGGTCCAGGGAATGCAACCCATGCCACAACCTCCTTACCAGTGTCCCCCGATGTTTAATGACAAGTACCCGTTGGAAGACGTGGACCGCAGCTCCAGTATCGCGGTGTTGAGGATGAAGGCCAAGGAACACATTCATTCCATGGACAAAACCTGGCAACCCATGTAGTGCGGAAACATTGAACTCTACAATGTTTTACTGGGATCTTAGAAGTACAAGCATTTTTACAAGTGGTTCACTTGGCAAACGCTTTATCCAAAGCGACTTCCAGTTTATTCAAGGTTTACACTTCATCACTCCATGCATTTCGTGGGAATCTTGGCTCTGAGCTACAAGAACAAGTTCATCAGAACCGGATCATTTCAGACTAGTACAAGGGTTCACCCAAATGCCACAGATGAGAGCTGGCAATGCAAAGAACATCAACATCCAATTGACGTCAAAATCGCCTGGCCAAGAAAACGTGTCATTTTAAAGGACTAGTTCACCCAAAAATGAACATTCTCTCATTATTCGCTTCCCCTGATGCCATCCCAGATGCGTATGACTGTGTTTCTTCAGCATAACGACAGATGGAGCTCTATCAGGTCCTTCTAATGGAAGTACACGGGTGCCGGCACTCTGACGGTCCAAAAGTCACATTTAGGCAGCATAAAAGTAATCCACACGACTCCAGTTGATCAATGAATGTCTTCTGAAGCGAATGGTAAACGGTCTGCACTTATATAGCGCCTTTTTAACCTTAACGGTATTTAAAGCGGTTTACACTGTGACTCATTCATCCATTCAAACACCAATGATAGAGGTGGAGCTGCCATGCAAGGCGCTAGTCTGCCATTGGGAGCAACTTGGGGTTCAGTGTCTTGCCCAAGGACATTTCGGCATGTGGAGTCGTGTGAGCCGGGAATCGAACCGCCAACCCTAAGATTAGTGGCTGACCCGCTCTACCACAGCCGCCCAGCTGCCAAATCGATACGTCTGTGTAAAAAAAAATGAATTGAAAATTAATTATTAACATTTAAAAAGTGCTTCCTGCCAGCACCTGACACGAAGCGCGTTGGCGAGTTCATGCGAGAATTCGGAAGCGGCGCTTATTTACAACAGAAGAACAAACGTCACGCGAGAGTTCGGCTGTTTCAAACAGCACCAGAACCCTGGATGGAAGTGCCGATTTAAAGTTAAAAACGTTTTAATTGTTGAATTGTTTCTTGCATAAATCTAACCATTCGCTTCAGAAGACATTCATTGATCGACTGGAGTCATGTGGATTACTTTTATGCTGCCTAAATGTGACTTTTGGACCGTCAGAGTGCCGGCACCCGTGTACTTCCATTATAAGGACCTGATAGAGCTCCATCTGTCGTTATGCTGAAGAAACACAGTCATACGCATCTGGGATGGCATCAGGGGAAGCGAATAATGAGAGAATGTTAATTTTTGGCTGAACTTGTCCTTAAAGACCTCAGATGATTCATGGGGGTTTTCATACCCTTACCGGGAGCTACGCCGGTGGTGAAACCTGGTTGAAGCAATACCAAGTCTGGCACGCTGGCACATCTAACAGGACAGTCCAGCTCAGGACAACGGATACCTCGATGCCTGTTTAGAGGTTAAAATCACGTTCTACCAACAAGGTGTGAGGAACAGGATACACAAATCATGGTTAAAATCAGGTGTTTGCCTGTTTGCCGTTCCAAATGGGGTGTGACGTCATCATATGAAATTTAAGCATAAACCTCACTAAAGTTAATTCGATTTGTGCTTAAAATAAGAAATACAAAAATTTGGGGTTTGAAAGATTTACCAACATTATCTCGCGACAACTAGTTACAATTCGTATGAATAATCGTACAACTTGGCTCGTACGAAAAGGCACGACTTTTATTCCCATAGAGACCAACCATTATCAGAATAACCAAACAGAATATAAAATACAGGCATCAACTTTTTGCATTTCCTATCAAACAATTTATTTAAGAAAGGAAAATTTAGTGAACAAAATTGAGTTAACTCGTTTCATATTTATTCATGCAATACAAATGACTGATGTACAGGGCTGGACTGGTAATCTGGCATACCGGGCATTTTCCCGGTGGGCCGACGCACTTTGGGGCTGATTAGGGGTGGACTGGCCATCAGTAGAACCGAGCGGGCCGGTGGGTCGGCCGTGAAACGGGACGTATGGGCCGCGATAAGCTAAAATGAGCCGGCGCGTTATGCAGAACGGACCACAAAACGGCGCCACGATATGCAGAAAAGGTCAGCGAACACCCCCCCGCTCCACTTTTGGCCCAGTTGCTATGTAAAATCCCGGGCTGATTTCTCTTCTCAGTCCAGCCCTGCTGATGCACGTCAATAACCATTAATACGCTTCCCTCGTCTTGTTCCAAACTCACTTTTTTTCTTTCGTACACTGAGAAAAAAAAAGTTTTTCCACTCAGTTTTTCTAAGTAAATTTTAATGGTATAGAACGAAGTAAAATCGACTTAACTTCATGACATAATATTGGTTAAAGTGAGTGAGTGAGTAAAAAAAAAAAAAAAGGCAAGCTAATTAATTATCCAAACACTTGCATGCTGTCAAGACCAGCTTCGAAAATTAAGTGAAATTAACTTGTTTTATTGGGCGGCACGGTGGTGCAGTGGTTAGCACTGTCGCCTCACAGCAAGAAGGTCATGGGTTCAAACCCCGGTTGCCCCGGCCTTTCTGTGTGGAGTTTGCATGTTGTCTGCGTGGGTTCTCTCCGGGTGCTCCGGCTTCCTCCCACCATCCAAAGACATGCAGGCTAGGTTAATTGGTGTCTCCAAAAATTGCCCTAGGTGTGGATGTGAGTATGAGTGTGTGTCTGTATATGTGTGGCCCTGCGATGGACTGGCGACCTGTCCAGGGTGTACCCCGCCTTTCGCCCAATGTTAGCTGGGATAGGCTCCAGCCCCCCGTGACCCTGTACAGGATAAGTGGTTGAAGATGAATGAATGAATGAATGAACTTGTTTTATTTACCTGCGAAATTGACTCAAATTAGGAAATAGATGAGACAAGGTTTTCTACTTTAGGACTGATACTTGATGACACATTGTAAAGATAATAATCAATCATAAATAATATCTACATATAAGCTAGAGCGTACATCTCTTTCTCGAACTGAGGACAAATGTAGAATTTACTTAATATTTTCAAGTTCAACTTATTCAGAGTGGATCATTCGTTATAACATCGTTTGTTTTTCTCTGTGGGAGTAAAAGTTAGAAGAGCTAACTCATACAATCTCATGCTAATTATTTCAAAACATGACACTTAGTATCTCATTTAACTTTCCAGTGTTTACATATTTTTAAAGGACAACAAGACAAAAATACTGATTGCGATTTTTTTGTATCTGTATTTTTTTGCAGTGCTTTGAACAAAACGAACTGAATGCAACATTTTGTGCGAGCACGTAACATTCACCCTATCTGCAGACCGTGTCGCTGTCATAGCAGGTGTGTGCGCTGACGCGGAATGGGCGACTCCCCGTCGCAAATTTGTTAAAGCATATCGATTGGCCCTTTATTCTGTACTAATGGGCGTCCCAGCCAGGTGCCAGAACCTCTACATGTCATTTCAAATGTGCAAACGTTTTCCAGTAAATCGATCAAATGACTCTGACAAACAAGCCGTGAAATAGTTCCTTTTATTTACGTCTTTTGTCCACACAGGGAGGAAAAGAAAAGTGTAAATGCACTGTGAGCAAACATGTGGTGAAATAAGTGATGCAACACAAGGGCTTGACCTGTTGAACTAAAGATATGTAATGCATTCATACAGTATGTTTGAAATATTGTTTATTATATAGGTGTGTATTGAAGACTCATTAAGTTTTATTAATAAACCATAGTTCTTATTAAAGGTTTATGGAATTCAGTGAACTACGATGAAGCCAAAGATAGTGTTTTCTTTAAAGATGTGTGTGTACACTTAGACGTCACTTGAGTGGATTCTGGCACATGTTTGTTACAGCTTTATCAATGAACGATGTGCTGCACATATTACAGAAACTGTCAATACTGTATATTTGTTTTTTGTTTTTTTATGTGAATTTAGATTTTGTCTTTAGATTTGTTTGAAAATAAATACGGTGAATGTTTTTGCACTAACAGTTGTAATAAAGATGAACTAAAAAAATGCATCGCTTGTTCACTTAACTATAATATTTTCACGCAATTTATATCTAAATGTTAACACGGGAAAATCTTAAATTCAATAATTTTGTTCAGTCAAAAATATTATTAAACAAATGTGCGTAAATGCCATGAAAATAATGTCACAATGTTAAAAATCTTAATGGCCCTACAATCAATATTTATGCAAAATGCAATTTTGGACATTTTCTTAATTATATATATATATATATATTTTGACATTTTCTTGACAGGTTTTGTGAGAATCACCCAACTGATGAACAATATTGCAAATGTCAAATAAGATGCTCAGATTGACATCATCCGAGTCATTTTAGCAGCAGTTTAGCTTTTAATCGTTAGATTTGTTCATTTTGCGTTAGGTCATTTGTTTTGTTAGGAAACCTACATTAGCGATTACACCAACTCAATACATTTTTAGGGTCTAGTGTGGTAGAAAGAGTAACAGCTCCACATTTAACTTCACATTTACAGTGTAGTTCTCTATGGTCTTCAATTAAAAATACATCACACAAAACCACGGCATTGCAGCTGTAGTGATTTCCCCTCATTAGCGAGCGTGTTCAGTGGCCCTGACTGGGTTGCGAGTGTAGTGACCTGTCCTCACCAGCCCTCACAGGTTAACGGCAACAAGCCAGCCCGTTAAGAAGATGAGCTGCCCTTCCATCAGCCCTCCGCAGGGGACAGAGAGAGGGGGGCGGATCTTCTAACCCTATGAACAGCCCTAATTGCCCCACATCGCACTGCTGGTTTCCATGCTTCAGTGACACAAAACACACATTAACATATGGTCCTCTTGCACATGCCATCAAAAACTGATTTAAAGTGACAGTTTGAAACACTGAAGCCATTTATGAAGAATACATTCCCTAATCGCACATGTAGTTAGAGTGCAACAGGCAGCTTCTTGTAATCCAGTGACACAACGCTTTTTTGGGTAAGTATCTTTGAAGGTAGCAGATAAAAACAATCAAGTGACACATTATTGTGCATGTTATGTAATGAATGTTAGTTATGTTACAGTTGTTTGCCTAAAAAGTAAAATACAAATTGTCATGCTCACCCTCATGTTGTTCCACACCCATGTGAATTTCTCTCTTTCGTGGAACACAAAAAGAGTAGTTTGGCAGAGTGTGATAACATTCAGTTACCATTCACTTTCAAGGCATCTATTTTCCATACAAAGTGAATGGCAATACCTCCTTTGTGTTCCACGGAAGAAAGAAAGTCATAGAGGTTTAAAACTGCATGAGGGTGAGAATATAATGAAAGAATTTACATTTTTGAGCGAACTATCACTTTAATTATAGGCCTATTTAATCAGAGTCAATGTAAGGATGAATCTATTCATTAAAACCAAAAATAACAAGTAACTTTTTAGGAAAACAGCACTAAGAAGACTATAAGACTATAAGAAAACTACACATAACATTGGTAAAATCAGCAGAAATCAGCCTGTTTAATCAAGTTAACCAGAAAAAAGTTGAAAATGTTTGTTCCCCATCTGTCGCTCACTTCAACGTTGTGTCGAAGAAGCGACACTAGGGGTTACTCTTGAGAGCCTTATGCATCTCAACTTTGAGAAAAGGCCAATGAGACATATGGAGACAGAATTTGCATGTGCCGCCCCCGGACATACGGGTATAAAGGGAGGGAAATGCGTCTGTTCATTCAGAAATTTCCTTCGGAGGCGACCGGTTGTGTGAGCAGCGAGCTGCGAGTCACAGTCTGTTTCCTCTCATCTCTGAGCGTATGCTGTTGGATCTACGGCGTATATCAGCGGCTTTCTCCTTCTCTGCACGGCAGTGCAGCTTTGCCCCTGGGCGCTTCGACAGCGCTATTAAAAGAGACATTTTCCCTAAAAGAGTGTTTTTCTCGAAAAGAGCAACACACAGCGGCGTTGAACGTCCTTTTCAGGAAGCGTCTTTATAAAGATGCCTTTCCGCCCCTGTGTAGTTCCTGGATGCGGTCGAGTTCTCTCCGCTCCTGACGGTCACAGTCGCTGCCTCGTGTGTCTGGGCCGCGATCACACCGAGGTTTGTGGATGGTTCGTGTTCTCACTGTGAGAACCTTACCATGGCAATGTTGCGGTCACGGCTTTCCTTCCTAAAAAGGAACACCACTCCATCCACCCCCCACGTCACTCCTTCTTCCCACGGGATTGAGGACGACCTGGCTGGCGATGGAGGCGATCTGGGGATGGCAGCGGGCTCGGTTTCTCCCGGTACGTCCCCACGAACCATCCGCCCCCCGACACGCTCGTTGACTTCCGCCCGGGCTTGGGGTGACAGCGGCTTGCCTCACGGCCAGTCTGCCTATCCTTTTGAGCACCCTGAGCTGGATGATGAGCTCGCCGCTGCATCGGAGAGTGTTCCGGCGTCTGACGCGGAAGACTCGATTGGGCTGCCACCTTCGGGTCGGCACGGCCAGTCAGAGGCTGACACCCAGATGGCTGACATGCTTGCCCGGGTCACCGCCAGCGTGGGGTTGGACTGGACTCTTCCGTCCTCCCATCAGCCTTCGCGGCTGGATGATTGGTTCCTCGGATCTGCACGCCGCTCACAGCCATGCCCCCCCCCCAGGTTCCTTTCTTCCCAGAAGTGCATGATGAGCTGACGAGGTAGTGGAGGGCACCTTTCACTGCCCGTAATCGATCCTCTCGCTCATCCGCTCTCACTACCCTCGACGGCGGAGCGGTCCACGGGTACACGGCGGTCCCCCAGGTGGACAGAGTGGTTGTGATCCACCTGTGTCCTGAAAACGCCACCACCTGGCGGGATCGCCCGGTGCTCCCCACCAGGGCTTGTAGGATGATGTCCTCACTGACCTCCAAAGCCTACAGCACCACTGGACTGGCCGCTTCCACCTGAGGACCTCCTGCAAGTCCACCAGGCCACCAGGCACTAAAAGATCTGCACTTGGTTAGTCCTGACCCCGACGTGTTGCAGGAACTGTGCTCAGAGACCGACCTCACCCTCAGGGCCACAAAGGTCACAGCGTGTGTGACATCTATGGCTGAACCTGGTCGAGATGCGCGAAGTGGACAAAGCACGCTTTCTCAACGTGCCTGTCTCCCAGTTCGGCCTTTTCGGCGACACCGTCAAGGACTTCGCCCAGCAGTTCTCAGCGGTGAAGAAGCAGACGGAGGCCATCTCTCTCATCATGCCCCGTCACACTTCCAGCACGGGCCGTGCCCTGTCTGTCCACCGAGGGCGTCCTCCTGCGGCTTCCAAGAAACATGCAGCTCCGCCTCAGCTTGGGCCCAGCTCTCAGCCCCGCAAACTCAACTACCTCGATGATTGGCTCATCCTGTCCCACTCTCAAGTGTTACTTGTGCTCATAGGGACCAGGTGCTCAGGCACCTCAGCCGTCTAGGGCTTCAGGTCAACTGGGAAAAGAGCAAGCTCGACCCGGTTCAGACCCTGGCATCTGCACCCAGACCTCTGGAACCTCCACTTCTGGCCCCTGAATGGGATGCGGAAGATCTAGTTGATCTACCACCTGCTGTCGTAGACACAATCAACCAAGCCAGAGCTCCCTCCACCAGGCAACTTTACGCTTTTACACCTGTTCTGTGCCTTTAGTTTACTTTAGTTTAGTTTAATTTAGATTAGTTTAGATTAGTTTGGTTGACTTTAGTTAGTTTAGTTTAGTTAAGTTTAGTTAAGTTAAGTTTAGTTTAGATTAGTTTGGTTGACTTTAGTTGGTTTAGTTTAGTTGATTTTAGTTTAGTTTAGATTAGTTTGGTTGACTTTAGTTAGTTTAGTTTAGTTAAGTTTAGTTAAGTTAAGTTTAGTTTAGATTAGTTTGGTTGACTTTAGTTGGTTTAGTTTAGTTGATTTTAGTTTAGTTTAGATTAGTTTGGTTGATTTTAGTTTAGTTTACTTTAGTTTAGTTTAATTTAGTTTAGTTTAGATTAGTTTGGCTGACTTTAGTTAGTTTAGTTTAGTTTAGTTGAGTTGATTTAGTTTAGTTTAGTTAAGTTAAGTTAAGTTTAGATTAGTTTGGTTGACTTTAGTTTAGTTTAGATTAGTTTGGTTGACTTTGGTTAGTTTAGTTTAGTTGATTTTAGTTTAGTTTAGTTTAGTTAAGTTTAGTTTAGTTAAGTTAAGTTAAGTTTAGATTAGTTTAGTTAAGTTTAGATTAGATTAGTTTAGTTTAGATTAGTTTAGTTTAGATTAGTTTAGTTTAGTTTAGTTTAGATTAGTTTAGATTAGTTTACTTTAGTTTAGTTTAATTTAGATTAGTTTAGATTAGTTTGGTTGACTTTGGTTAGTTTAGTTTAGATTAGTTTACTTTAGTTTAGTTTAATTTAGATTAGTTTAGTTTAATTTAGTTAAGTTAAATTTAGATTAGTTTAATTTAGTTAAGTTTAGATTAGTTTAGTTTAGTTTAGATTAGTTTAATTTAGATTAGTTTAGATTAGTTTGGCTGACTTTAGTTAGATTAGTTTAGTTTAGTTTAGATTAGTTTACTTTACTTTAGTTTAGTTTAATTTAGTTGATTTTAGTTTAGTTTACTTTAGTTTAGTTTAATTTAGATTAGTTTAGTTTAATTTAGTTAAGTTAAGTTTAGATTAGTTTAGTTTAGTTTAGATTAGTTTACTTTAGTTTAGTTTAATTTAGTTAAGTTAAGTTTAGATTAGTTTAATTTAGTTGATTTTAGTTTAGTTTACTTTAGTTTAGTTTAATTTAGATTAGTTTAGATTAGTTTGGTTGACTTAGGTTAGTTTAGTTTAGATTAGTTTACTTTAGTTTAATTTAGATTAGTTTAGTTTAATTTAGTTAAGTTAAGTTAAGTTTAGATTAGTTTAGATTAGTTTGGCTGACTTTAGTTAGTTTAGTTTAATTTAGTTAAGTTAAGTTTCGATTAGTTTAATTTAGTTGATTTTAGTTTGGTTTACTTTAGTTTAGTTTAATTTAGATTAGTTTAGATTAGTTTGGTTGACTTTGGTTAGTTTAGATTAGTTTACTTTAGTTTAGTTTAATTTAGATTAGTTTAGTTTAATTCAGTTAAGTTAAGTTAAGTTAAGTTTAGATTAGTTTAGATTTGTTTAGATTAGTTTGGCTGTCTTTAGTTAGTTTAGTTTAGTTTAGTTTAATTTAGATTAGTTTAGATTAGTTTGGTTGACTTTGGTTAGTTTAGTTTAGTTAGTTTAGTTTAGTTTAGATTAGTTTTGTTTAGATTAGTTTAGTTTAGATTAGTTTGGTTGACTTTGGTTAGTTTAGTTTAGATTAGTTTTGTTTAGATTAGTTTAGTTTAGATTAGTTTAGTTGACTTTAGTTAGTTTAGTTTAGTTTAGTTTATTTTAGTTTAGTTTATTTGATTTTAGTTTAGTTAAGTTTAGATTAGTTTAGATTAGTTTAGATTAGTTTGGTTGACTTTAGTTTACTTTAGTTTAGCAGCTCCTCAAGCTTCTTCAAAACATTTAGTTATGTTGGCGGCTGTGAGAGATGCTTTGATGTGATCTAGTTTATTCTGGCTGTCGAGGTGTTGCGTGATATCCTATGATGAGCCTGTGTCGAGTGTCAAGTAAAGGGCAGAGAAGAGGTCAAAGTTCAAGAGGCTGTCTTGTGGACATTTTAACAGAGAATGTCAGCACAGGGATTTAAATAAGGCGCTGACTGCTTTAATTAAAGAGAATGTAGCTCCAGTTTACAAGAGACAGGTAACTATAAATTATTCAACTTATTTACGCAACAGAAGAATTGATGAAAATGATAAAACAGTAATGTTTTTAATGTAATGTATACATTTTCTTTGCCTATGCAAATCTTTGCCCTATGCAATATATATGATATATTATTATGCCACATTTTAAATGTGGCATAATAATATATTATATATAGATAGATATGTATATATGTATCAGCATTATCTCCATCAGACACGCTGCTCTGTAGATGTCGGCATCAGCTTTCGAAAAAACCTTATTGGTCAACCATTTATAAGAGAAGGGAATGCTTTTAGCACAGTTCTGTAGAGGTCTACCACCACAAACCACAACAACTTGTCGTTCCATGCGTTTCACTCCGTGCTTGAGTGATTGTCTGATAATAATGAATCGATTGTGTCTTTCTGTGCATGGATGTGGAAATGGGGATGTAGTTAACTTGCTGATTAGTGGGACATGTTCTATGGTGAAAATAATAAGGGAAGCAAGCGGAATTAATTGGGTCTGATTTCTACAGCTTTTCTACGTTCTCTTCACATGCCGTAATGAGACATCAGTTTGGCATGGTGATAGAAGGGGAGAGAGAACGTGCTTGACTGTTGTTTTTCATTTTTAGGTGGCATGTAAGGACATGGGATATGTTCGGAATGGCATCATTTTGTAGTATGCAAACTGCATATACATGTATATATGCAAAATTTGCATGGAATTCCTAAATAACCTACAACATGTGCCAAAATGTGCAGATATTATATACAACAATGCAAAGCTCTCAACTTGACCTTCCATTTCAAGTGTGTCTCCTTGACGATTTGACTAGGCTGCCAAAAGCTAAGACATTTAAGCACAAAATTGGATTATAAATGCAAATAACTGTATTTATTTCCACGATGATAACTGGAATACACTCTCTGTCTTACACACAATGTAATGTAACAATAATGCAGCATACTGCAATCTGTTTCACATATGGGTTTTTAAAAATAGTATGCAGAATACAGTATATACTTCACGTTATGCTCGTGTTCTAGTCCAAAACGAGCCAAAAGCTGAGTTTGGAATGGCCTATATTGGCTCTATATCTGTCTCTTCCATATGTCTACAGTATATACAGCAGAAATCGAAAGTGTGGTTTATAATGTATTATTATGCCATTACGAAATCCAAAGCTATAATGTGAATGAGAGGTGAGAATGGGTGGGTTATTCTATAATTGCAGGTGCATTTCATGTCCATGGGATATATATATATATATATATTTTCATATACATTCCAAATCACATTCTTATTGGTTGGAAAAACAATCTCTTTTGCTTAAAAAGAAGTTGCGTAAGACATAAAACCTTGGATTCAGCTAGAGTTGGTCATTCTACTTTGCAAATATGCATGAAAATGACCTCAACCATAAATCATGTTCATACTTCTGCCTTTATATAGATTATATTATCAATATATTTTATTTACAACAAAAAGTGATACGTTTTTATTGTGAAATACTTATTTTTATGTATGTCCAAAACATTATTGTCAACTAAGTTGTCAATAAAGGAACAGTTTGTCCCAATATCACATGACTTCGGAATTATATCCTCAGAAAACACATGAAGGACTTAAAGTAATGTTCTTTCTCTTTTTCCCAATAAATGGTTAAAAAGCCAAGCCTGGGTAAAGAGTGAATTAATTGACTGTCAACCGTGTTACTCAAGTATAATCGCTTTAAACCTTTACAAGAAAAGTTTGCTAAAAATTATTCAATATTTTTTAAAATGCATTTCCACATATATATCACGTGTTCAGTAGTTGTAAGCCCCTATGTTGAATAAAGACACCAAATGTTAAAAATGTCAACAATGTTACCCGTCAACAATGTTACCCAGTAAAGGTAAAAATAGTGGACAATGGGTAACATGGTTGACATTTAAAGTACAGTCAACAGATATAAAGTGTTAACAGTATAAATATAAAATATTTAAAAATATACGAGTTGTCAAATAATATTTAAAGGAGTTACTGAACATTCACTATAGCATTAATTTGAGACAATTGTGTTCAGTTCAATAACTTTAAAACAAGGTTTTGATGAAATAATAAATAAAAATGATCATTGTCATAAATGAAATATTTTCCCCTGCTCATTTTGCTACTGTACTTTCTGTGTCCATTTAAGAAAACATTTTTTTTTGGTATGGTCAACTGTGTTACTGTGAGTTTTTGCACTGAAAAATGCAACGTTGCCTCCTGTACGGTTATGCACAGTGACCTCCAGAAGTGTGTTTTGTCCCTCTAGATAACGTTCTTCCAAAACAGCGCATACAAATTTGACTTGCTTGAGAAAATGCAATGACCATTGAGTTGATGTAATTATCACTCTATGTATATTATCATTAAAGTGTTAACGTGTCAGTGTTAATCACTATTGTTGCTTTTGATAAATGGCCACATCACGTATCAAATCAGGTTGCTATGTTAATTCTTTGTATTTTCCAAAAACAAACAATAATAAAGCCTGTATGACTAAAAAACATCTTACACATCATCACAGTGTCTTATATGTGTGATTGAAGCATAAAAGAAAAAGATTACAATTATTTACGTTTATTCAATTAGCAGACACTTTTATCCAAAGCGACTTATAACTGAGGATCATAGCAAACAATATTTCACACAAAGTTCAACAACATCTACAGTGTTGTTCTGCCAAGCTCTCAAGGTGGCCGGAGTAGTATAGGCACTAGGAAGAAAGAGACAGAGGAAATGATGTCACAAATAATATGACATCACACAGAGAGTTACTTGTTGCTGTCAGTGGGAGTCACGTGAGTTGAACAAGGTTATCCAGGAAGTTGCAGGGTCAAAGTGCCACCTACAGCTACTCATCTGAACTGCAAGAAGTCATCTTGGTAACGCCTCCAGGCAGCTATTTTTCAGACAAGCACCTTCCATACTTGAAATGGTAAAGACAGAAACACTGACAAAATAACCAAACAAATAACTAAATAATATCTTGGCATCTTTAGCTCAAATCAGGCTTAAAACCCCTGTATGTTTCAGCCATTTGTACCAAATAATGTCTTGCAGACCCCAATATATTCACAAAGCAGATGAGGAAGAGTGTGTTGAAGGGGAACTCTTTGGCTGTGCACAAGCAGTGAGGCCATTACATACATCTCTGTAGCGGGAATAAAATAGTCAATAGTTGTTTTGGGTAATTTAGCATTTCTTTATTGTACCTTTTGTGTATTCATACTGATGAGTATACTACTCGAAACTTCCTCTACTGTCCAAAAAGAGCCTTTTTTGAAACTAAATTGTGAAAACGTGTTTCTCTGAACTTTCCGACATCAAACGGTATCAGAGGGCCGGATCTAGGGGGTTCTGGGATTGGCTTTGCCCCCCTCAGATTATCCCCATGCCCCCCAAACACAAGTAATGCAAGCGATTGATATGCATAGTCATGGCGCTTACCCTAATGAAATGCTCCTTATCAGAGGACACATGCATGTTATACTGCTATGAGACACCGGACTATTTCTCTTCACGAGTTCAGACCCATAAAGGTTTCCAATAAGTTTTACAAATGCAGGTGGTTCCTGACCTCCTCACACATGCACTCTTGACTTGCACATCCACTGTTGTTGTTTTTACCTTCATCTCCTGATGTTTACCAGTGATTACATCTTATGCTAGGCTTCTTTGTGAGAGCAAAAACTCAAATGTGAGTGTTGCCACCTTGTGGACCCACTAATTAGTGCAAATACTTCAGTGCTCGGGCACTGCTGATGATGAGATTTGCATCACGTGACCTGTATGCAAGTCCAAGTAGGATTTTGCTTAGGGCCCCCATATGCTCAGTAATCCACTCTTAATGTCTGGTGACACGTCCCGTTCAGATTTTTCTTGTGCCAATCCCCCACCCCCCAGAAAATTAAAATGTAACCCAAGTGAAATTTTGAAGGAGGAGGACTATTGCCCACCCTAGAGATCAGAATGCCCCCCACAACGATCACTATCTAGTCACGCCCCATCTGGTGAGGTATTAAAACTGTGATAAGCACAAACCTCAACGGCAATTTAACAAGATGGAATATATAACTTTCAATGTATCTTATTATAAAGACGTTATAAAGGTGTTTTAGACCCACCCTTAAGTTGGTAGCTGTGTTTTTGAACATGGCTGGTCCATGATGGTCATGAGCTGGTCAAACTGGTTTGTAGCGGGTCGACCAGCTACCATGTTCCCAAAACCAGCTTGATCACCTTAAACTGGTATGACCAGTTGCTAGCTGGTCCGAGATGGTCTCTCATCTCGGACCAGCTAATGAGCAGCATAAAATCAGACCAGTAGATCAGTCTTTTAGATTGAGATTCATGACTAAACGTTATTGGAATTATTTGAAAGCCATCGAATTATATAATTTTGGAATTTGTTGTTCTCCATGTCAATTTTCTTGTTGTTGAGATGTGTAGGAGTTATAATGATAAATCTGTTAAGTCTTCAAGCCTTTAATGCCTTCATTGTTGTATACTGGCAAGTTTTTAGACATATAAAAGCACTTATAAGACTAATTTCAAAATCCAATAAATCTAACCATTAATAAAATATTTTAGATTGTTTTTTTTTTTGTAGGTCTAATAGAGTGCTTATTGGGTTTAACACATGGTTCAGAGTTTGTAGATACAACATACATTTAAAGTGCTTTCCACAAGTTCCCTTAGAAACATCATAACTGCACAAACTCCATTGCCGCCTAAACGTCCTCCATGACGATCACAAACCGGCAACTGATCCTGAGTCAGATATTTCCTGTCAAGTAGACCACAAGTGTATTATTTACAGTCACAAACTGATCTGAGAACAGAACAGGAGGCGGATACGGTATCCGGTGTGGAGGTGAGCCATACACTTCGTGGTCTCATGTGATTGGTCGAGAGCGTCGGGATGTGGACCAATGAGCGACAGACATCTGTGCAGCCACGCGCTTCTCGGATTAACCTCAGGAGAGCGCGAGCACGAGAGAGAGAGAGAGAGCCAGAAAGAGGACGCGTGCGGTGTGCTATTTTTTTAAATTGATAAAAATGCAAATTATTAGTCAGATTATTTCTGTTGCATTATTGGCTTTGACAGTCAATGCAACAGTTTACTTTCAAGAGCAGTTTCTGGATGGAGGTGAGTGAATGATTAACTTGCATGCATTAATGAGTGACATTAAAATATGCAACTGAATGGTTAGTAGAATACGACGCCTAATTAAACCGGTGTTTGGTATGATTATGTTTTTAAAAGAAAGATGATTTTATTACTTTTTTTGCAATGCCAGTGTGTCGATGTTTTTGCAAAGTTAAACCCAAAAAGTATTCTTTCTTTCTTTCTTTCTTTCTTTCTTTCACATGTATTAAATACACTTTGTTACATGACACGTGCATAATTCATTAGATGCTTTTATAATTTGTTCGTTTAGTAAACAAGATGTGGATTTATTTTAAATATCCTTTTAAATTATAATTTTATCAAAACATGTCTTGGACACATTTTTGCTGTGTAAAATGAAAGCAAAACATGCAGTCCCATATTCAGCCCATATGTGTAAATCAAATTAGTTTGTAACAGGAAGTTTCTGCCCAACTGAACGTGCCAGTCAAGTTATTCCGCAAACTTCCTTAAATATCTGCCAGTAAATGAGTGTGTGGCATGTAATTGGACCTGCCACACTGGTGCATTTCTTGATTTTCTCTTAAAGGTACTTTTCTGTACGTTTTTGGTTAATTTGTGGAATAACATGAATTTGTGCATATGTGTTGTCATCAAATCTATGTTTACATTCGCTGGTGGTGTTTTAGCCTTATTTCTTTGCTTCTAATTTAAATATCTGAATTTGCAGATGCCTGGAAAAGTCGGTGGGTGAATTCAGAGCACAAATCTGACTACGGGCAGATTAAACTGACCGCTGGGAACTTTTATGGAGATGCTGAGAAAGACAAGGGTAAGCATGTGATTCGCTGGTCACCCAACACTGTACTAAAGCAACTCATCAAGACCCATTTTTGGCTTCTTTGGAGACTAATAAAGTTTTATGTTGCATGGTAGTGATGCACCGATGTATCGGCTGCCAATTATTGACCAAATTAAAACCATCGGCATATCGGTAATATGCATGAAAATACACTCAATAAGAAAAAGCGACGATTGGTTTATTATTAATTAGTAACATATTTTTGTAAAAATAACCCTCTTAATTTAAATGCACAATCCAGAAATAATGAGAGCCGCAATATGTAGACGGGTTGGCACTCCTAAGAACGTGTCATATTTAACATTCTCACATTAATGCAGAAAGAGCGACAAACGGTCGTGACTGTCGTGAAAGCAGAACTTGCCTACATGACCAATCAAAACACTTTGAAACCTGCAGAATTTGTCTCTGACTGAAATATCATAAATTATATATATTGGAAGATATTATACATTATTTAAGCATTTCTAAGTAAAACAGTCATCTGATGCCAAAATAAGGTAAGTGGCAAAATATTGGTATCAGCATTAAAATTGGTATCTGTATCGGCATCAAAATGTCATATATATATATATATATATAAGTATATAAAACATTCTTTGTTGAACTTTAAAATAATTCTCCTAAGATTTCAGGCTTCAAAACCATTTTTGGATGTTGTCTTTATTTTTAAGTGTATATGAAGTGCCTTCCTTTTATGTAACCGCAATCAAATTCTATATTAGCTCTATTTCTCACTTTGGTTGTGCCTCTAACCACCAACAGGTCTGCAGACCAGTCAGGATGCCCGCTTCTATGCCACCTCTGCCCGCTTTGAGCCCTTTAGCAATGAGGGCAAATCTCTGGTGATCCAGTTCACTGTCAAACACGAGCAGAAGATCGATTGTGGCGGCGGATATGTTAAAGTTTTCCCCGCTGATCTCAACCAGGCTGACATGCACGGCGACTCTCAGTATTACGTCATGTTCGGTACGTGTGCAACGATTCTATAGTTAACGCCAGTCTTGATCATATAAAACACGAGTTTATTTTTCCCATGTCTACTTGATGTAAACAGGGCCTGATATCTGTGGCTACAGTACGAAGAAGGTTCACGTCATCTTCAACTACAAAGGCAAGAATCACCTCATCAAGAAAGAGATCAAATGCAAGGTGAGTTCATGTCAGAGCCGTGGCCTAGTGGTTGTTTTTAAAATTAGATAAGTATAAACTCTGTTCTCCAATGAATCACGTCTTTCCTTCACTTCTCCAGGACGATGAGCTGACTCACTTGTACACATTGATTCTGAATTCGGATCAGACGTATGAGGTGAAGATCGATAATGAGAAGGTAGAGTCCGGCTCTCTAGAGGAGGACTGGGACATCCTGCCCGCAAAGAAGATCAAAGACCCTAACGCCAAGAAACCTGAGGACTGGGACGACCGTGCCAAGATCGACGACGAGACCGACACCAAACCAGAGGTATGATCGGGTTAACGGAGGTCTCGGGTGTCATTTCATGTATGATTATGGGATGTTTTAAAGGGTTTTAAACTGTAGAGAGAAGGGTGGGGCACATGTGTGGTTTTCAGTGGTTTACCTATTCAAAAGTATGGTCTAGTACAGGGCTGGACTGGTAATCTGGCACACTGGGCATTTTCCGCCTCCCTGCGTGGACCGGAGGTAGTCCTCCAGCCCCTGGCAGACCAAACGCCACGTTTTTGACGACGGTAGGGGTCTCCCCCGCCCCTGGCAGCGGTTTTCCCATTCTAGGCAGTCAGCCAGGAGCCCCTCAATTTTTCAAATTGGTCCCGAATTTTGAACGCCCAATTCCCAATGCACTTAAGTCCTCGTGGTGGCGTAGTGACTCGCCTCAATCCGGGTGGTGGAGGATGAATCTCAGCTGCCTCCACGTCTGAGACCGTCAATCCGCGCATCTCATCACGTGGCTTGTTGAGCGCGTTACCGCGGAGACCTAGGCGTGTGGAGGCTTCACGCTATTCTCCGCAGCATCCACGCACAACTCACCACACGCCCCACCGAGAGCGAGAACCAGATTATAGCGACCACGAGGAGGTTACCCCATGTGACTCTACCCTCCCTAGCAACCGGGCCAATTTGGCTTCTTCGGAGACCTGACTGGAGTCACTCGGCACGCCCTGGGACTCATGACTCCAGGTGTGATAGTCAACGTCAATACTCGCTGAGCTACCCAGGCCCCCGTGTGTGCATGTTTGTAAACAAGATACAGTCCCATTTTGAAATAAAGTGTGTGTGAGAGTATGGGAAAGAGGCTAAATGTATCTCAAGTATTTTTTAAGAAAACTATAATTAATAAATGTGCGAAAATATCTTCAGAATATCACGTGTAAAGCCACAATTGATGCCCAAAAGGAACGCAAAAGCAACAGTTGTATAAAATAATGATATCTCTTAAATAATGTCTTCTAAAATTTGGATTTTTTTTATTATGTGTATTTTGATAGTCTTGACAAAGACACAAAGTTTGGTTCCCATACCAAAAAAACTATTACAAAGGCAAGAGGTATTTACCTCTACCGGGTCAAAAATGACCCGAACGCAATAGGAGGGTTACGGTACTTCAAAGAATACCATGGTACAACTTGGTACATGCCCAAAAGCGTGGTATTACCGCAGTAAATATCCAATAACACGTGGTTTTACATATGCAAGAATGCTTTTACTGTGGGACCATGTCCATTAAAACATAGTGCTACCATGGTACCATGATAAAGAACATGGTAATTACGTGGTACCATGTCTAAAAAATGCTCTATTCTTTCACTTCAGGTTTTTACCCATTAGTTCACCTGTTTAACTCTCGTTTCTCATGTTGTCAGGACTGGGATAAACCTGAGAACATTCCTGATCCTGATGCCATGAAGCCAGAAGACTGGGATGAAGACATGGATGGCGAATGGGAGCCTCCCATGATTCCAAACCCAGAGTACAAGGTACAGACTTACACCGCAGAAACATCTGCATCGGTGGTGTTCAAACTGTTGTTACTTTCCCAATGCTTCAGTCACTTGAGGTTTAGATGATGTTGTTGTTCATTTTCAGGGAGAGTGGAAACCCAAACAGATTGATAATCCAAGCTACAAGGGAGTCTGGGTGCACCCTGAAATTGACAACCCCGAGTACGCCCCAGATGACGAGAT
Source organism: Moxostoma hubbsi (assembly GCA_032164185.1). Taxonomy (NCBI): domain Eukaryota; kingdom Metazoa; phylum Chordata; class Actinopteri; order Cypriniformes; family Catostomidae; genus Moxostoma; species Moxostoma hubbsi. The sequence continues at coordinate 48,302,694 of JAVLUX010000009.1, read as the reverse complement.
CTACAAATTCGACAACATCGGAGTCATTGGCTTGGACCTCTGGCAGGTCTGTGAAACTTTTATGAAAGGGACTGACATACTGCATGTTGAATACTGCCTACTATTTTTTTAAAGGAGACCTATTATGCCCCTTTTTACAAGATGTAATATAAGTCTCAGGTGTCCCCAGAATGTGTCTGAAGTTTCAGCTCAAAATACCCCACGGATCATTTATTACATCATGTTATAAACACTTCATTTTGGGTGGAATCAAAAACACGCTGATTTCGTGTGTGTCTCTTTAAATGCAAATGAGCTGCTGCTAATGCTGCACCCCCTTTCTGGATGTGGGCTGTGCCTTTACAGTTCGGTTACTATAGCAAAAACAAATTAGAACCAATATGACAGATTAAATACCAAATACCAAAGTGCGTCGGCCCACCGGGAAAATGCCGGTATGCCAGATTACCGGTCCAGCTTGTCCACTGCGTCTTCAGTGGCTCTGATTCCGGGAGTACATGAAGACTCTTATGTTCACTTTTACACATTTCCTTTAAAATCATAAACGGACATGCCTATACACATATACAGTATATATAACAAGAAACTGAACATTTTCCTGTCTTTATTTTTCTCTGCAGGTGAAGTCTGGCACTATTTTTGACAACTTCATCATCACAGATGACGTGAAGGCAGCAGAAGATTTTGGAAATGAAACGTGGGGTGCTACAAAGGTACAAGATGCTTACACAGGACAGACCTATGGTGTCCATAATAATTAGGCTTGGACATTGTCCTCCTGAGGCCCAGCAATTCATTTTGTATAGGACATTTGTTATTGAGGTTTTTCTCACAGTTCAATTCAGCACATCAAATACAAAGTGAACAAAATATTATTTTTAAGTAAAATATTTGATCATATGTATTTTATGCACCAAACACAATATTGACATTTAAAAAAAGGGATTGTCCCTTTAAAATACTGTCACTTTTACTTTATTAAAATCAGCTGTCATTTATCCCAACAGAAGAGTACATTTTCACGAAGTCCGCCATCATTTTAAATACATCGATATAAACATTGAAACCACTCTTGTTTTCACACATAACCACTAGATGGTGCTATAAACATGTCAAACTTACAAACCTTAGATTGTTTGGCTCATCAGCTTGAACTGAGAGTGAAACAGGAGCCCTCGAACATTATGTATATTCATATTTGATACACACAGCGTAATGGAGTAACAGATCACTCGTTGGAAAGTCAAAAATTACTTCTGAAAATATGAACATGTAACTTCATGTTTTATATACTGTATCTTCTCCACTGACTGCTTGTTGTTGGTCATGGGCTCAAATAATGTCAGGCCTTTAATTTACCCGCTCTCTCCACAGGGTCCTGAGAAAAAGATGAAGGACGAACAGGATGAGAAGAAACGGAAGGAGGAAGAGGAGAGAAACAAGGAGCAGAGCACCGAAGCTGATGATGAAGAGGAAGGAGAGGAAGGAGATGAGGAAGAGGAGGGAGATGAGCCACCAGCGGAGGAAGACGATGAAGAAGCCCTTCCCAAAGATGAGCTCTAGAGCAGGACGTAAACAACCGTCAACATTCTGCGGTTGCCAGGGAAACGACTGCAGTGCATTCATTCTAAATGTGATGATGTCATAAAGGGCCAGTTGTAAGGTGTTAGGGAGAGTGACCGCCTCAGTCACCATTTACTTGCATTGTGTGGAAAAGTGACGTTGAGACAAGAACAAGTTATTTTTCCATGCAATGAATGTAAACTTTCTAAAGAGCATTTTCATTTTTGGGTGAACTATTCCTTTAAAGAGATTTTTTTTTTTTTTTTTTTTTTTTAAGAATTATTTTAGAAGTCTCTCTATGGTGCCGGAAGTCATAATTAACCGTAATTAAATGATTGATGGTCACATTATTGTGCCTTTTGCATTTGTAAATGTATATTTGAAAGGAAGAACGTTGATTATGCATCATCACTCTTTGTTTTTCATGCTGTTGGTCTTGGTTTTGCTTAGTTGGACTGAAAGAATTAGTCTGGAATTATGTAAACAATGTTACCGGTCTGGCTATTAAACAGTTCATCTCCACATTAAGATTGTGACGAGCGCAAAGTGCAATGAAACGCAATTGTTGAATGATAACGTTGCCCTTTTATCAATAAGAGATGAATCGGGTCACAGGCTGGTTTGCAAACAAGAATGTTCGTACTGTAGCGCAAATGTACAATTAGATTATGTTCCTTTGGCACTGATTTTGTTGTTGTTTGTTTTAGTTTTGTTGTGGTGATGAATCACCTAAATATGACATTCAGTAAGATTCTTTTAAGCTTTATTTATTGCAATAGAAATGTAATTATTTTTTACTTTAATATCTTGATAGTTACAATTCTGAAGTCCAAGTTGTGGTGTAAATTTCTTCTTTCTTCTTTTTAATGCAATCAAAAGGTTTTGTTATAATAAGTAAATGAGCTATAATAAGGGAAGTGGTAATATATTTGCAGAGATTAAGTCCGCAGTACAACAAACTAGTCGTCTACACACTGTGAACATAAAAAGTCCCGAATGTTCAAATCGGAGTAGTATTGAAAATCCTGTTTAGTGACGTTTTACATGTCGAGAGTTGTAATTAATGCCAAAGTTTTAATAAATAACTTTATTGTAAACCCAGTTCTAGTCTTTTGTGAGTTCGAACACAACATGGTTAAACACTCAAATACTTGTGCTGCTCTGTTGGGTGTAATGCATTACTAAGTAATTAATTACTGTAATTAACTTACTTTTTCATTGAAAAAAGTAGAGTAAGAGTAAGGAAAAATTACTTTTCAGTAATTTAATTACAGTTACTTCTGATGTAATTGTGTTAAATACTGTATAGACTCTAGAACAACTCTATATAAAACAATAGTGAATTTTGAATCTGACTTTAAGGTCTAATGTTAAAATATATGTTTTCTAATTTAACGCCGCCCCTTTAAATTCTTTGGCCAGTTCATGAATAATTAATTAGATTTGAAATGATATGTTTGAAAGAATTAAAAGAACAGTTTCATGTCCATCCTTGTATTTTTCATCTGGTTCGAGGTTGATAACGGTTTTAGAAAGTAATTAGTAATAATGCAATTACTTTTAAGTAGAGTCATTTGTACTGTAATCTACAGTGTAGAAGATGTAATTAGTAGTTAGTAATGAATTACTTTTTTAGAGTAACTTACCCAACACTGTTTTACTGAAGTTCAAGGTGATTATTTAAACACTAAACATCCATATTACATACAGTTTGACCAAAATTACACTAGACATGACACATTTATAATGTATCTTGTTATTCCGATCATTGTAATCGGGAAAACAATATTTCATTAAAATGTTAGTGTGTAATTTTAACTTGTATTATTACTCACGTGCCTTTGAGCAAACGTATTAGTTACCTAGAAGAATACTAACAACCTTTCAGGGCTAGTTTAGGTAAAGTGACTTTACCGTGTAATCAAACCTTGCAAAAAGTAACTTACCAGTTACTTAGCATTTTTATTTATTTATTTATTTAAATTATGCTTCATGGTACAGGGGCTCAACGGTTGTAGGCTGTACATTAGAAAATGAGATTAAAATAAATAATAATAAAAGCACCCAATCAAATCATGTTTTTTTTATTTAACCATTTTTCTTGCAGTTTCTTGACTGGCTCACAAGATGGAGACATCTTGACATCGCGTCAACACCTCTTTGGAGTCGCTCAAAGTCTTTCTAGCAAGTCAGTCCACTGTCGGCCTATTTGAGGCTATTTCCAGTCATGCCTGTGCAGCTCCTATCTACTTGAATGGGGACAACACGGAAATCTCCAATACGGTTGATCAAGATTACGACCAAACAATTTTTTTTAAATCAGCAGTAAAATCTGACAAAACTGGTAACATAAATGGTGCCTCTTTACCTCATATTACGCTAAAAAACGCAATTTTCCAAGCTTGTTTAGCTAATGCGCATGCGCATTCCCGAGTTGATTGACAGGTGGTCTCTTCATTTAAAAGGTGATTGGCTCTTTTACTTGTAAGGTGGGACTTCCTGTCTACTTCCGTTAACCGTTTGGCGCTCAGAGCTGCTTAGTTGGGCGTTCCAATTTCTCACTTATTTGAATAGAAGTGGCCCATCTCTGCTAAATACACTCTGACTCACCTTGCAACGTACATAGGCTAATAAATACTTGTTTTCTGTCACAATTCTATCTTGGCTTGTTTTGTACATAGCGCTAAGAGCTCATTTCTTTCTATCATTTTTATCACTGACAGGGAAGCGCTGTCAGATATAATTTTATTTGTTTAAATAAGAACGTCCGCGGCTATATCATATGAGAGAGCGTAACGGTCAATTTTTGCGTGTTAAGACAGTTCCGCCAATATAATGTCTATGAGACCGCCGTGGACCGAGCATGTATGTTATTGGTAGAAGGTTTGTGCGTCAGAGTAAGAACTCCGGGGGACACATTATAAAGGTTCCGTTCTTCACAATAGCGTTTATGTTGTATTTTCATTAAAAAACAACGCTTTAAACGTTTTAAATTACAATTGTGCGTTAACGCGCTAATTCTGACAGCTCTAAATTTATATAATATTTGCTTTTTAAAAAAAAAAAAAAAAAAATATAACATAACATAACATAACATAATAACTAATGATGTTTGAAAAAGTATTTCCCCCCAAAACCATTTTATTTTATTTTTTTACTTATGCAGACTAAAATTGTTTTAAACGGATATTAAAACATATATCGAAACTATATCTAAAAATCTGAAAGTAATACGAACTGTGCAAATATTTACTATGCACAATATTTTTTCTATCTGCTGCTTTTACTTTCACAAAAGTAAGTCATATTACTTTTTTACCATACACCCCTGACATTTGTATTTTATAAAAATCTATTTTTTTAATTTTTATATTGTTTGAATTGTTCTTCATAATAATAATAATAATAATAATAATAATAATACTAATAATAAAAACATTTAAAAAATAAATGAAAATATAAAGAAAGTGGTGCGCGTTCATGAGAGAGGCTTCTGAGCGCGTCCTCGTGAATCAGGAAATATGGCGGCGCTCACGCCACTGAGCCAGGTAATGTCTTTAAAAGTTTGATTAGATTTAATCCGGAGGTACTTTTTAAAAAGATATATTCAGATTAAGCACTTTGATTACAGAGAAGTCTGTTAAGCGTTGAATAGATGTAAAAGCAGTGCGCGAGGAGCTGTTAGATGGGTCCTTGTGTAAAATGAGCGACGATAAACGATGTCTATGAGTAAATATTTTTAACGTATTTGCAATTTTTTCTCGTCCTATGTTGATATAAAGTCCAATTATTGATTAGTAGTAGTAAAAATAAAAAAGTAATAATATATATATATATATATATATATATATATTGTGTGTGTGTGTGTGTGTGTGTGTGTGTGTGTGTGTGTGAGTGTGATTTCTGATTTCTTTCTTTTGATTTTGAGGTGCAATATGACACGGACATTTTCTTGATTGGCTTTGTGAAATTCTTCTAAACTGGTTGAAACTGTTTACAGGTTTATCACAGTTATCATATCTCTAATGAACCTTCACTTGTATTATACAGTTGTCAAGTGGAAACGCTGCATATGAGAGCTTCTACAGACAGGTAAAGAGAAAACATGTTTTCTTCCTATTAGAGGTCGACCGATAGTGGATTTTGGCTATAAGATATCTAATGTGGTGGAAAAGGCCGATGACCAATTAATCGGCTGATAGATTTTAAAAGATGTAGATTTGAAGACATTTCTTAGTCTTTCTTTACTATGACAGACACAGAGGCTGCAAGAGTTCAAAATAACTAAAATCCCAGATGCAGTTTATTGTTCAACCAAAATCCCAATAATAACCAGAAACAAATTCTGATTTGGCGCATAACATGGGACATTAAACTGTAAACAAGCCCAAAACACACCAGGGACTTTTATTTTGAAATAACTGAGACTTGACTCCGTTACAATTATTTAAGTATTTGCCAAATTCAACTTTTTATTGGTTTTGTATGTATATATATTTCATGAGTATATACATATATATATATATTAGTGTATGTATGTGTATATATATATATATATATATATATATATATATTAGTGTATGTGTATATATATATATATACATGTTCATGAGGTTTAATGGGAAGTCAGGTTTATTATTATTCACAAGATATAAAATTAGAGACATGATATCCTGTATGTGCTGCCGGGACATGTTTCCATAGTCAATTTATTTCGCATGCCCTCGCTTTAGTTCAGGACACTTGATTTTCGAATCAAAATATACATTGAAGTGAAGTAAAAAATATGAATATTGTCTATTATGAAGGATTTAGATACAGCAAATCCCCACGTGATCGTAAATAAAGAGATTATCGGCCACTATCGGCACGATTAATCGGTAAAACCGATATATCGCTCCTCATTTACTTCCTTTAACATAAGCATCAATATAGAATTCCTCACCTGGAATGACAATGATAATTAGATTTTAGTTAAGGGTTATAACGGATATTATGGTGGATATTATAAATCTGTCGTATTCACACTAGAGCGCCAATGTAGATTTTCACATGCTGCAAATAATGCCATCAAAACATTATGATAAGCAGGAAAGATGGATTACTGTCAAAGGAATATTCCGGGTTCAATACAAGTTAAGCTTTCGATGAGTCGAAATCCATTTTTGATGCAGGTGGATCCAGGAAACACGGGGAAAGTGGGCGCTGCGGAGGCTGCACAGTTCTTAAAGAAATCAGGGCTTTCGGACAGCACACTGGGGCAGGTGAGACGATATAATGACAGTCGGAGTCAGATTTGTATTTGGCATTACTGGTATAAACTGATTTTCCATCTTTCTCCACAGATCTGGGATCTGTCAGATCCAGAGCGAAAAGGTTACTTGGATAAACGGGTAAAAACCTTTTGTTGTTTCATATTATATGAGACATGTTTCGCCTTTTGATTTGGACTTGCGGTTAGATGTCGTTACGAAAGCATCTTTGAGTTGTCATGTCAATATGATCTTGGGTTGTTTTTAAGGGTTTCTTTAACGCCCTGAGGCTGGTGGCTTCCGCCCAAGGTGGCAGTGATGTCAGTGTGAACAGTTTGAACCCGAGCGTCTCTGCACCTATCCCAAAATTTGTGAGTATCAACACTTTGGATGTCTAAAAGGAGAACTCAAGCATCCACACACCTTAAAGGGACAGTTCCCCCCAAATTTTCTCACTCTCATGCCACCTAAGATGCGTGTGACTTTCTTCCGCTGAAACAGATTTTTGTCCATACAATGCAAGTGAATGGTGACCAGAACTTTGAAGCTCTAAAAAGCACATAAAGGCAGCATAAAAGTAATCCATACGACTCCAGTGGTTTAATCCATGTCTTCAGAAGTGATATGACAGGTGTAGCTGAGAAACAGATAATATTAAAGTACTTTTTTTTTTTACTAGAAATTCTCCTCCCTGCCCAGTAGTTGGAGATATGCACGAAGAATGCAAATTGCCAAAAACAAAAGATGAAGAATGTGGAAGTGAAAGAGGAGATTTATAGTAAAATACTTAAATATTGATCTGTTTCTCAGCTATACCAATCATATCACTTCTGAAGACATGGATTAAACCACTAGAGTCCTATGAATTACTTCTATGCTACATTTATGCGCTTTTTGGAGCTTCAAAGTTCTGGTCACCATTCACTTCCATTGTATGGACCTACAGAGCTGAAATATTCTTCTAAAAATCTTCATTTGTGTTCTGCATAAGAAAGTAAGTCAAACACATCTGGGATGGCATGAGGGTGAATAAATGATGAGAGAATTAACCTTTTTTAGTGCACTGTCCCTTTAAACCTGTAGGTTTATATTAATAACTAAGATTGGCTAATTCTCTTAATAAGACCGCTGAAAACTGAATGCAGCAATGCAGATTTTGACACCAGCACAGTTAATCATTTGTCTTCATGTTGTTCCTCATTTGAAAGTTGCTTTGGATAAAACTGTCTCCTAAATCATTACATATGAACGTCCTGGACACGTCTTGTGTTTTCCAGAGAGACACACTCAGTCCGTCCCTGAACATCTCATCATCTGCTGCTGATTCCAGCTGGGCCGTTAAGGTACACAATTACTAATACAAGTGAGATGTTCGATGGAAAACTGATTCGAAGAGTCTCTTATTCTCTTATTTCTGTTGTTCGCTAGCTGGAAGATAAAGCAAAATACGATGGGATATTTGAGAGTCTGTCTCCAGTTGGCGGGCTGCTGTCAGGTGATAAAGTGAAGCCGGTCCTCATGAACTCAAACCTACCTTTTGACGTGCTCGGAAAGGTGAAGATGTGCTTTGTTGTTTCAGTAGAGTGACACTTCCTGGTTGTCAAACGTCAGTTGAACATGTCCATACTTCAAGGGATAGTTCACCCTTAAATGCTCATCCTCATGTTGGTCAAAACCTGATGTTTTTTTCTTCCTTGGAACACATATGCAGATGTTGGGCAAAGGGAAACGTCTTTTTGGGAAATGCTTTGCCTGTAAAAGTCAGCTTATGCTATGTTTATTATATATTGTAAGTGTATTGAGTGTCCTAACACTTTTATGGGGATGCTATAAATTAGTGATGAAACGGGTCCGATACTGCATTTCATGTCCTAGTGATATTATTAAACTGCAATGGCTTCGATCTAATGTGATAAATATATAGTTTGCATGTGCTGCACGCTTCAAATGTGAGTGCTTGTGAACGTGTGGAGCCGGTGTTGTGCTCAGAACCTTTACAGCTCATTTATTCATACACAGAAAACACCATCATGAGCATCGCACGCTCCGTTTATAACAGATGACGGCGCTCGGAGCGCTAATTCACTTTGTAGTGCAAGACTCATACAGATGACATATTTGGGTAGGCTGGGTATCTCAGCGAGTGTTGACGCTGACTATCACCCCTGGAGTCGTGAGTTTGAGTCTCCAATGACTCCAGACAGGTCTCCTAAGCAACCAAATTGGCCCGGTTGCTAGGGAGGGTAGAGTCACATGGGGTAACCTCCTCGTGGTCGCTATAATGTGGTTCTCGCTCTCGGTGGGGCGTGTGGTGAGTTGTGCGTGGATTGACAATTGAGACCGTCAGTCCGTGCAATTTATCACGTGACTTGTTGAGCGCGTTACCGCTCAAGTCTTAACACGCTCAAGTCACGTGATGAGATGCGCGGATTGACGGTCTCAGACGTGGAGGCAACTGAGAGATTCGTCCTCCGCCACCCGGATTGAGGCGAGTCACTACGCCACCACGAGGACTTGGAGCGCATTGGGAATTGGGCGTTCCAAATTGGGGAGAAAAAGAGAAAAATAAATAAAGTCACATTGGGTCACGACGCGACCTGCTTTTCAGGAAGTGAGAAGCTAACGTCAGAAACACAGAAATGGAAAGGGGTTCAAAATAAAAGCTCAATTTAAATGGGGAAAGAAGTATGATAAATGTATTATCAGCACTTTATTTGGAAAAATAATGCAATGATATGCTGAAAATTAACCGTTTTATTTTCATTTGGAAAAAAGTTGAATTAATTCAATTATTTAAACACAATTTTGATGATAACATTTTAATTGTTGATCTGGAATTCAGGAAACAAAAATCAACATGCATCATATCAGCGAGTACCAGAAAGGAAGTATCAGTACTCGTACTCATCCCTACTCTAAATGTACTCCGCTCCTTTGATTTCTCCGTTTGTAGATTTGGGATGTCAGTGACATTGACAGAGATGGACACTTGGATAAGGATGAGTTTGCTGTGGTAAGTCAGATCACCACTCATGCTTTCATTTATAGCAGATTTATCTCAGATTCAGATATTTCTCACATAATGCAGGAAAGATTCACAGTCTGTGGATATTAACCGTCAGTACATTTAATAGCACTTTAAAGGTTTGATTTCGGTCAGACAAAACCATTTATATTTAAAAAATGTCATGTGACTACTTGAGTCCGACTGAAATCGCACCAGTCCTAGATAATGCCATTGTAGCTCAGCTTGTCCAAACTATGAAACTACTGCACATGTAGGACCGAAGAGCCACACATGTTACATTATTTTTCATAATGGTGTATTTTTGGACTCGTGTCATTGTTTTATGTGAATAAATAAAGGTGCATTTTTAGTTTCAGAATGATTTGTACTTCAGTCCTTTGTTGTGGTTGGCAAGAAAAACAAGCTTCATACCATGTGACCCACATTTGTATACATGTAGTCATATTGAGAGCCCCATATCTCTGTGATTTAACCATTTAGGGCCTTAAAAAAGAAGCTACAAAAAGGAAAGTTTGTTCTGAAACTGAATCTAAAAGTATATTCAGATATCTTTAATACTTCTGGAGTTTTAGGCACTCCAACTTTGGAAAAACAACATAAAAAAAGGTTCATTTCCATTTTTGCACTCTCACGATTGGTGTACACTGATCAGCCACAACATTAAACCACTGACAGGTGACGTGAATGACATGTATTCTCTCGTTACAATGGCACCTGTCAAGGGGTGTGACGCATTAGGCAGCAAGTGAACAGTCGGATCTTGAATTTTATGTGTTGGAAGCAGGAAAAATGGGCAAGCGTAAGGATCTGAGCGACTTTGACAAGGGTCAAATTGTGACGGCTAGACGACTGGATCAGAGCATCTCCAAAACGGCAGGTCTTGTGGGGGGTTCCCGGTATGCAGTGGTTGGTACCTACCAAAAGTGGGACAACGGGTGAACCGGCGACGGGGTCATGGGCGCCCAAGGCTCATTGATGTGCTTGCTGAGCGAAGGCTAGCCCGTCTGGTCTGATCCCACAGAAGAGCTACTGTAGCACAAATTGCTCAGAAACGTAACGCTGGCCATGATGGAAAGGTGCCAGAACACACAGTGCATCGCTGCTGCTGCGTATGGGGCTGCGTAGCCGCAGACCGGTCCGAGTGCCCATGCTGACCCCTGTACACCTCCAAAAGTGCCTACAATGGGCACGTGAGCGTCAGTACTGGACCATGGAGCAATGGAAGTAGGTGTCCTGGTCTGATGAATCATGTTTTCTATCATGTGGACGGCCAGGTGCATGTTTGTTATTTACCTGTGGAAGAGATGGCAGCAGGATGCACCATGGGAAGAAGTCAGGCCGGTGGAGGCAGTGTGATGCTCTGTGCGATCATTCGATCCTGGCATTCATGTGGATGATACTTTGACACGTACCACCTACCTATACATCGTTGCAGACCAGGTACACCCCTTCATGGTAGTGGTATTCCCTGATGGCAGTGACCTCTTTCAGCTGGATAATGCACCCTGCCACACTGCACACATTGTTCGGGAATGGTGTGAGGAACATGATGAAGAGTTCAAGGTGTTGCCCTGTCCTCCAAATTCCCCAGATCTCAATCCGATTGAGCATGTATGGGATGTGCTGGACCAACAAGTCCGATCCATGGAGGCCCCACCTCACAACAGGACTTAAAGGATCAGCTGCTAATGTCTTGGTGCCAGATACCACAGGACACCTTCAGAGGTCTTGTGGAGTCCTTGTGGAGGTCAGAGCTGTTTTGGCGACACAAGTGGGACCTACATGATATTAGGCAGGTGCTTTTAATGTTGTGGCTGATTGGTGTCAAATGCAACAAAGGGTGCTGAAGTCAACTGTTTTTTTAAAACGGACCTACCTAAAACAAAATCATGATGCTGCCACATTCCCAAGGTCACTTTTTTGACCTGTAGTTTTGCTCCAAAATAAGAGGCAAACATTTTTGGGATTACTCCAGTAAATATAGATCCATGTAATTTCATATTTTGCCTTATATCATCATTTATGTTTATCTTTATTCAGAAAAAATTTAACTAGGGGTAAGATTTGATCAATTTGACAGAATAACCCTTGAAAAAGTCATATTCGCGAGCAGTTTTGGAGATTTTGGAGAAGGTGTACTTGACTGTCACCTGCATTGAATACGGTTACCAAGATTGCTGCCAAATGGACTGACTTGCTTTAAAAGCTCTTTGTTATCAGTGAGTGAGGATATTCATGAAATCTGTTTTAAATCCACTGCAGGCGATGCATCTGGTTTACGCAGCCAGAGAGAAAGAGCCTGTTCCCTCCACTCTCCCCTCGTCTCTCATCCCTCCATCCAAACGCAAGAAGATACCAGGAGCTCTTCCTGGATCCGTTCCTGTTCTCCCCTCCAGTCCTTTCCTGCTGAAGGAGAACCTGCGGCCCACGTCGTTGCTCGCCAAGAGTCCACTGAGCAGCAGCACAAATCTCTCTCCATCAAACTCATTCAGGATTTCCACCCCGACACCACCGCTACAACCACAAACACACACGCAGGTGCACAGCAAAGCAGCCATGGTTGAGTAACACACAGCGTTTAGTGCTAACCCGTAAAGCCTGATGTAGCAGCCATCAGACCGGTCCGACTACATGCTCCTAAGCGCTTGATGCCATTGTAGGTGGCTCCTTTAGTGCAATGTTTACATGTCTCGCAACATGGTGCCATACAAAGGCAAAAGGTAGTAACTATACATTTGGTCATCATTGAGGTTTGAGTGGGCGTTCAGAGACCTGTAGCTCGTTTGATTTGTTAGGGAATGGGCTAAAATGGTTACTTTGCTGCATTTTCTTCTTGATTTGGTTCACAAGGCAACATTTAAAAACCGTGCTCGGATCCGAGCGCGATTGGCATGTTCAGATATGCCCAAATTAACCATATCAATGGAGAAAAAGCACCAGGTTCATTTGTCACACTGGAAGGTCAAGTCGAGTGCATTGCATCATGTGATGCAGCATTTCTTATAGTGTGCTCTGTTGCATTATGCACACTTTGGCACATGTAGTATGTAATCCGCATATACCATGCATACAGAACATTTGCATACCGCAGAAGTAGTTCTAGTAGTTATGCACAATATATCGGCACCATACCGGTTATCGAGCGATTTTAGTGTTTTTTTTTTTTTATTGTTCCCCATTTATTGATATCTTAAGCAATGGCCACACTAGACTTTTAAGCATGCAAAATTATTTCGGACACTGCAATTAAACAGGATATGATGTCATGCGCAAGGGCTTTCTACTATACCTCCTGGTGAACCGCTCCAGTACCCTCGAACCAATCCTCTCCTCGGCGTCGCAATTCTCCATCAGCGGCGAGGGCGCCCTTATGTTGCATCTTCCTTCAATCCTGGGTTTCGGCACCAGTGTGGCTGACGCACCTCTTGTTCATTGGGAAAGAGGAAGCGGGAACCGGATTAACAATCAACAAAACTTTAATTACAACATAAAACGCTGAATTGAAACATAAAAACACACATGAACACCTCTGTCACTCTCTCGTGTCTCTCTCTCTCTCTCTCTCTCTCTGTCTGTCTCTCTCTCTGTCTGTCTCTCTCTCCATCTCTCTCTCTCTCTCTCTCTATCTCCAGCTCCTCCTTTATATATCTCCCGCTGATTGGGTAACTCTGCACCAGGTGTGCATCCTCACAGGCCGTAGTAATCATAGTAATCGGCTTATTGGTTCAACAATGGTGCACCTGGAAGTACAAGTAGTGTTGTAGTGGGCTGTTCCTAACATCCCCTCTGTGGGCGTTTTGCAGGTCGCCTCAGAGCACTGGGTGGTTCCAGCTGATGACAGGGACCAGTATGAGGAGATCTTTGACCTGGCTGACTCTGATTTTGATGGTCTGGTTGGAGGAGGAGAAGTCAAGGACATCTTCATTAACTCTGGTCTTCCTCAGAGCGTCCTGGCACACATATGGTGAGACACCAACCATTTCAACTGTCATTTTAGATGCACACTTATATAGGGCTGTCACGATTACTTGGTTTTATTTGATTACTCGATTGTCGAATCGGCAATTTGAAAATAACGATAAATCGGCAGAATAACCATCGGATCACTCGATTGATCGGCAGAATAATCATCGGATCACTCGATTGATCGGCAGAATATCCATCGGATCACTCGATTGATCGGCAGAATATCCATCGGATCACTCGATTGATCGGCAGAATATCCATCGGATCACTCGATTGATCGGCAGAATATCCATCGGATCACTCGATTGATCGGCAGAATAACCATCGGATCACTCGATTGATCGGCAGAATAACCATCGGCTCACTCGATTGATCGGCAGAATAATAGGGCTGTCATCGCCTGACAGCCCTACCCTTATATATGTGATACAGAAGAAGGGCTGGGTGAAATGGCTACATAAATTATATAATATAATATTTTCCAGCCTACTGTCGATATTCAGTAAATATTTGGATAGTTATGTTTTTGTTCTGAAATGGCTGAAAAGTGTTTTTTTTTTTTTTTAAATCAGAGGAACCATAATTTTATCCAGAAAGCGATTGTATTATTAACACTTTACAATAAGGTTCCATCCGTTAACATTAGTTACGCATTAGGTATCATTAACAAACAATAACAATATACACTCACCTAAAGGATTATTAGGAACACCTGTTCAATTTCTCATTAATGCAATTATCTAATCAACCAATCGCATGGCAGTTGCTTCAATGCATTTAGGGGTGTGGTCCTGGTCAAGACAATCTCCTGAACTCCAAACTGAATGTCAGAATGGGAAAGAAAGGTGATTTAAGCAATTTTGAGCGTGGCATGGTTGTTGGTGCCAGACGGGCCGGTCTGAGTATTTCACAATCTGCTCAGTTACTGGGATTTTCACACACAACCATTTCTAGGGTTTACAAAGAATGGTGTGAAAAGGGAAAAACATCCAGTATGCGGCAGTCCTGTGGGCGAAAATGCCTTGTTGATGCTAGAGGTCAGAGGAGAATGGGCCGACTGATTCAAGCTGATAGAAGAGCAACTTTGACTGAAATAACCACTCGTTACAACCGAGGTATGCAGCAAAGCATTTGTGAAGCCACAACACGCACAACCTTGAGGCGGATGGGCTACAACAGCAGAAGACCCCACCGGGTACCACTCATCTCCACTACAAATAGGAAAAAGAGGCTACAATTTGCAAGAGCTCACCAAAATTGGACAGTTGAAGACTGGAAAAATGTTGCCTGGTCTGATGAGTCTCGATTTCTGTTGAGACATTCAGATGGTAGAGTCAGAATTTGGCATAAACAGAATGAGAACATGGATCCATCATGCCTTGTTACCACTGTGCAGGCTGGTGGTGGTGGTGTAATGGTGTGGGGGATGTTTTCTTGGCACACTTTAGGTCCCTTAGTGCCAATTGGGCATCGTTTAAATGCCACGGCCTACCTGAGCATTGTTTCTGACCATGTCCATCCCTTTATGGGCCAACATTTCTAAAGAATGCTTTCAGCACCTTGTTGAATCAATGCCACGTAGAATTAAGGCAGTTCTGAAGGCGAAAGGGGGTCAAACACAGTATTAGTATGGTGTTCCTAATAATCCTTTAGGTGAGTGTATTACAGCATTTATTAATCTTAGTTAACGTCAGTTAATAAAAATACAACTCATGATAGTTCATAGTGCATTAACTAATGATAACTAATAAATGTATTTTGATATGTTGTAACTAACATTAACCAAGAGTAGTAAATGCTGTAAAAGCATTGTTAATATTAACTAGTGTTGCTAACTAATGTTAACAAATGCAACCTTATTGTAAAGTTTTAACAAAAACTTACCGCTTTAGTCCGTATGTAGCGACTTGTTTGCGCCAGTCTGTGTTTGTGCCATCCTAAAGCTTATATTGACTCATCACGTTACTTGTTGTTATCTGCAGGTCCCTAGCGGATACTCAGAGTACCGGCAAACTAACCAAAGAGCAGTTCTGTCTGGCCATGCATCTGATTCAGGAGAGGGTTAAAGGAGTAGACCCGCCTAAGAGTCTGACCCCTGACATGATCCCACCTTCAGAGAGAGGAGGCACCAACGCACCCGTGAGTCACATGGATATCTAAATTAGGGCATAACAGAAATCCGTTTTTGGGACAATTAGCCAGTAAGTTAGATAACGAAACATCAAACCAAGTGGCATCAGTTTTAAAGAATAGCACAAGCACACTTTTGGGGGGAACTGTGAAATGTTTGCTTCTGTTAGGTGAATTGCTTGTCTGTACAGTAATATCACATTTTTCTGTGTTCTCTCTCTTTGTCTTTGGCGTCTCTAACTCAGTTGTTTTCTTCTCCATCCTCTCGTCTGCTTCAGGTTCTCTCTGCATTCACACCATCAGTTGGGTCTGAATTAACCCCGTTCACCACTCTGAGCAGGGTGAGGTTGTTGTCCAGGCACTGAAAACGCCATCTAGTGTTCATGAAGTATTGCGTAATTATTTGCATGCAAGATCACGGGGTATAACTATCTTTTACATGACATTTGTGCAGGACAGCGGCAGTTCTGTCGGGTTGGTTGAGCTGACGGGAATCAAAGGTCTTGATGACATCAGCCAGGAAATCTCACAGCTGCAGAGGTGAGAGAGAGAGTTTAATGAGTTTAATGGAATTGATGGAGCTTTATGTGCATTACAATACCACGTCTAACTTTTATCTTATTTACTCTTTATTTTTAATGGTGCATTGCTTCATAGTGAGAAACGCGCTTTAGAGGCAGAAATCAGGCAGAAAGAAGAATCCCTGCGACAGAGGAACAGTGAAGTCCAGGTGAGGCCTGGAGGTCTCCGTTCGAATTATTGTTGTTTGTGCATTTGACCATAAAAATGACATTTATGCCATCGTTATGTATGTTGACCCGCATATAGTTTCAAACCTTTATGAGAGTGTTTAAACAACATCCCGGCTGATCGTTGAATTGAACTTGTTAAAAAAAATGTAGTTAATTCATGCTTTTTATCAGTGCTGGATTTAGAGGTGTGCTCGGGTGGGCTTTGGCCTTTTCCCAAATTATTACCATTGCCATGATGGGGTGTACCTGGTCTGCAATGATGTTTAGGTAGGTGGTGCGTGTCAACCTGACATCCACATGAATGGCCGGACGCAGGTTTTCCACTAGCACATTGCCCATAGCATCACACTCCCTCCACTGGCTTGTCGCCGTCCCGCTGTGCATCCTGGTGCAATCACTTCCCCGGGTATACGGCACGTACGTGCACGGGTGTCCACTTGATTTAAAAGC
Organism: Moxostoma hubbsi; assembly: GCA_032164185.1. Taxonomy (NCBI): domain Eukaryota; kingdom Metazoa; phylum Chordata; class Actinopteri; order Cypriniformes; family Catostomidae; genus Moxostoma; species Moxostoma hubbsi. Next base: position 48,285,553 of record JAVLUX010000009.1, on the reverse strand, counting down.
AAATGGGGCTCATTGGAACAGGATACCTTCTACCTCTGCTCTAAGGTCCAGTTCTGACGCTCGTGTGCCCATTGTAGGCGCATTCGACATAAACCATCAATAAAATGTTCTGTGACTTGTGCCACAGTAGACGGGATAGCCTTCGTTGTCCTCGTGCATCGATGAGTCCTGGCAGCCCAACACCCTGTCGCCGGTTTGTGGTTTGTCCCTCCTCGGACAACTGTCCGTAGGTACTCTGAATGGGAGGACCCCACAAGCCTTGCCGTTTCAGAGATGCTCTGTCCCAGTCGTCTGGCCATAACAATTTGGGCCTTTTCAAAAACTTTCAGGTCTTCACTCCTGGCCATTTCTCCTGCATTCAACTCGCTGACTACGAGAACAGATTGTTCACTCGCCATCTAATCTACACAGACCTTGACATGTGGCCTTGTTAGGATATGATCAACGTTATTCGCTTCACCATTTTTGTAGCCATATCACCCCAGTCCTAGTGAGTAGGTTATTCTGTACTGTGGCACTCTGTTATTTCTATCCAAACTCGCAATATAATTGCGTGAAGCACCATAGTCCGCTGAAGATAAATGAGAAACAATTGAGCAATATATCACAGCTTTGACTAACTAGACACTAAAATTACAGAATTGTAGCAGCTAGCAAAGTTCTTGTGTGTATCATGAGTGCACAACACTGATTTTTGGGTGAACGATCCCCTAACCTACGCTGACCTCCAGAACGGTGTTGTGATGTTTCTGCACAGGAGGTGCAAAGAGACCTTGAGCTTGAAAATGTCAGTCTTCAGGAGTTTGAGCACCAGAAACGAGACGCTCAGGCCCGACTGCATGAGATGGAGCAGCAGAGAGCCAAACTGGAGAGCACACTGAACGAGACCAAGAGCAAGTGGCAGGAGGAGAACGTCAAGGTGAGAAGAACCATTTTTTGCTTATTAAACTCCTCTCATCTGGTGTAGATGGTAGATGATGTAATAGAGGCTTCGTTGAGTCAAAGTATGTTTCCCATTAAATGTTGAACACTTTTAATATAAAGACGACGATTGAGAGAGAGCAGAGTTTAGCTGTGACGTCCTAAATTGTGCTTCATAAACCTGTAATATCTTGACAATCCATGGTGTTCAAAAAGGTCATTCGTCTCCGCCTAAGGGGCCGTTTACACCAAACACGTTTGTGTGTGTGCTTGTGCATGAATGCTGTGTTTTTGTTGACGCCATGACAAGTTAAAAAGAACGTAAACGTATAAAAGCGCATATCGAGACACCTTTTCTTGGCGCACAGGATCTAGCAAGAAATGTTCTGGCTTTACACATCTTATGGGTGTCCATCTGGAAACAAAGTCTAGTACAATTAGCGCATTTAAACTAGTGAATTGATTACATGATTCAGTCCTTAATACAGGTGTGTTTTGTGTGTAGATCACATCGCTACAGACTCAGATCCTGTCTCAGGAATCGGATATGCAGACTCAGGAGAAGGAGTTGAGCAGAACGAAGACGGACCTCTACTGTATGGAAGAAGAGGAGAAACGGTTGGAAGGGAGTCTGGGTGCAGGCAAAGCCAAACTAGAGAGCATCCTTAAACTGATTAATGCATCAAAGGACGAGATGGACCAGGTTTAAATATATTTTCATATGTTCGATTATTTTCCAAGCTGCTTTGTGAATGCACGTGCAGCAGACGCATGTTAAGTAACGTTTTAGTTGTGATCTTTGATTCTTGCAGACACGCAGCAAGCTGAGGGAGTTACAGGAGAGCCAACAGGAACTTAATAAAACCATAGAGCGTTACAACAGAGCTCTCAATGACAGCAAGACTAGTCTGGCAGAGCTGGACCAACTCATTGCAGAGGAGAGCTTAAGCGCAGATGTTATGGTGAGGATTGATGCTGATATTTCAGAAACGGCTTGACCTTTTGGGTTGGGAATCGAGAACTGGTTACTTTTTTAAATGGTGGAACCGAATGATTTTCATGTTTCATCTGTGTTGTGAGCTTGCAGTCTGAATTGAATGTGATGAGACTGAAAGACTGGGCGCCACAAAATAACTGTTAAAAAACCCCCCATAAAATAAATATCTTTCTATTGCGTTGTCCTCCCTGGATGCACACAACTATAAACATATAGTGCAACTCGTATAAACAATTCACAAATCACTTTTATGAGCTGATTCTTTGTAATAAATCGAACAAAAAGACTCCCAAATCCATCTAGAGATCTAGACTCCCTCAAAAGTACTAAAAGTATCATTAAGCCAAAACATTATGACCACGTGCTAATTATGCTGTTGGTCCTCCACATGCCGCCGACACGCTGAGACATGGACTCTACAAGACCCCTGAAGTTGTCCTGTGGTATCTGGCACCAAGACATTAGCAGCAGATCCTTGAAGTCCTGTAAGTAGATCGGACTTGTTGGTCCAGCACATCCCACTGATGCTCAATGGGATTTTGATCTGGGGAATTTGGAGGCCGGGGCAACACCTTGAACTCTTCATCATGTTCCTCAAACCATTCCTGAACAATATGTGCAGTGTGGCAGGGCACATTATCCTGCTGAAAGAAGCCACTGCCATCATGGAATACCACTGCCATGAAGGGGTGTTCCTAGTCTGCAATTATGTTTAGGTAGGTCAGTGTTACATGTCAAATTGGCATCCACATGAATAGCCGGACCCAGGGTTTCCCAGCAGAACATTGCCCAGAGCATCACACTCCCTCAACCATCACTTCCCCAGGTAGACAACGCACATGTATACGGCCGTCCGTCCATCCATCCATCCATCCATCTTCATCCACTTATCCAAAGTCGGGTCGCGGGGGCAGCAGCTCTAGCAGGGGGCCCCAAACTTCCCTATCCCGAGCCACATTAACCAGCTCTGACTGGGGGACCCCGAGGCGTTCCCAGGCCAGTGTGGTGATGTAATCTCTCCACCTAGTCCTGGGTCTTCCCCGAGGCCTCCTCCCAGCTGGACGTGCCTGAAACACCTCCCTAGGGAGGCACCCAGGGGGCATCCTTACCAGATGCCCAAACCACCTCAACTGACTCCTTTCCACGCAAAGGAGCAGCGGCTCTACTCCGAGCTCCTCGCGGATGACTGAGCTCCTCGCCCTATCTCTAAGGGAGAAGCCCGCCACCCTTCTGAGGAAGCCCATTTCGACCGCTTGTACTCGTGACCTAGTGCTTTCGGTCATGACCCAGCCTTCATGACCATAGGTGAGGGTAGGACCGAAAATTGGCCGGTAGATCGAGAGCTTTGCCTTCCGGCTTGTGACAACGGTGCAATAGAGGGAGTGCAATACCGCCCCCGCTGCCCCGATTCTCCGGCCAACCTCCCGCTCCATTGTCCCCTCACTCGTGAGCAAGACCCCGGGGTACTTGAACTCCTCCACTTGGGGCAATTCCTCCTTCCCTACCCGGAGTACGCACTCCATCGGTTTACTCCACAAGCCTTGCCATTTCAGAGATGCTCTGACCCAGTCGTCTGGCCATAACAATTTGGCATTATGAATCAGAACCCGATTTGTTACATGTAACATGTAACCAGAAAAGTCTGATTTAATATCAATAGGATCCAGAATCAGTATGTGCCGTTTTTATAAGAACCGACATTAAGAGAAATCTGAATTTGAACCGAAATGGTTACGTATAATAGAATAGAAATCGTTAAAATCGTGATTTTAATTTTAAATGTAAATATTTATTCACAGGCTTGCCTGCTAGATTTCCATTTAAAGTGATTTACAGCATATTACCATTTTTATAAACTGAGAAAATAACAGCACAGAAGCTGTCTATAGATAATGACTTGAAAACAACCCAAAATATTCCTTTTAATTATAAGGGATAAATGTCATTGCTGTATAGTTTCACTGTTTCGCTGAGCCGATACAGGTTTGTTTGCATTAAAATCTACTTAAAAGGTTACAGCAAAAAATACACCACACACACACACACACACACACACACACACTTCTCTTTACTCTTGTTATTGTTAGTGTAGTTACGCCACACACTGGCCCTCTGTCAAGCGGCTCACTTTTTTCCTCGAAAGCGTGCCAACTTTGACGTCTCACATCAAAAGGCCCCACACAGGAAATGAGAATGCGGCCCACTGGCCTATAGAACTGAACGTAGCCGTCTTAATAATCATTACAATGATAATATTTGCCCCCCAAAAACAAGCTAAATGCTGCATGTGTTTCAGGAGGACTCGCTGGTGAAGTCCAGAATGGCCTTGTTTAACAGCAGCGGCTCTCAGGTGCTGAACGCAGACCCCTTCCAGAGAGAAAACCCCTTCAAAATTGACCCCTTCAATAAAGGTAAGGTTTACTCCCCTTATGACGTTTACTCGAAACACTTGAAGCAGTTTGGCAGTAAATAACTAAAAGTAGTTACACTACTAATAGAACTTACTCATGAAAAAAACATTTAGGTTTTCTTATTTTGCTGTTTGTTTATTACATTATTGAAACATAATTGAATGACACTCAATGACAATGATATGCAATGGCAGGTTATAATTATATAGTCAGAAGTCCGTTGTGAAATGATTGTTTGGTGTTTTCTAGCTGATCCTTTTGGTGGAGATCCGTTTCAACAGAGCGACCCGTTCAAAGATCCATTTGCTAATTCGGATCCATTTGGTGAAAGTTCCTCAGGCCATTTAAAGGTAAACAAAAATAAAATTTGGAACAAGTTTTTACACATTTTTACCCTCCTACCGTGACACATTATTGAAAGTATTTTAACTTTAAAAAAAAAATTGCTTTCTCCTCCTTTAAAGGGATAGTTCAGTCAAAAATATAAACTCTTCATTTACTCACCCTTTAAGGTTTCTGCCTTTTTAGACTCTTGAAATGTTAAATATAACTCCTAAAAGTAAGTTATTCTCATGAGAACCATGTGGCCGTATGTGAACTGATGCTTTGGGTCGTGTGGTGAAAAAATGTCATACTGTATTTTGTCAGATCCTTTAAGACTTACAGTTATCTCTCTGTCATTCTCATGATAACCCTGTAAGTGTGCGGTTTTCTCTCTCTACCTCACTTTCTGTCTCACAGACCATGTCCTTCAACAGAAGAACCACCCAGATGTCAATGAGTCCCAAACCAAAAGACTCAGGTATGGAGTTCATCTGGTTGGTTCTGATCCACAAATATATATCTGATTTTATATATATATATATGATTTTGTTCATTGGTTTGGTTGAGCCAGAAGTGTTAAATGGTGTAAATGTTGTTTACACTCTTCAGGAAGTCTATTGGGGCTTTCCCACTGCACGGTACGTCTCGACTCTGCTCGCTTTTTGGGGTACCTGGTACTTTTTTTAGTACCACCTCAGTCGAGGTTCCAATCGAGCTGAGCCGATACTAAATGTGACGTCAGAATCCTGCAGATCGCTGATTGGTCGGAGAGAATCGTCACTACCGGCGGCACTGGATTTTCGACACACGACATCAACGCGCTAGTTTTAAAGTTAGCAACCGCGATCGCAGTATCATTTGTTCAGGCGACTTTCGAATTGTAAAAATAAATGGCTGTGTGAAAACCACACCGTGGTCAATAAACGAGGTGCAAACTTTCCTCTCGTTAGCAACGAACGAAACGACGCGAAACAAAAAAGACTTTCAGGAAGTGTCTCAGCTGTTCGCACGGCTAGCACTGGACCTACCAACAGTGCAGGGAAAAGTAAACAATTAAACGTAAAAGTGACTACAGTACCATCAAGGACCACAACAGCCGGAGTGGTTCAAAGAGAAGACAGTGGAAGTGGTTCGACCAAATGGACGCGATCTATGGCAATAGTCCGGTGAGCAATGGGAGGGAGAGTGCCCGAGACTTAGCCACGGCGTTATTGGACTCCACGATGGAGGATGGTATGTTTTGTTACGTTAACTCTATACTCTGCTTGAAAGCTTCACTTTATTTAGTTGAGCAGCTACTGGAAGCTTCTAAAACAACCAGGACAATTTAACCATCAACAACTGCTTTATGCAGCACAATGAGCTAGCAGCTAACAGCTAGCGGTCCTGTTATTGTTTACGTTCAGTAATGTTTGTGTCGCTTTTAAGATGATATCATGGCAGTCGAAATGGCGCAACTATGACGATCAGCCTATAATCCCACCTGCGTTGAGGCTGCACTAAACTGCAGTGGAAATGCAAGCTCAGAAAAGTAAAGCGAGTCAAACCGTAACGTGCAGCGGAAAAGTGCCATATAAGAACAAACTGGGACGAGAGAAAGTAAACACATCAGCTGTAAAGACAACTAGAGATGAGAGTGGCATCTTGCATTCTGTGTTTTTGTTGTTGTTTATCTTCTTCTCATTTGTTCTTATCATTTGTTTCTAAGAGAAGTTTCTATTTGAGGAAGCTTGCAGGTCTTCTCGGTACTGTTGTGAAGCTCGTTTCATAGAGCCGTATATTATTGCACAACCTGGTGTAACATCTACACACGCTTTAACCACAGGGGTTATACACAATGACCAAGCAATAATCAATGTGGCAAGACATAAGAGAGAGTTTTCAGCATCAGAGTCAACAAGACTCTATTACTGTAGAATAACAAATAAGTCGAACGAATGCAGATTTAAATGGGTGGTGTTCACTAAGGAAAGTGTCACCATTACTCTTGATTTTTGCCTGAAGGATGATAAAATGAGCAAAAAAATCCATTAGTAGAATATCATGGTAGGCATATCAATATGGGACGATATTAGAGGTCTTTATTATCTGTATTAGTTGATATTGGAAGCCGATAGAGCATATCAGGTCTTATTTTGTCCAGTTCAAGCTCAGTAAACTTTCTCAATGCCAGGTTACAGTAATACTGATCAGCAAATGATCTTTTGTACTGTACGGCAAAATAAAGTAATGCCTGTTTTTTACTCAAAGCGCAGCCAAATGAAGCATATTAAATCATTATTGGCTATCATAAAAGCCAAAATGTCTATTTCCGTGCATTTCTAATTATAACCATACAGTGGATCCCTTTACCCTTTTCTGACTTTTGAAATGCAGCAGTAAACTATAGCGGGGCAAATGTCTGTAGGGATGAATGGGAAACCACAGCAACTTTGCATTCCCATTTTCTCCAAAAGGAAAAGCACAACTTTCCAAAAGTGGGAAAAAAAATAGAGCGAGATGGTCACTCCCTCAGCAGATGAGATAATTAGTTTTATTGAATTCCAGAGTTATATAACTCAAAGAGAAATATACATTTACATGAATTTAAAAAAAATAGGAAATACAGTGGCAAGAAAAAGTATGTGAACCCTTTGAAATTACCTGCGTTTTATGTATACATTTGACTTCAAATCTGGTTACAATACTGAACAAGCACAATTGTTGTATTGTTTGTGTACATACTGAATACGTCATTAAAACGTTCACAGTCTAGGTTGGAAGAAGTATGTGAACCCCTAGGCTAATGACGTCAACAAAGAAGAAAGAAGCATCTGCTGACGTGCCCCGCAATAAAGAGATCTCAGAAGACTTACGGTCAAGAATTGTTGCTTTGCATAAAGCTTGAAAGGGTTAAAAAGTTATCTGGAAGAGTTTAGACATTCATCTGTCCACAGTTAGACAAACTGTCTATAAATGGAGATGATTTAGTACTATAGGTACTCTCACTAGAAGTGGCCGTTAGATATTCATCTGTCCACAGTTAGACAAACTGCCTATAAATGGAGATGATTTAGTACTATAGGTACTCTCACTAGAAGTGGCCGTTAGATAATCATCTGTCCACAGTTAGACAAACTGTCTATAAATGGAGACGATTTAGTACTATAGGTACTCTCACTAGAAGTGGCCGTTGGATATTCATCTGTCCACAGTTAGACAAACTGTCTATAAATGGAGATGATTTAGTACTATAGGTACTCTCACTAGAAGTGGCCGTTAGATAATCATCTGTCCACAGTTAGACAAACTGTCTATAAATGGAGACGATTTAGTACTATAGGTACTCTCACTAGAAGTGGCCGTTAGATATTCATCTGTCCACAGTTAGACAAACTGTCTATAAATGGAGATGATTTAGTACTATAGGTACTCTCACTAGAAGTGGCCGTTAGATAATCATCTGTCCACAGTTAGACAAACTGCCTATAAATGGAGACGATTTAGTACTATAGGTACTCTCACTAGAAGTGGCCGTTGGATATTCATCTGTCCACAGTTAGACAAACTGCCTATAAATGGAGATGATTTAGTACTATAGGTACTCACTAGAAGTGGCCGTTAGATATTCATCTGTCCACAGTTAGACAAACTGTCTATAAATGGAGATGATTTAGTACTATAGTTACTCTCACTAGAAGTGGCCGTTAGATATTCATCTGTCCACAGTTAGACAAACTGCCTATAAATGGAGATGATTTAGTACTATAGGTACTCACTAGAAGTGGCCGTTAGATATTCATCTGTCCACAGTTAGACAAACTGTCTATAAATGGAGATGATTTAGTACTATAGGTACTCTCACTAGAAGTGGCCGTTAGATATTCATCTGTCCACAGTTAGACAAACTGTCGATAAATGGAGATGATTTAGTACTATAGGTACTCTCACTAGAAGTGGCCGTCCATCCAAGATGACTCAAAGGGAACGTCGCAGAATGCTCAATGAGGTCACAAACAACCCTAGAGAGACAGCTAAAGACATGAAGGAATCACGAGTAACATCTCTGTTCATGAGTCTACTATATGGAAAACATTAAACCGGCACGGTGTCCATGGCAGGACACCAGACATTAAGGCAATAGATATGTTGTGGAATGACCTCAAGAGAGCCGTTCACACCAGACATCCTGAGAATATGTCTAATCTGAAGCAGTTCTATAAGGAAGAATGATCCAGAATTCCTTCTGAACGTTGTGCAGGTTTAATCCGCAGCTACCGGAGACGCTTGATTGAGGTTATTGCTGCCAAAGGAGGATTGACCAGCTATTAAACCCAAGGGTTCACTTACTTTTTCCACAACACTGTGAGTGTTTAATGGGATGTGTTCAATAAAATACATGACAGATTATAATTGTTTGTGTGTTGTTCGCTTAAGCACATTGTGTTTGTCTATACTTGTGACTTTGATTATATGACCAATTAATGCGGAAAACCATCTAATCCCAAAGGGTTCACATACTTTTTCAGGCCTCTGTGTAAAATAAAGTTTGCTAGATTTAGTCATAAAACTTTGACATCTTTTGTAGAAAAGTAACCATTGCATGACCTTTTTAAGCAGGTGATACACCTTATACGCCTTTACCGCCCACATTTAGAGGAATCTCGGCGGCAAAAAGGTTCTCAAGTCTGCTTTGAACGCTTTACTGCTCCAAACAAGAGCAGTTTATCTGTTTAAATGAAGAACAAGTACGTATTTTGAGTTTTTATCTGCCTCTCAAGATTTCCTGTTGCATGATGCTATTAATAGTGCGTTTCTGTATGCGTTTAGCTACAGGCTTTCCAAAAATAGTCCCGTTTGAACAGGGGACACATTGTAGCTAAGCGTATCGGAAAAGTCCAAACGCCAGTAGAGAAGTGCTACTGTAACACACTCTCTCTTTCGTTCTGTCCCTTCTCTGTCTCCCCTCATCCCGTTCTCACGTCCACACCACGCAGTGAACAGGTAAGCTCTTTTTGTGCATCCTGTTGGAGGAAGCGGGGTTAATTTATGAGAAACATGCAGACTGATGTGCTTCTTAAATATATCCGTTTACGGGAACACTAGAGAGTGTGTTCAGAACTGTTAGCGGTCTCGCACATGGAGGAAACACACACACACACACACACACTAGTTTTACTAGCTCAGCTTTCTCAGTGTCACAACAAACAGATGAATTTACAATAGTTTGTTTTTGGGTCATTCCTGTTATGCTGTACTTTTTCAACTCTGTATCAAATGAATGCTTTCATTGAAATGTACTAAAGTATTACTATTAAAGACCATCATAAATGTGCTCTGGTCTAGTTCAGGCACTTACATGTAAAAAGTCTTGACTTAATTGTTTTAACAGGATGGACTCTAATAGAATGGAAATAAAGAGCAAGACATTTGCTTGGCGAGTGATTGACTGTTAGCTTCCATATGGGCGTCAACTTTTGAAGTGTTGATTATCACGCTGAGTTTTGTCCTTTTATCAAACAGAGCGCTAGTGCAATGCTTTAAGTCATGAGCGGGTAATGCAATAGGTCAGTGAGTGTAGACATTAAGGTTTGGTATTTTCGTGCATGCGCTATAGTTTAGGCTCAACTGGGTTTGGCGAAATCGTCCGTGCATTGCGCAAAAAGGCAGAAAGTGCAATTTAATTCTGAGGTTCTTCTCCGGTTATTTCAGCGTTTGCATCCTATTATACAGTCCATTCCCTCAAGCACCAACGAGTTAAAGAAAGAAAGCACATTTATAAGATGTTAGTTGTGTAAATGGACTGTGTGCAATGAATTGAAATATGGACTTGCGTTCTTTAGTTCATTAACTGCGTCCTTGATGAATGACAGCGAAACGTTCCTTTTTATACACATGGAAAATGTGATTCCCGTCAGAATTTGGATGTGCCATTAAATTAATTATTTTTAATCATTTTCATCTACTGACACACACATCGTGGCCAGTATAAACAACGTTATAACACTGTTATAAATTGGCGCGCTTCACTTCTACCGGTCGATTTTAATTTTGTAAACAATTATAGATTTATTGAAACATGAAAACATTTCTAATTTCAAATTACACTTCAAACTATATTAAAATATAGTGAAAAAAATTCTAGAAAAAAAAACTTCAGAATCAGAAATGTGATTGTAAATATACAAGAATAATAATAATACATATAAACATAACAATTATAATAATCATTGAACAAATAAACCATGACCTCTAGAGCAGACGGCTTCATAGCGATCGTACAGGACATTATTTGATGTCTCCTAAGCAACCAAATTGTCCCGGTTGCTAGGGAGGGTTGAGTCACATGGGGTAACCTCCTCATGGTCGCTATAATGTGGTTCTCGCTCTCGGTGGGGCGTGTGGTGAGTTGCGCTCCGCGGTAACACGCTCAACAAGCCACATGATGCACGGATTGACGGTCTCAGACGCGAAGGCAGTCGAGATTCGTCCTCCGCCACGAAAATCAAAACAAAAAAACGTACTGTGTATTGTTTCTATACTTGGTCACAAACTTTAAATCAATAGTTTTATATTTTTCCATTGTTGATACTTTCAAGCTTAAACACAATGTTTGTATTGTGATTCACCTCGGAGCTGGTTTCTTTATGGCTTCTTTCGAATTCCTTTGGCAAAAATGGCAACAACCAAAGTAAATTCACCTCTTTTTTTCACTTAATTGTGACATTGGGATGAAGAAGAACGCATATGATCTTTAAAAATCGAATAAGACACATATGATGGGGAAATTCAAATGTATTGCGTAGTAGAAACGACCCATCGGTGTTCAAGACAAGCAAACGTGTCTTTCACAAACAATGCACCTTCATAACGTCGTAATTGGCCGATCAGAAACATACGTCACTCTGCAGATGGAAAACAAAACGTGTTCTTTTCAGGAGGTGAAAGTCATGGAAAAAGCCGAACACTTGCCACATAGGAGCCACGCTCTGAAAATAGCACCTGTGTTTGTGCGTGCTGCTCGCTAAACTGGCATGACTGAATATTCGGCGTGGGTTGAAATGTTGGGGTTATTATTCCTGTTGTGTTACTAGATGTTTCCATAAAATTATTTGTGCTCTCTCTCTCTCTCTCTGTCTCTCTGTCTCTGTCTCTCTCTCTCTCTCTCTCTGTCTCTCTCGCGCTCTCTCTCTCTCTCTCTCTCTCTCTCTCTCTCTCTCTCTCTCTCTCTCTCTCTCACATAAACAGACCCATTTGCTGTGTCAGACCCGTTCAGTAGCAACTCTTTCGAGGGGAAAAGTGGTTTTGCAGATTTTTCTCTTATGTCAAAGGTATGTTAGAGGGCACAAAGAATTAAGCTTTTCAACAGTCCCACCATTGATGGGTACTTTATATTAAATTATGTACACCAAACACCATTTATTACAACCTAACAGGCAAATCTAAGTTAAAATTGTAAAAGAAATGTAGACTTAAATGTTTGGAATGGCATATTCTCCATTTCTTTATGCATGGAATACCAGGATACCAAGAGGACACTGCTTGGAATACTGTATCCATTTCCAGTGTGACTGGTGGGAATGGAAAGGAATTTGAGTACGTGGCGTTGTACGATTTGCTGTGTAGATTCAGAAGAATCGACTCATGATACTCATTTGTTTGGGAATCAGACTACACTTGTCCCGCTGTATGTTTTGGGAATTAAACTACAGTAGTTGCATTGTATGTTTTGCACTGTCGATTCAAAAGAACCGGCTCCATAAGAGTGATTCACTCAGGAATCAAACTACATTTGTCGTGGTGTATGTTTCGCACTGCCGATTCAAAAGAACCGGATCATAAGAGTCATTGATTTGGGAATCAAACTTCACTTGTTGCAGTGTGGGTTTTGCACTGTTGATTCAAAAGATTCGGCTCATAAGAGTCATTGATTTGGGAGTCAAACTTCACTTGTCGTGGTGTATGTTTCGCACTGCCGATTCAAAAGAACCGGATCATAAGAGTCATTGATTTGGGAATCAAACTTCACTTGTTGCAGTGTGGGTTTTGCGCTGTTGATTCAAAAGATTCGGCTCATAAGAGTCATTGATTTGGGAGTCAAACTTCACTTGTCGTTGTGTATGTTTTGCGCTGTCGATTCAAAAGAATCGGATCATAAGATTCATTGATTTGGGAATCAAACTACATATGTCGTGGTGTATTTTTCGCATTGTCGATTCAAAAGAACCGGATCATAAGAGTCATTCGCTCGGGAATCAAACAACAGTTGTTGTGGTGAATGAATTATCGTGCTGTCGATTCAAAAGATCTGGCTCATAAGAGTCATTGATTTGGGAATCAAAATACACTTGTCGTGGTGTATGTTTCACACTGTTGATTCAAATGAACCGGCCCATAAGAGTCATCCATTCCTGAATTGAACTACACTGGTCGCAGTGCACGTTTCATGCTGCTGATTCAAAAGAACCGGCTCATAAGAGTTCTTCACTCAGAAATCGAACTACAGTGGTTGCGGTGTATGTGTAACGCTATCCAGCTGGTACGTGTTGTGTAGTGTGTAAACCTCACTCCCCCGGCCTCAAGAGGCATATTAGGGACTGTCGCTGGAGACTGTAGCCTTTAGCCTCCTTGTTAGCATGCCCAGCACGCTGGAGAAGCCGGCTCGAATCCCGATCGGAGCGGGTCGAGCAGGACCGGTTACATATGTTTCGTGCTGTTGATATAAAAGCACTGGCAAATAAGAGTCATTGGTTCGGGAATCGGCCTGTACTTGTGGCGTCGTGTGCTTTGCGCTGTAGACTCAAAAGAACCGGCTCATTAGAGTAATTAGTTTGGGATTCGGTCTACACTTGTGGCGTATGTTTCATGCTGTCGATTCAAAAGAACCGGCTCATAAGAGTCATTCCTTCGGGAATTGAACTACACTGGTTGCCCTGAATTCTTCCTGCCGCTGATTTAGGAAAACCGCACATTTATGAACCGTGAACAGATTGGTTGCTCATTCAAATTGGCTGATTCCAGTATTTAAGAAAGAAATACTGTATTATTCCATTCCAAACATTGCCTATATCGTTCGTACCTTTCGTTGCATGCTTTATAACTCTGTTTAGTAAGTTAGTTGTGTAGATGCAACGTTCTGATCTGTGATGCTTCTCAAGGGATCAAGCTCGGAGCCGACTGTCCGAAAGCCGACGTACCCTCTACCCCCACCGAAAAAACCCGGACCCCAGAGACCAGCACCTCCTCCTTATGGTGAGTAAAACTCCTGCCAACTGTGTGTGTACTGTGTGTTTATGGTGTTGTGAATTAATTATCCATTTAATCAAATTAGTGTGAGTGTGTGTGTTTAAATGATATAACAAATGAATTCTGCCATTTATTATTTTTAGGATAAAGTATAAAGAATAAAGGAAAGGAAAAATGCGTATACTAATAACTTTAAGCAAATGTAAAAGCTAATGTCTACAGCCAAATCTTTACTTTAAACAGATTTCTATAAATAGTGTCCAAAGCAAGGCATTTAAATTTAATACCCAGCATTTTATTTATCATCAAGCATTTCATTCTAGATCAGACATGTTTCAGTCGACCCTGCAAAACATGCGAGAATTGTCTTTACAAAGAATGTCTGTGGGGCGTCCTTGAGGGTTTAAAAGCAGAAATGTGCAGTTTGGATTTTTGTTGACGTGCTTGTGTAATTATTCTGTGCAGATATGTTTATTAGTTTACTTGTAAAGTTGTTTAAATCATCGATTAGAGATGGGACTGCTTTTCTAGGTGGATGAACATAGATGAAATTCCTTACAGACATGATTAGTAAGTGATTCTATCACACTGTTTCATAATTTCATTGCAATTAATGGTTAAATTAGGTGGCTAGACTTTGTAAAGCATGTGTATTTAGGAGCCAATCACCGAAAGTGTATAGCCCCTCTTGTTTTTGTTAGTATTATTATTATTATTATTATTATTATTAGGGGGTCAAGCACCCTAGGTACTGTGGCACCTATTGTTTTTGTTATTATTATTATTATTTCTCCCCATTGGAAGTCTATGGCAGCCCATAGAACCATACATGCAAAAATTATTAAATTTGGCGCCTTGATAGGGGTGGTCACGAATAGCGCCCATACCAAATTTGGGGTCTCTAGGATATACTGTATAGCTCCACCACCATGTCAAATATTCACTTTTCTTTTGTGCGTATCTTTTGTCATAGAGACACAATTCTTTTTTTCTTGTCTGATTACTCTTGATGATTCCAGCGGACCCCTTGCATTAAAGCTCCGCCCATTACAGTAGCCGCCATCTTGGATTATGATGTTTTTAGTTTTTTCCCCTACTGTTTCTTCAAACTTTGTCCGATTTTCTTAATCAATAGGTCAAATAATTATCCACTCTGAGCCGCACAGAATAAATCATACTGAATTTTGATTTTCAACTTTGTTGGATAGTTACACAAGTACATATTTAACGAGGTGGCCGTGAAAACGGATTTGAGGCTGTATCTCAGCAACCCTTTGTCCTATTGAAGCGAAACTTGGTATGCTTCATGAGGGAAAAAGTTTCACACCCTTCAAACTTTGTCCGATTTGTTCAAGCAATGGCTTAAATAATCTCCAGACCGAGTCACACAGAAATGAGAGATTTTCGCCTTTGTTTAAATGTTACAGCAGCACAAGTTTAACAAGGTTGATGTAAAACTAGATGTAAGGCTGTATCTCGCCAATGGTTTGTCATATAACAATGAAACTTGGTATGTTTCATCAGGACCATGATCTGAGGGTACATGCAAATTTTGGAGACAGCGCCAACTATGGGTCAAAATCTATCAAATTTTGGCCTGTAACTTTTAAAACTGCATGTCCTAAAATCATGGGGTTGATGTATTTTGATTTCTTAGGTCATGCAGATTTCAACTACACCAATGTGTCTCATACTGTCCTTTCACCACATTGAATTTTTAAAGCATTGTCAAGTTTAATTGAATTTTTTTTTATACATTGTAAACATCATGTCCTGAGGATACCCGAGCAGTTATGAGACCGCACCGCCTATAATTCAAAAGAGAGTCCACACATGTTTCAGCTGAGTGGCTCAGTGTGTTAATGCAATGGACTGTAGTTCAAAACGTCCTAAGTTTGAATCCCCACCACGACAAATCATGCAGTTAACATTTCTGTTGTTACAGAGGTCTTTGCATTGTTACTAAATGTTTGCTTGGCTTTTCTCCAGTCAAATTTTTATTTTCATTTTGTTGTAAAGCTACATGAATACGGAGTTGATTATGATGACTTTGTGTGCCTGTGATTGCTCTATGCTTGGTATGTCCTTTTGGTGACCATCGATGTTGTCGACTGTGGTGCAGTGGACTGTGCAGCGACCTTTTGAATGGAAAGTTGTAGGTTCAAATCCATCCTGAGGTGATTGAAATGATTGTCTGTTGTAATCAACAGCATGCCGATAGGTGCTGTTCATAGAAATGACCTTGTAAGAAATAAATAAAGGTTTAATTCTTATCAAATTTTCACATTTCCCAAGATACACCTACACCAGCAGCCATATCACCCTGTAGCTCTTGATTGGTTGCCCACTGAAGCTAAGCAGGGTTGAGCCTGGCCAGTACCTGGATGGGAGACCTCCTGGGGAAAACCAAGGTCACTGCTGGAAGTGGTATTAGGGAGGCCAGCAGGGGGTCCTCACCCTACGGTCTGTGTGGGTCCGAATGCCCCAGTATAGTGACGGGGACACTATACTGTAAAAAAGCACCGTCTTTCGGATGAGACGTTAAACCGAGGTCCTGACTCTCTGTGGTCATTAAAAATCCCAGGACATTTCTCGTAAAGGGTAGGGGTGTTACCCCGGTGTCCTGGCCAAATTCCCCCCATTGTCCCCTATCTATCATGGTATTAATCTCCATTCCTGAATTGGCTACATCACTCTACTCTCTCCTCTCCACCAATAGCTGGTGGGCGTTCTGGCGCACTATGGCTGCCGTCGCATCATCCAGGTGGAGGTTGAGGAGATTCCCCCTATACTATGTTAAGCGCTTTGAGTGCCTAGAAAAGCACTATATAAATGTTTATTATTATTATTATTATTATTATTATTATTACACCATCAAACATTTCACAACATTCCAACAAACTCAATAACATAACAGATTACGCACTGTGAATCTGTTAATGGACCGTAAAAATACTTCCCCATTTTGCAGATATGAAACGCTTCAGTGAGCTGGTGAACTCGTGACAGGACAGCTGTTACAGGGAAGATTAGTGTCGTCTTGGCATGAAATATTCTAACACTGCAGCATCATGCCAAAATTGTCGTCATTTACTCACCGTCCTGTCTTTCCAAACCTGTATGACTTCCTTCAGGGCAGAATATTGACGCTGCTCTTTCCCACACAGTGAAAGTAGAGTATGATTAATGGCTGTCAAGCTACAAATGCATCATGAAACTAGTATATGCAATTTTTGTGCACTATATTTAAGTCTTAAGCCATACAAATGCTTTGTGTCAGGAACAGACTGACACAGCTTTCAAAAGTTATTTGCTTTTGCACGTTTAAAGGTGCCGTGTGAAAAGCACGTGACAGCCAAATGCTATTAGATTTCAACAGCCAATCGTGAAAAGCCAACATTAAATGTTATAGAAACAAGATGCTTTTTACTCTCTACTTTAAATTACAGTGCTGTGAAAAAGTATTTGCCCACATCTTGATTTCTTCTTTTGTGGATATCTCATAATACATTTTCAGAAATCTAAACAAAATCTAACATAAAACCAAGTTTTTAAATGATAATGTTATTTATTGAAGCTAAAAGGTTGTCTTATAACAACTGAGCCTTTGTGAAAAAATATTTGCCCCCTTAGTTACTGAATCCCCAAATCTATGAAACTGCATTCATAATGCGGTTCAGCTGGATTAGACACACCCAGACCTGATTACTGCCAGCCCTGTTCAATCAAATCAACACCTAAATACTATGCCAAGGTCGAAAGTCATTCCAGAAATTACGAGGAAAACATTTTATTGAAATACATCAGTCTGGGAAGGGTTACAAATCTATGTCACAGGCTCTGGGACACCAAAAAGAACCACATTGAGAGCCATTATCTCCAAATGGACACAGAAGTGAATCCTCCCAGAAGTGGCTGACCTTCCAAAATTCCTCCACAGCGATGACTCATCCAGGAAGTCACAAAAAAGCCGAGGATGACATCCAAGGATCTGCAGGGCTCTCTCACGGTTCATGACTCCACTATCAGAAAGACACGGGGCAAACATGGCATCCATGGAAGAGTGGCGAGGCGAAAACTGCTGCTAACCCAAATTATGAATTTGGCCAAAACACACCTTGATGATCCTCAAACCTTTTGGGAGATTGTTCTGTGGATTGATCGAAAGTGGAACGGTTTAGAAGACGGGGGTCCCGTTACATCTGCTGTAAATCAAACACAGAATTCCCCAAAAAGAACAACTTGCTTACGGGCATGATGGTGGTTGTGTGATGGTGTGGGGATGCTTTGCTGCTTCAGGGCGACTTGCAATAATTGAGGGAAACATGAATTCTACCAGAAAATCCTAAAGGAGAACGTCCCGTCATCAGTCCGTGAGTTGGAGCTCATGCAAAACTGGATTATGCAGCAAGACAATGATCCAAAGTATTGGAGTAAATCCACCTCTGAATGACTCAAAATGTCATTGAACTGTTCCAATCACAAACAACAAAATCCCAGCGAATATAAAAAAAAAAAAATAAATAAAAATTTCTTGGACCGATTTCTCCATGACTACCCATATACACTCACTGAGCACCTTATTAGGTACACCTGTTCACCTGCTTATTCATGCTGTTGTCGCCCATCCACCTCAAGGTTGTACAGAGGGGCTATCTGAGTAACAAACCAGTCTGGCCATTCCCCGTTGACCTCTCTCAGGCAGCAGAACTGCCGCTCACTGGATGATTTTTGTTTTTGGCACCATTCTGAGTAAATTCTAGAGACTGTTGTGCATGACTTATTCAAGCTTCTGACCCGTGTATGTGTGATTTCATGCACTGCACTGATACACGATTGGCTGATTAGATAATCGCATGAATATTTAGGCATACAGATATTCCTAATAAAGGTGTGTGAGTGTGTGTGTGTGTGTGTGTGTGAGAGTGTGTGTGTGTGTGTGTGTGAGAGTGTGTGTGTGTGAGTGTGTGTGTGTGTGTGAGAGAGTGTGAGAGTGTGTGTGTGTGAGTGTGTGTGTGTGTGTGAGAGAGTGTGAGAGTGTGAGAGTGTGTGTGTGTGTGTGAGAGAGTGTGAGAGTGTGAGAGTGTGTGTGTGTGAGAGAGTGTGTGTGCGCGTGAGAGTGTGTGTGCGTGCGAGAGTGCGCGTGCGTGCGCGAGAGCGTGTGTGAGAGTGCACAATAGGGCTGGGAATTTAAACAGATTTCCAGATTCGTTTAAATTCTGATTCACAAAATCTTTATTCAATTTCATTTAGATTCAGATTCATTTGAGTTTGTCAGAATATCCATTTTGTTTACATATGGAAAAACAAAATCTCAGTTTATGCTGGTAATTATACAGGGGATTTTCTAACTTGAACTAAAATGATAATTTTTCTAATTGTATTTCATAATTAGTTTTTCATCATTTTGTTCACATCATTTGCTCGCATTTACATGTGTGTGATTATGAGAAAGTGTGTTTGTATTTTCTCACACATGCATATGTGAACAGCCCTTATTAACTCCACCCTGTTGACTTAAATGAACATTATCACGGACTGCCTGTGAAACCACATTATCAAAGTCTGTTCTCAGCTGTTGTTTTCATCTAAACTGTCCTCTACCATCACTTGTTTTTGAGTGGGTGAGTGAGGTGGCCTGTGCCAGCTTGAAATCAGTAATGGGTAATTAGGTGGTCATTTAGTAGATGCTTTAATGAATGCATAAAATGCATTTTAATTGCTAGAAGCGTCTGCGTTCGTGTACTTGTGAAGAGTGTGTTTTGGGTCTAAATCTAGTCCCAATCATTTAGATTGCATTTCAAGATCGAGATCTCAATTGCTAATCATTCGCCTGTTTCTTTTGAAAATGGACACTGTCGATATATCTGAAGTCACCTTTAATGCCATCACAATACACTTTTGTTTACACTGAGTATCCGCCGCCTCTAAGTTAGGTCTGTCCCGATGGGTAACCTTTACATCGAGGTGTTTACACTACTAATTGATTCTTCTGTTTATAGTGTGTGCAGGGCATTGGTAGCATATGGGTGCATGGGTGGGGTGCCAGTAGTTTCACTACCATCTGAGTTAAAGAAAAGAAAAAACTTCCCCTCCATGCCACAAGAACTCTGTCGTGGTGAGAGATAGAGAAGTGAGTTCCTCTAAAGTTTGCGGTTCACACCCTTGAGCTGAGCACCAGAGTTCCCACGGTTGGCTAAATTAGTTCATGCCAAGTTCTCGCAAGAGTCTACTCTCTCATGAATCTGCTTTAGATGATCAGCATCTTTAATCTCGACCGTTTGTGTTTTTTGCACCCAGAATAATCCTGCTGACCACTTTAAAAATGTTTATGGTGCATATTACTGATGCACACCGATTTTGGGGTTTTCATATGTAAAGTATACCATCTTTTAAGGCAGTTTTATGTACTTTATTTAATGCATTGATTTTTCAGGTGAATTTATAAAAGCAATTGACAGTGGTGGCTCAGCGGTTGAGGTTCTGGGTTTTCTGACCAAAAGGTCAGGGGTTCAAGCCCCAGCACCGTCAGGATACCACTGTTGGGCCCTTGAGCAAGGCCCTTGACCCTATCTGCTCCTTACTCCTTACCTAGACCTAAACCTACCCCAAATATTACCCTAACATATAAACCTCAACCCTTACCCTAAACCCTAATCTAAACACTAACCCTCCCCCTAAAGCTACCTGGACCTCAACCTCAGTTGCAGCAAATGTGAATGTAGTTACACAATATTGTATTTGTATGTATTTTAATGTAAGTACATAGTAGTTAAAGGCACCTAATATAAAGTGCAACCAAAGTTTTTTGTAAGTCCCATTATTTTCTGTGGTGATTCTCAGATTCTTATTACTGGAAGAGTAATAGACTGAAAGACGGTGGCTATCCGCTTTCTAACAGCAATCGTGAAGCTGCGTTCATGATTCCGACAGGGCGTCAGCGCCACTTTGAACTCCACATGAAAAGCGCTTGAAGACAAAAACGTCTCATTCTGCGTTTTAGTGATGGTTGAGACTTGACGTGCTTCTGTGGTAATTAAAATGCGCCTTACAAAGGCTGACAAATATTGATTTCTGTCACAAGTCCTATATTGGCTTGTTTTGCACATCAGGTAGCATTAAGACAAGACTACCATGGTACCATTATTGGCAATTCTGGTGTGAAAATAACCAGATTTTTAATAATTTTAGAGGAAACGCCATGACTTGTTAGGTCTTTCAAATCAGCTGGAGGTCCATTCCAGTTATGGGTCGCTCTAACTGATCAAACGCATTCTCAGTCACACCTAACGCCAGACCTAGCTACATTTCCTGTAATTTTATTAATGAACTGTTTAAATATGGGCATCGGGTGCCTGGGTATCTCAGTGAGTATTGACGCTGACTACCACCCCTGGAGTTGTGAGTTCGAATCCCAGGGCGTCCTGAGTGACTCCAGCCAGGCTTCCTAAGCAACCAAATTGGCCCGGTTGCTAGGGTGGGTGGAGTCACGTTGGGTTACCCTCCTCGTGGGTGCTATGTGGTTCGCTCTCGGCTGGGCACGTGGTGAGTTGAGCGTTGATGCGAAGAATGGCATGAACAGGGATCGAGGACATGCACTATGTCTCCATGGTAACATGCTCAATAAGCCACGGGATAATATGGTGGGATTGACAGTCTCAGACGTGGAGGCAGCTGAGATTCGTCCTCCGCCATGCCACCACGAGGACTTGGAGCACATTGGGAATTGGACATTGGGAATTGGATATTGGGGAGAAAAGAAAAAGACCTGATAGACATGACGACGACAGACATGACCTCAGTATTTGCAGGGATGCCCTGTTGTCTTTCCTCAAGAATACGGAAGCCTTTTTGAGGTCCGTTGTAACGACAGTGTTACAATGTAAAGACAATTCTAGAAATCAAATTATACTTTATTATTTCTTTTATTTTGTGGTAGTAATCACAGTGGGTTGTGGTCTGTGTTGGTTGATTTTGTATGGTTTGTAAATATTGCTCATCATTTGAAGAAATGAAACTGGTGGTTTTGGTGTGCCACTAGTGAATATGAGTCTTTTCACATCCCCGAATCTTATCTAATAAAAGCCAGTTGCTGCACATATCCAAAACTAACATTTGCTTAAATCAAAGATAGTGTGCTGACAGAATAAAGCAGATATGTGGTGTTAGATTATCCATTAATCTTTTCTCTCCATACTTTCTCATTTTCTTGTTTGAAATCACTCTTTTCTGTTTTTTCAACTGTAATCTCTCTCATAAATTAAGATAAATCTGCAGCAAGAGACCTTTTAAAAGCATTAGTTCACTCAAGTTCTGTCATCCACTCACATTCATGTCGTTCCAAACCTGTGGACTACACATGTGCTGTATTGCAAGTCTTCTGAAGCCATTTGGTAGCTTTCTGTGAGGAACAGACTGAAATTTTAGTGGTCATCCAGTACAATTCTTCCCCATCTCATCTGCACTTGTGCACATTTACATGTTGTCTGTTCATCACAGATGTTGCAAGGCTTCACTAGAGTTGACAAATAGCGTATGAGTCATAAGGATTACTTTTATGATGGTATTGTCATTTTTACATGTGAAATAGCACATTTCCGTGGAAGAAAAAGTCACTGGTTTGGAACGACGTGAGGGTGTATAAATGATGACAGACTTTTCAAAAATGGCTGAACTGTTCTTTTAACCTGTTTGGTTTTTATTAAATCGGGTCATTGTGCAATATCTGAACTGGACTTTAAGCAACTGACTTTGGTGTCGCTGGCCAGGCAGTAATTTTCCTGAAATTTTCCTTTTCCTGAATCTGAAATGTTCTTGTGGAGTTTGAGAGTTTGTCTTTAACACTATTTCAGCAAAGAAAGCAGCAGTTACGTTCGGTGGTTCGGTGACTCATAGTCAACCGTTTGATGCTCCGATGGCTCGAAAGACCCAAACGGACAGAGGGCATGTGTCCTCGTCCGCATCGTTGCGGTCTGCGGTTAACCCGTCCACAGGGTTTAAAGACTTTAGAAGCGTAAGTTCAGTACCTTTCCTTTCTCCATCCGTGTCTAGCCGTTTCTATCTGTCTGCTGTGTCTTTATTTGCCGTCGTAGTCGTAGCACCCCCCTTTTCATTAGTTGCTGCTTGTAGCTGTATTTGCATTTATGGCATGTAAACGCTCCCGTCTTCTGCTGCTTTGTCCACCCAACACTGCCCTGTGCTGCCTATCAAAGCTAATGTTTGAATCGTGCTTTGCTTTACACTGTTAGCTGCCTTATTGGGCAATTCACCCACACATTTCAGTTGTCATCATTTACTCACCCTCATGTTGTTCCAAACCCATATGTCTTTCTTCTGTGGAACACAAAAGGAGAATTATAAGTACAGTAAAAGTTGTCCATACGACTAGCGCGCAATATTCCAAGTCTTCTGAATCCGTATGATGCATGAGGATCTGACTGACGGGTTCGGTACAAGTTAAGCTCAATCCACGGCATTTG
This sequence comes from Moxostoma hubbsi, assembly GCA_032164185.1. NCBI lineage: Eukaryota > Metazoa > Chordata > Actinopteri > Cypriniformes > Catostomidae > Moxostoma > Moxostoma hubbsi. The sequence goes on along the minus strand of JAVLUX010000009.1, from coordinate 48,262,196 downwards.
TGGCATAATGCTGATTCGTTCGACCTATCCCTCGTTTATTTGAAAAGGCAAAAAGTGAAGCACTAACGATGGAAGTCCATGGGGCCAATCCGTAAACGTTCAAATACTCACTCTAGTATAGCTGACGTAAACTTTAAACACGTTTAACATGATTTTAGTGTGATTAAAAATCACGTACCTTATTGGTGTTACGTTTTACAACTTGGTTGTCATGATGACGTAATGCACGTAAACCTTGCTATCTGGTAAGTGCACTAACGCCAGTAAATCCGTGATTTTATCATACTAATATCATAACCGATATTTGTTTACGTCTTGCGTCTATACTTTTGAAACGGTGAGTTTTTGTAGTTTTTTTATCCCATTTTCTCCCCATTGGGAATGCCCAATTCCCACTACTTAGTAGGTCCTCGTGGTGGCGCAGTTACTCATCTCAATCCGGGTGGTGGATGAGAAGTCTCAGTTGCCTCCGCTTCTGAGACGTCAATCGGCGCATCTGATCACGTGACTCGTTGTGCATGACACCGCGGAGACTCACAGCATGTGGAGACTCATGCTACTCTCCACGATCCACACACAACTCACCACACGCCCCATTGAGAGAACCACTAATCACCACCACGAGGAGGTTACCCCATGTGACTCTACCCTCCCTAGCAACCGGGACAATTTGGTTGCTAAGGAGACCCGGCTGGAGTCACTCAGGAAACAGTGAGTTTTTTTAAACGTTTACAGATTAGCCCCGTTGACTTCCATTGTAAGTGCCTCACTGGAACCCAGAATTGGAGGGACGAGTCGAAATACATTGTTGTTGTTGTTGTTGTCATCAATATTATGCCACACATGCTGTCGATTGAGCTTAACTTGTTTTTTGCAAAAATTTCCGGCGTAATTCTCAAATCTCATTCACGCTCCACGGCATGCTTGACCGTTGTCAGTTAGCAGCGACGACCTTCAACCAAAGATCAGAATGTAACAAAAATATGTCATTATTTACTCACTCTTATGTTGTTCCAAACCTGTATTATGTTCTCGAAAAATCAAAACAAGCAGCATAAAAGTCGTTCAGAGGACTCATGCGCTATATTTCAAGTCGTCAGAAGTCATACTAAAGCTTTTTGTGAGGAACGTATGATTTACGCTACGCTCTCAAAACGAATTCAATTCAAATATGACGTCGTATCACATCATTGACAGACAAAACGCTTGTCTGTCCATCATGTGCCAGTTGTGTTTAACCACAATGTTTGCACCCAAAACCTTGATTTCAAGCTCCGGGCTGTACGAGTTATTGAAGGTCCTGCGCCATCTTTAACTCACAACTTTTTGTTTGAATAATCAGATTAAAAAATGGCAAATTTGATTTCCTGTATTTAAAAAATAAAATAAAAAAATGCAATATTTTTTTTTATTTAAATTATTATTTTTTTTTTTTATAATTTTAGTATGTTTTACATTTGTGTACATATTTTATTTTATTTTTTATTTTACGATATAAATTGGATATAGTTTTTTCCACAAAAAAAGCTTTGTCTACAGCAGGACAATTTAAACGACTTAACGAATAAATGTTAGAAATACTAAGTCAATATCTAAACTACGTGGTATTTTATTTACATAAACGCCTCTTTTTAAATGAGTTTATGCATGCATGCACACTTTCCCTTACCATCACTGATGGAGCATCTCCATGCACGGCTGACATGTCCGATAAATCGATAAGAATATTTGTTATTGATTATTTGTGTTTTCTATTACCAGCGATTAGTTGTTGCAGCGCTACTAAAACCCTTTCGATCTCTAAAACCTTGAATAATCGTAAGAATTCACTGTGTTCATGTTTTAAATACACTCGAGTGACCTTACAAACACAGCATGACAATATGACCTCAGAATGACTCTTCAGTTGTGAAAAGTGAAGCTTTTACCAAAGCACTTCCTGTTTTCTGACACAGTGGCAAGCAACTGCCTTCACCACAATGCCACCAATGTGTTATAGTTCTTTGTACATTTCTATATGCTATTTGTACACACATGTGGAATCAATGTTAGGTCACTAGGAGTAAATTTGTGTCTTAAAATAGCTTTATACGTCTACAGGGCTCATCCATAGTACAAGTGAGACCACCGAATTATGTTTGCATCATAAAATTATGAATTTCAGGAATGCAAAAATATAAGGAACTGAATTAAGCTGCCCCGTAGCGAGATATTGGTAATCGTGAGTGCTTGTGTAGAGTACCATTGCGAAAGAGACCATAAGATTACAAGATTATTAAGATGATAATTATTGTTAGTTCATGTTAAAATGTGCAACCTTAGGGGTAATCTCTGTTTTAGTTATGCATCTAATTACACATTGTTGACATTTACTGTACGCATTTGGAAGATGCTTTTATCCAAAGCGAATAACGATGCATTTAGGGTGCGTTCAAACATTTCATCAGATTAAATGCTCCCTGGAAATTGCACCCACTGCCTTGGCATTTGAGCTATAGACTAACATATTTATATTCATACATCTTTGCACAGTTACCTGTTTTGCATGGCAACAATGCCGCTTTTGTTTTGCACGCGTCGTGCACGTTGCATGACCTGTGTATTGTGTTTGCAGTGCTTTCTTACGTCTTTAGAACTGTGCTGTAATTTGTCTTTCTCCCAGGAACTGAACATATGAAGGTAAGGTGATACAGAGGTCTGCCGGCCACATCTGAGCCCTCTTGCATGTGTTTGTGTAAACCATAAAACAGCTACTCCACCCTGCGTGCACACAAATCCCTTCCACAAATCACTCTGAGAAATCACACAGAATATTGAAGCTCTTCAAAACATCGTCAGTAAATGTAAAAGCCGATACTTCAACTACAGTGTGAAAAAAATTGTGTTTTAAATATTAAGTTCATGCTAATAAAGTGATTTAAGCATGAAGATTATTTCGAAGAAGACTTACAAAGTGTAGCAAATACTTTTCTCATATTCAGTGGACCCAAAATGTATTTGGATGCTTCGGTCACACTTAAAAATGTCTAAATGGCTAAAGATATCTAAGTGTCAACATGAGCATGCATTTTTAGCAGCAAATTTGACTAAAAGATGTTTGCTAGGCTTGAAACACTGTTAAAAATGAACTATAACAATTATTTGGACACTTAAGTTACACTTAAATATCTACATTTAGTTGCATTACTGAAACAAAATACCAAATATAAATAACAGATATGAAAGCAAGTGTTATTTGTGCTTTCTGACTTTGTTAAATTACTTTTTAAGCCTCTGGTGTCAAGTTGATTTTTAGTTGTTTTTGTGAAATGTTTTGTGTGAAACGTGTGCTCATGCTATCATAAAATAAATGACTTTGGGTCATTCTGAGTCAAATTAAGCAAAAAGGTCAAATTTTTTTTTTTACTGGTGTAAGATAAACATAAATAATGGTAAAAGCCAAAATATCAGATACCATGGATCAAAAATGACTGAATTATCCATTATTTTGTAGAGCAGGGTCAAAATGACAATTTTCACTTGCGGTTTGGAGCAAAACTACAGGTACAAAAAATAACCTTGGAAATGTGGCAGCATCATGAATTTATTTTTACCTAGAGATTAGCAGGTCTATTAATAAAACCAGTCAACTTCAGCACCCTTTGTTGCATTTTATGCCAATGGTGTGAGTCCAAAAATGGGAAAAAACACTTTTTTTGTGTTGTTTTTCCAAAGTTGGAGTGCCTAAAACGGCTGAAGTATTAAATATATCTTAATATCCTTTTAGATTCTGGTTCAAAACAAACTTTACTTTTTGCATTTTAATTTTTAAGGCCCTATGTGGCTAAATCCCAGAGATATGGGGCTCTCAATGTGGCTCAATGTGTAAATATCAATTTTACCCCTTTTCAATGGTCGAAAACCAAACGTGGGACACATGGTATGAAGCTTGTTTTTATTGTACAAATAATGCTAAAAGTAGACATGTACAGTACCTTTATTAATTCACACAAAAACAAAAAGGTCAAAATCTTTCATTTTCGAGTCTAAAAAGCGAGACATATGGCTCTTTAGTTCTAGATCTCGTTTTTGTGTTCAGAAATGCAGGTCTGCAAAACTCTGGCACCATTGGCATTTAAAGCAACAAGCAATGCTGAAGTCAATGGATTTTAGTAATAGACCTACCTGTCTCTGTGTACGAAAATGATGATGCCGCCACATTTCCAAGGTTATTTATTTATTTATTTATGCTTTTAAGTGCTTCATAATTGTAGGCGATTTTGTCATTCTGACCCCCCTCTACAAAACAATGCATTACTCCGTAAATATTACTCCATGACATTTACTATTTTGGCTTTTATCATCATTTATGCTTGTCTTTTAGCAGTAAAAAAAGATTTCTGATTTGACATGAAATAGCCCATTTATTTGACATTTTTTTAAGTGTGGCTTTAAGTGTCCAAATACTTTTAAGCAGCCGCTATAATGTTTTCTAGAGGATTCCTCAATGCAATTAGGCGGACGTTTTGTAAGTTATCTTAGACAATTAAACAATGGATTTTTAGAATAAGTTCATCATAATTTGACTTCATTACACTGTATGTTGGGTCACAGGTATGTTACATTTGACTGCAGCTAAAAGCTTCAACTTGTATTTTTTTCTTTGCTTTTAATCATTGGTTGCGCAACAAACTGATGTTTATGATCTTTGGTCTGTTTTTGATCAATTAAAAAATTAAGATATTATGTCATTTTTACTTTGATCACATGTGCTTGTGAAATGCGTGATGCGTGATGAGTGATTTAATTCACACTGTTATGTAAACTGATGTAAGCAGTAATTAGGGCTGGGCGCTATATTGGATATTCACAAAATATTCACAAAGCTTTTTGTTTGATATAAACTTTTAGCGACATTGTGAATATTATAAGGTTTTTAATGCACTGTGTATTTGCCCATTAAGTTTGTTAAAGAGCATGTCAAATGATTCGTTTCGTGATCCTTCATTGCCTCACAACTAGCATCTATAATGACATTTGCAAAACCGTGTGTTAGAGTTGGTGAGTTTGATAAAAAAAAATTTTAGGGCTGTCGATTTAACGCGTTAATTCGGTGCAGATATTTAAATTAAAAAAATAACGTGTTAAAAACATTAACCCAATTAATCATGTCCTTGGACCATAATAAGGAATATTCCTATCAATGGACAATTTAAGCTTGTAGTACCACCTGTTTTCTCCAGGGGGCAGTAAGTGAAACTCCAGCTGTGTAGGCAACGTGCAGCTTATACAGAGAACAAACTACACGTACTGACAGCAGACAGCACAAGGTGAGAACACGTTCTTGTGTAGAAAGCAGGAATCTCAAGACGTGTTTTTCTAAGAATTAAACTACGTTTAACTTGACACAGCGACTTAAAATGGTGTGTTTATGACACCACTCAACCAAAGTGAGACGCTCAGTGTCCGTCTGATGCAGGTGTACATTAACGGGTCATTAAACAAGCCCTCATAATAAACCTCGGACTGATTGATGAATTCAATTGCAAAATTTATTGTTGTGACCTGTAGGCCAATAATTGTCTTCTGTTTAATAATATGTGAATAAACAATATATACACACACATGTGTGTGTGTGTATGTGTGTGTATATATATATATATATATATATATATATATATATATATATATATATATATTTTCAAAACTCTGATACAAGTATTCATCACTCAAAATTGACTTTTTTTTTTTTTTTTTTTTTAAATTAAAAATATCCAGAATTTCTCCAATGTCTGGCACTTTCACATCCCAGGGGTTGATTTTTCTTAAAACAAACATATTTAAACTTCTTTTCTTTTTGTTATTTAAAGGTCACATTAAACCAAATTGGAAACTTTTTACCAGGCAATCATCATTTATTTTCGGTACTTCTCTAACGTCTTTTAAAGTATAGATTTGACTGTTTTAACCTTTTACTAGACCCAGACTTTCAATATTAAACTATAAAAATGCAAGTTATTACATTTTAAACTACGATAATGTAAACAAAGAGTTAAATATAAACCGTAGAAATTTTCATTGTGTGCAAAACATTTATACCAATTTTAAAAAGATTCCGACGCAGTTGTTGCAATTTTGCCGCTAATGACGTTTTTCAAAAAGTCGCTGAAATTTACCTTGATTTGTGCTTCATTTTCTCTAAACATCATGTATCTGATTTCCTCGCAAGCATGCTCTGCACTATATCACTTTTGAGCAGAATATTTGTATTTGGCATCATTTCCGAACAAGCTGTAATTTTGCCATAGTTACAGTTAGAAAGTGTGTGTGTTAGCAATGTTAGCTATGCAATTAGCATTAGCAAGACAAAGTAATCGGCCAAATTTATTCAAAACTGGTAAAAAAGATACATTTGCGTCCGTGTCATTTCCTCAACAGAATTTTAATAACTCAATACACAATTTGAGATGTGCTAGAAATAACTGGTGGTAATGTCTAGAAAAATATTTAATTTTTTTTTTACTATATTTAAATTTTTGCGTTAAATCTTTTTGGCAACCGTAGCGGTTTGGTTAAAATGATGGATCCTCTGATTTTACTAAAACATTTGAAGCCTTTACAGAGGAAGTACATATATATATATATATATATATATATATATATATATATATATATATATATATATATATATATATATATATATATATATATATATATATATTAGTCATATTTTTAAGCTATATCGCCCAGCCCTATGAGTGATGCAATCTGCCATTTGTGATTGTGATTTAAACGTTTCTACTATTGTTCTGATATTTATTCTCCTTTTAAGTTCGGAAGTGAGATGCAGCAGCTGGAGTGGGCCAAGCGAGAGAGCCAGCGAGAGGAAGCGGAACGTATCCAGAGGCTCCGCCTACAAGAACAAATGGACCTGGAGTTGGCTCTCGCCCTCAGCCAAGCTGAAATACCCTGAACGATAAGCTGTTACATTCCCAAAGCCGAGACTGACACCACCACTTTCGAATGGAGGTTTTGAGTGAGGCTTCCTCAATCACAAGCTCTTTTCTGAATATCACTCAGGTTTGCTCTAGCTGTGCCTCGTGATGTCACTCGAACACATTAAAACATCCACCAATCAGCACTCGGAGATCCCTGGACCTATGAGGTGTACCAAAACAGTCTAATCACCCAAATATTTTAAACCAAAGGTCTAAGATACACATTAACTGCATTGTTATGCACTGAAGGATGATGAATTGTGCTTGTAGTCTATATATATATACAGCTTCTACCAAATACTGTAGGACCAGCAGGTAGGCAAGATGCAGACCTCTTAAGAAAACACACGATTAAAGATATCTGATATCTGATATCATCAAAAATTGCACAATCACATGTCTGTGCTTGCATATACTGTATGTACCGGGGTAATCCCAAAAGTCCCATTAGTAAATGTATAATCCTTCAGTATCTACCTTACCCTAGCTATGCACTATGCATGTGTTGATATACTGAACGTTATCGAGTGTTATTAGACACTTTATAATCCAATGATCTATTCTTTTCACATCATCACAAACTAGTTTTGATATTACACTTGATGAATAGAAGGATATCTCGGCTCTGTAGGTCCTTGCAATGCAAGTGAGTGGTGGTTCAGATCTTTGAAGCCCCAAAAAGCACCTAAAGACTGCGTAAAAGTAATCCAGGGGTTTAATCCATGCGTTCTGAAGCGGTTTAATCGGTTTTGGGTGAGAACAGACCAAAATCGAACTCCTCTTTCACTTTACACCTTGCCATGGCAGTCTCTAGGCACGATCATGACTTCAAGCTCGATTGCACTTCCTATAACGCCATCTAGGACTTCGTCGCACCTTCAGAAGACTTGGAATATGATATGACGGACGAGTCGCATGGACTACTTTTATGACACCTTTGGGGGCTTTTTAGGGCTTTAAAGTTAGTCACTATTAATGACCATTGTATTGACATGACAGGCCGGGATATTCATTTCAAATGTGGCTTTTGTGTTGCACATAGTGGTTTGGAACAACGTGAGTAACAGTTTTGGGTGAGCTATCGCTTGAAAGTCTCTACAACAGCTTCAGACCAAATCATTCACAACAGCACTCCTGTAAAATCTCTTGCCCGAGCCAAATTTTGAGAAATTTCTAGTTTGCTGCTGCAAAAATTATACTGACATACTAAAATTGATTTTTGGGAGAAATCTTCCTAATGGGTTATCTAAATTTATTAAAGCATTATACTGTATATTGTGCTTTTTCCTTTTAAGGATTCATATTTATTGCATTTGTCATATTCAGTACTAAAATCCACAGGTTATGAATTATGGTTATATGTTAGAGAAGTAAATTCTGGTGTTTGGTTTTAATTTTCTGTCTTTTATTATCAATTCTACTGACCTTAATGATTCATGTGCGTTTGTTTTATTTGTGGAGGGGATGAACATGAATTTTAAGTGTGCTGTTTTTCAACATTTTATTAAAGTCAGACATATATTTATGTGCATCCAGTGGAGATTTCTTTTTCCCCAATAGTTTTTTAATCTTTTGAGGCTCTCAACCAAAACGGTGTAATGAAAACTCGATACTTTTATTCCCATAGAGATCAACAAACACAATACAGGCATTTATTTCAAGAAAGGAAGTGCCTGTAAATACATTGTTACTGCAATACACACGACTGATGCATGTCAATAACCTGTAATACGCAGGGTGGCCTGGAGTCCACGTCTGGAGTCGCGAGTTTGAATCCAGGGCGTGCTGAGTGACTCCAGCCAGGTCTCCTTAGCAACCAAATTGGCCCGGTTGCTAGGGAGGGTAGAGTCACATGGGGTAACCTTCTCGTGGTCACTGTAATGTGGTTCGCTCTCGGTGGGGCGTGTGGTGAGTTGTGCGTGGATGCCGCGGAGAATAGCGTGAAGCCTCCACATGCACTAGGTCTCCACGGTAACGTGCTCAAGTCATGTGATAAGATGCGCAGATTGACGTTTCAGACGTGGAGGCAACTGAGATTCGTCCTCCGCCACCCGGATTGAGGCGAGTGACTACGCCACCACGAGGACTTATGGTGCGTTCACATACAATTCGAATCGAGCATTTTGCGTGGCGTGATTACACACAAAGTCAGTGCAATAACGCGAATAGAGGCGAATTCGCTGAATGAAGCAAATGGCGCAAAGTGCAAACGCTTCATTCGCGTGTTCGCACGTATTGTAATATTTAAACTCGAGCGAAATATCCACATGACGCATTGTCCTGAAAGCCTATCAGCATTGAGATTGTCCGGATGTCACTGACGCTCTGACATAGTCCAGAAGAAATCTGGAAAAATGGGCGAGTAAATGGTTAAATGGTTGTAGCGGTGTTTGTATGACACAACATCAACGTATCTGGGACTTCCACAACAGACACAGAGCAGCAATCGTTGTGATATCGGTCATGGTTGATGGCGGGAAGATAAGTGGTCGTAGAAGCCCCTCCTCCTGTTCTTTTCCCGAAGAGAAGAGGGGGGATACTCACGGGTTCGCGTTACTCGTGTGAACGCCAATTTAAACAACTTAATCCAGCGGTCAAACTCGCGCGAGCAATGCGAGGCACATTTTTTTCCCCACGTTGTATGTGAACGCCCCCATTAGAGCACATTGGGAATAGGGCGTTCCAAATTGGAGAGAGAAATTTAAATAAATAAATAACCTGTATTACGCTTCCCTCGCCTCGTTCCAAACCCTGATGTTTTCTTTCTATCGTGACACACACAAGTTGTTTTTCATGGTCCGTGATTAATCTTAGGAAAAATCATAATAACACCGTTCGTGTTTATTTTCTCTATGGGAGTAAAAGTCGAATATTTTTGTACGAGCCAACTCGTACCATTTCTTATGATTTTGCCATCTCGTATTATCATCATCATCATCATTACGACTTGTCATGAGGTAGAGTTGCTCCCATCAGTCTTTGTCGCATTAAAATCATGTTTAATGGGCAGCAACTTAAAGCCATATTAACAAATGACTTTGTCAAAGTGGAAAAAGAGACGTTGGTTTGGATTAAGCTGCTGTAGCTTTTCTTACCACGGCAGCTTTTAATTCAAATAAAAAATGGGAATGATAGAAGAAACCGTACATGAGATATTACATCTGCGTTTCAAATGGCTAAGTTTATAGTGACTTTATGGCCATTTGCCCCCAGCTTCATTGGTTGCCAAAACAAACAGTTTGCAGTCGAATGTGGAGCAAACCTCAGCAGAACGTTCCCTTTGCACCTGTTCCACATCACTGGAGAACTTCTACTCATATGCTGGTTATTATTACTAATCACTTGTGGCATTTTCTTTAGTTAAACTCCAGTGAGTGGTCATATTTTTGCTGTTATATGGGTAACGTGAATACAGTAAAACAACAATGGCCTACGTTCATATCTTCAGGCAAGAGTCAACTACTGTATATAAAGCTAGATTTTAAATGAACGATTGAGCAATGTTCTTGGACAATTTTGGGGCAAGTTGCTACATTTTAAATGTCAAACTTACTGTACTTTAATCTTTTTAATTTCAATATTTGTTGGCCAAAACAATGGTTTGACCTTTTACATTTTTGCTGTTTCACGAGTTGTTTTGTTTCATATTTGTTGTACTGTTTAAATTGAGCTAATAAGCCAATTATAGTTGATTTAATGGAAGGTTACATTGTGACAACTTACCCCATTTAGTATGACAGCGTTCCCAGACAATGGCAATAACCATGGAAATCATGTTCAAACTGGTTTTTTTGTTTTATCACATATCATTTCACAACAGAAATTGTATTTTCTATATATAATTGTTTTCCCACCTGCCAGTTTATGTTTATACAGATGAATATGAATAAGCGTGAGGCACGATCATCATGAAATGGGTTGGAGCTCAATGTGGTTCTAGTAAGAATCACCATTGCAGAGCTCTGAAATTAAACACCTTTCTTATTAGTTAAATTTCAATTAGTGAACTCTTATTTGAATTTTTACTAGTAAAATAAACAAATCAGTTATATGTAAATAAAAATGAATGGGAGTCAATGAAAACTTAAAATTTTAGACCTGTGTTTGAAAGTGTTACTAGTAAAAATCAGTATAGAACTCCGTAATTAGAATTCTTGCTAGTAAAAATCACTATAGAACTCCGTAATTAGAATTCTTGCTAGTAAAGACTCAGTATAGGACTCTAATTAGAACTCTTACTAGTAAAAATTCAATAAACAACTCTGTAATTAGAATTCTTTTTAGTAAAAATAAGTTAGTTCAGTAGTAGTCAGTATAGTGCCCTGTAATTAGAATTTCTTACTAGTATAAATTCAGTATAGAACTCTGTAATTAGAATGTCTTACTAGTATAGAACTCTGTAATTAGAATTCTTACTAGTATAAATTCAGTATAGAACTCTGCAATTAGAATTCTTACTAGTAAAAGTTAAGAATAGAGCTCTGTAAATATAATTCTTACTAGTAAATAAAGTTAGTTGTAGAGCTCTGTATTTAGAATTCTTACTAGTATAAATTCAGTATAGAACTCTGCAATTAGAATTCTTACTAGTAAAAGTTAAGAATAGAGCTCTGTAAATATAATTCTTACTAGTAAATAAAGTTAGTTGTAGAGCTCTGTATTTAGAATTCTTACTAGTAAAAATTAGTATAGAACTGCAATTACAATTGTTACTAGTAAAAATTCAGCATAGAACTCTTTATTTAGAATTCTTACTAGTAAAAAAAAGTTAGATGCAGAGCTCTATAGTTAGAATTCTTACTAGTAAACTTTTTAGATGTAGAGCTCTGCAATTAGAATTCTTAATAGTAAAATTCTGTATAGAACTCTATAATTAGAATTCTTACTAGTAAAATTCAGTATAGAACTCTGTAATTAGAATTATTAATAGTAAAATTCAGTATAGAACTCTGTAATTAGAATTATTAATAGTAAAAATTAGTATAGAACTCTGTAATTAGAATGATTAATAGTAAAAATTAGTATAGAACTCTGTAATTAGAATGATTAATAGTAAAATTCTGTGTAGAACTCTGCAATTAGAATTCTTACTAGTAAAATTCAGTAAAATTAATAGTAAGAATTAGAATTCTTACTATTAAAAAATTCAGTATAGAACTCTGTAATTACAATTCTTACTAGCAAAATTCAGTACAGAACTCCGTAGTTAGAATTCTTAATTGTAAAATTCAGTATAGAACTCTAATTAGAATTATTAATAGTAAAAATTAGTATAGAACTCTGTAATTAGAATGATTAATAGTAAAATTCTGTGTAGAACTCTGCAATTAGAATTCTTACTAGTAAAATTCAGTAAATTCAGTAAAATTAATAGTAAGAATTAGAATTCTTACTATTAAAAAATTCAGTATAGAACTCTGTAATTACAATTCTTACTAGCAAAATTCAGTACAGAACTCCGTAGTTAGAATTCTTAATTGTAAAATTCAGTATAGCACTCTATAATTAGAATTCTTAATAGTAAAAATCAGTATAGAACTCTGTAATTAGAATTATTAATAGTAAAATTCTGTATAGAACTCTGCAATTAGAATTCTTACTAGTAAAATTCAGTATAGAACTCTGCAATTAGAATTCTTGATAGTAAAATTCAGTATAGAACTCTAATTAGAATTCTTACTAGTAAAATATAGTTGTAGATCTCTGCAATTAGAATTCTTTCTAGTAAAATTCAGTATAGAACTCTGTAATTAGAATTCTTGTAAAATTCAGTATAGAACTCTAATTAGAATTCTTACTAGTAAAATATAGTTGTAGATCTCTGCAATTAGAATTCTTTCTAGTAAAATTCAGTATAGAACTCTGTAATTAGAATTCTTGTAAAATTCAGTATAGAACTCTGTAATTAGAATTCTTACTAGTAAAATATAGTTGTAGATCTCTGCAATTAGAATTCTTTCTAGTAAAATTCAGTATAGAACTCTGTAATTAGAATTCTTGTAAAATTCAGTATAGAACTCTAATTAGAATTCTTACTAGTAAAATATAGTTGTAGATCTCTGCAATTAGAATTCTTTCTAGTAAAATTCAGTATAGAACTCTGTAATTAGAATTCTTGTAAAATTCAGTATAGCACTCTGTAATTAGAATTCTTAATTGTAAATTTCAGTATAGCACTCTGTAATTAGAATTCTTAATAGTAAAATGCAGTATAGAACTCTGTAGTTAGAATTCTTAATAGTAAAATTCAGTATAGAACTCTGTAATTAGAATCATTAATAGTAAAAATCAGTATAGAACATTGCAATTAGAATTCTTACTAGTAAAATTCAGTATAGAACTCTGTAATTAGAATTCTTGTAAAATTCAGTATAGAACTCTGTAATTAGAATTCTTACTAGTAAAAATGAGTATAGAATTCTTAATAGTAAAATATCAGTATAGAACTGCAATTAGAATTGTTACTAGTAAAAATTCAGTAAAGAACTGTTATTTAGAATTCTTACTAGTAAACTTTTTTAGATGTAGAGCTCTGTAATTAGAATTCTTAATAGTAAAAATCAGTATAGAACTCTGTAATTAGAATTCTTAATAGTAAAAATCAGTATAGAACTCTGTAATTAGAATTCTTACTTGTAAAATATTGTTGTAGATCTCTGCAATTAGAATTCTTACTAGTAAAAAAAAAATTAGATGCCGAGCTCTGTAATTAGAATTCTTACTAGTAAAATTCAGTATAGAACTGTAATTAGAATTGTTACTAGTAAAAATTCAGTATATAATTATGAAGAGTAATTTTGGAAACATTAAAAGATTATTTGGCCTTCCATATTTTTACTAGCAGAATTTCACTATGATCTGCCAATAACTATTGTTCAAAACAGATCTCTATAATTTCTTACTAAGTTGAATTTCCAATTTCACATATCAGTAATGTTCTACTTACTAGTGAATAATCACATTGTTACTAGTGCAAATATCCATCACTCTTATGAACAATCGAACTATTAACTAGTGAACATGCACATCTTTATATCTGTAAATGTATCTAACATTTTAGATTTGGTATTTCAGATATCTGGAAATTGATTTCATATATCAGTGAATTGAATCGTAGGTAAATATATATATATATATATATATATATATATATATATATATATATATATATATATATATATATATATATATATATATATATATGAAAAGGCCTTAACAGATATCAATAGTTTGGAATTTACAATAATCCTATTATTGAGTCTCAATTAAACCGTTTTCCTGCATTGTCAGATTTTTGGAATATTAAGCTGATTTTTGGTAGTTCTAAACATATATTTGTGCATGTAAATGTGCTTACTGTCGTTCAAAATATAATTATCTTGATAAATATTTACTGTGACAACTAGCCCGTTCTCCCCTATGATTGTGCTCATCCTGATCTGCGGGCTCTGATGTGTCTGTACGCCGTGGCGCTCTTTATCTCATTCTGTATGTGATTAAACAGTCGGCATCAATGAAGCCTCTGTTTCAGTTTGACTCTATCAGGTGTTTGTCTTTTGGAAATGTGCTGTGAAACTCCCGAGCAAATTGCTGTTTTCTCTGGATCTGTTGAGTAACACAAGCTGTAAGAATGAGCTCCGGAGTTTGAGCTGAATGTGAAACCGAGTCCTTGGATAGATTGAGATCTAAGTGTGAAAATAATTTAACAGCTGCATGAATTTGGGCCGTGGTATGTTAATTACCCCCATTTGAAATAACAGGAAATTCTTGTGAGTTTTTATTTACTGACGACCAGTGAAAGAGCTGATTTTAAGATGACAAATGAGAGTGGCTCAGGTAACAGAAATATACGGCTCGAGTTCTTCCCTCATTTGTGTTTGTCTTATATTCGATCACTCACCTGTACTTAAATATCCACACGTGTGCTTCATTTACAAGAATGTGTGCCAGACATTCTTGTCTAGTGTTTGGATTTACTGCTGAGTGGTTAAATAGTGAGTTCAGGGATTACGGACAGTTTTCGGAAGAGCACATTTCCATGCAACTCTAACTGTAAAGTATGCACATTTTCGGGCAATGCTTGGAATGGACTATTGACTGAATTCTTTGCAGTACTCACCGTATACTACCTACAATTCTTTCAATATAGCAAGCAAAAGAGTAGACTTTATTCTATGATAAATGTTTCAAACAGTAGTGCTAATTTTAGCGTGTTTACATGCACCCAAATACGCTGATAATCAAAGCATAAACGGTCATATGCACAACATTGGAAAAGCAGGTTAGAACAGCAGGAAAGGTGTTTACAAGCAATGCAACGTTTTTGTAATGGGTAAAAGTCGCCATCAGTTTATGCTTAAACCGTTTATGGCATAAACGGCATACGTGCCAGATTGTATATAGAAATGCGCGCACTTTGTCGTACCATGACCTCATCGCATTGCACGTTTAAATTAGCAAGTGGCGAACAGTTAGCATCTTTAAAATAAAACGGTTATTTCACATTTTTATTCAATTTTGTGTACAAATGTCATTACTTTTGGCAGTGCGATCAAAGAATTAGTCAAAACAGAGATGTTCTTTTGAAGTACAGTAAGCATTGTGAACGCTAAGCTCTTTATATTGCCTTGTGAAAATAAGAGAAGTCTGTATTTGTGTTCACGTCAGATATGTTGTAAACGTTACTATCCTCTCTGCACACTGAAGTGAACTGAGATTTCTAGAGTTTCGCCTCATTGAGCTGGCTAAAAATAGCCAGGATCACATTTCTGCTTCTCTGACGAGAATTTGCGTAAAAGGGAACACTGGTGCTGTTTTCACACATTATTCACTGACCAAGTACAGCTCTTAGAAAACTACAATCTTAAAAGCTAGCTGCTCTGGTTAGAGGCCATTTTGATGCATTTACAATAAAGTGAAGATTTTGACAAACCTGACAATGTTTTTAAAGGCTTATCATGGTCTAAATATCATTTTGATGCCTAAATGCTTGAAATTAGCTTTGTAAACCAATAAAAAGCTGTTTTACACTGTTTATACTGTTTAAAGGGATTCCAGGATGCACCTCAGTTAACTAACTTGGTCTAAAATGTGGTATATAATATAGAAAACTTGGTTTGTGCAAATTTTTGACTAGAAGTGTATCAAATAAATGTATTCTATACATATTGTTATTATGGAAAAACACTTTACTCGTCTTATCTAGTCTTTGCGCCCCAAAGCGAATGAGTTGAGGTTTTATTCCACTATATGTTATGAAATATCCAGATTTTGAATTTTATCATCAGACATCTTTCTATGTCAACAAAGTGACATCAAAGCATTGGCTGTGTGTGCCATTGGAGTCTCTTTGATGTCCGTGTCTCTGGAGTCTCGGATCTTCAGCAGCGAGCCGAGCGCCCCTTCGTCCAGACGTATCTAAATTCTCTCTCTGTAATTATGTAAATGTTGTGTTTGTATTTATAGGCAGAAGCCACAGGCTGCTGGCCTCATCCTGACTCAGCTGGAAAGCATCTTGGTCTAAACTATAATACCGACTCCATAAGCTTGAGTGGGGGGTTCAGGAATAGCTCTCGTGTACCCTCGTTCTAACCAACCAAATGCCATGTAATGACCCTCAGTCGCCAAAATGGCTTGAATTTCTGGGGACTTCATTTTTCCAAAGTCACTTCAAAGACACCCATAATAAGAGACTAGTGGATTGAGCTTTGACATGGAATATGATGTTCCCGTAGCAGCTCGTGCAGAGAAGAATGGCACTAGCAGTGCCATGGTCATGGGTTCGATTCCCAAGGAACACACTGGTTGTTATTCAATGGGTTTCTGTTTCTTGTCTACATAGGCGGCTGCATACTATGGCAGCATGCTAACTGTAATGATGCCTCATAAGTGAGTGATTTGGACCGCTCTTCAGAGCAGCACTCGTATAAATAGCGCTCCTCTCACACACACACACACACACAGTGCACAAGAGACTCGACTCGCAACAGATTTCAATACATGTGATGCAAGAGGAATTACATAATGCTCTAATGAGCATAAATATACACGGTGCACACGTATTTGGGGTAAAATAGCCAGATTGATATTATTTTAAGCCATTTAATTGATGGTTTTCAGTATTGAATGGATAATAAGCAGTGTTGGCGAGTAGGTAACTAAAAGTAGTGATGCAAACTTTTATTTGAATTTTTCAGTAGCGTAACATTAGTTCAGCTATTTTTACAATAGCGTCACATTTTTAGTAACAAGTAAAATTTTTGAGTAGTGCTGTAGAGTAAAAAACACTTCATTTGGCACACTATATTGTACACACTAGAGATAGACCGATATATCGGTTTTTACCGATTAATCGGTGCAGATAGTTGCTTTTTGGCACTATTGGTTATCTGCCGGAAAAAAATATGCCGAATGTTGCTGATAGTTTATTTTATTATTTTATTCCTCCATTGATAAATCACATCTGGTAAAATATATTTAAACAAAACTTTTCGTATGTTGAATATATAGGCTGTAAAAAGATTAATTTATTGAATACATACAGAGCATTGTAATGGAGTCTCTGTCATTTCAAAATAAGAGTCCCTGCTATACAAGTTACACTTTCCATCGAGCAACGCTGTAGTGTCAAAAACAAATACGCTTTATTTGTTGCATTGTATTGTAAACGCTAGAAGTAGACTGATATATTGGTTTTATCGAGGTCAATAGTTTATTTTCGGTTATCTGCAACAACAACAATAATATGCAGATTGTTGCCTATAGGTTTTTAAAAAAAAAAAAAATTATTTATTCTTCATCAATAAACCAAATGTGGTAAAATATACTGGTATATTTGGGCTCGTTTATAAGTCGTCCGTTATACACCAAATCTTCATTTTGTTATTATTGGGATTTGGGGTGCACAATAAACTGATTTGGGGATTTTATTCATTTTGGGGCCTCAGTGCCCGTCATAGAAAAGAAAACCCAAGACATTTCTCATCATTCTCTAAATCAGTTTTCCGATTAATCGGTTATCAGCCTTTACATCAACATAGTTAACGGTAACGGCAAAATCCATTATCGGTCGACCTCTAGTAAAGCGCAATAGAGCTGAGGGAGTAAACAAACACGCTCACCTGAACTCTCCTTTCTCATGTAGCGCTGGGAAAAACGAATTATAGAAATGAATCGATTTGGTTAGTTGGTTCGTATAAACGAACCGGTATAATAAACAGTTTACTTATGTTTCGTTTTGGGAACTCTTAGAGTGGTGGTGGCGTAGTGGGCTAAAGCACATAACTGGTAATCAGAAGGTTGCTGGTTTGATCCCCACAGCCACCACCATTCTGTCCTTGAGTAAGACACTTAACTCCAGGTTGCTCCGGGGGGATTGTCCCTGTAATAAGGGCTCTGTAAGTCACTTTGTATAAAAGCGTCTGCCAAATGCATAAATGTAACGCTTTCAGATGGTTCATGTGAAGTAGTTCACATAAAGGATTCACTGATTCACACGAGCCCCACGCAGGGGCTTTGCCTTCTTTGTTTAAGTGTTTAGTTTTTTGCTGCACTAATTCGATTCAGTTATATAAAATATTGAGTATTGACGTTGATTATCACCAATGGAGTCGCGAGTTTGAATCCAGGGTGTGCCGAGTGACTCCAGTCAGGTCCAATTGACCCGGTTGCTAGGGAGGGTAGAGTCACATGGGGTGACCTCCTCGTGGTCGCGATTTAATAGTTCTCGCTCTCAATTTGGCATGTGGGAATTTGTGCGTGGATTGTGGCGAGTAGCATGAGCCTCCACATGCAGAGAGTCTCCACACATGAGTCACGTGATCAGATGCGCGGATTGACGGTCTCAGAAGTGGAGGCAACTGGAACTTGTCCTCCGCCACCAGGATTAAGGTGAGTAACTGCGCCACCATGAGGACTTACTAAGTAGTGGGAATTGGGCATTCCAAATTGGGAGAAAAAGGGGATGTTATAACATAATTGTGTAGCACTTTATTTTACCTGTTCTACATTTTCGTACTATGTTATTACAACATCTGTAGTTATTACTAGGTACTAAACTTAACCCATATTAAGTACACGTAGTCACCTAATATTACTCCGTACTTTCTTGGGGAATACACTAAGTATACTGAAAGTACACGTAGTGTAAAATAAAGTGCAACCCATAATTCTATACTGAGTAAACTTTAAAGGTGCACTCAGTAACTTTCGTCTTTGCATCATCTTGGACTTACACTGACATCTAGTGGCTCGGATGCAGCTTCATTTAAAATCAACAGTTTTCAGTTTTAGATGTTACTGTAGAAATGTATTAAATACAGTCAGCCATGATTACTTTAATCAATGAGTGAACGTGTCCAATATCAGGACAGTTACTGAGATTGAGTAGTATTGGGCTAGTCATGTGATTTCAACATGGCCGCCCCCATGTGTGGACCCTCTCCATGTAGAATAAAACAGCTTTTATAAGCTCACAGATATGACTGGAGTCTATATGATAATGTGAGTGCTCATGAATTTGTCTCTTTAGGAGTTAAACACATTTAAACGAGGGGGAAAAAATACAGAGTTCACCTTTAACAATTAAAATAAAGCCTAAATATTGGTTTGATTGATTTTGTAAAAATTGCACCATACATTTTGTGTCATTTTTTTCAATTGAAATGTGTAAATGCTAAAATAATTGAGTGTATTTTATTTAGTGTATATGAAGTATACATTTATATTCACTATTTTTCTAACCCTCTGCGTGACTGTAGTAAGCATGTTTTTGACAGTTGTATAGTAGTGCATATGTAGTAACCACAAAACTACACATATCATGGTTGAACTGTGGTTACGGTAGTAAAACCGTGGCCAATTTTCATTAAAGTGAATGTCTTAAATATACTGTGCAATATTACTCAGAACTAATTTCAAAATTAAATAACATCATCTGATTAGTATAGATGGTATAAAAAGCTTTAATGTAGTTCACTACTTTTTGTCTGTAGCTTGTAGTGTAGCTAGCAGCTTGACTAGTTTAACTAGAAGTTAGCTTGGGAACTACAGTTTCAAAGTTGATTATAAATGGGCTATATTTAAGATCAAAACATCTCTCCCATTGCCTGCCATCTTAGATTTCCTATTTTCAACCTAGCTTGTCGTAGGACATTCTGGGATAGCCTAGGCCTTAAAATGCTGCCTCCTGAGACAGCATGGATGTTTTGGAATGAACCCGTTGTGTATCTTATATACACTGCAAGAAATCTCCTTTAGATAAAAGTGTCTGACAAATGTGTAAATGTAAGGACGTTTTAATGAAGAACAAATACAACTGCATGATTTCATTCAAACTTAGTTTAATATTTACAATAAATACAGTACTTACAATATAAAAGGAATGTACATACTCTTACAAAAACCCAGGGCATCAAGCCCTAATGCAGACTGTGCTAGTGTACAACGGGCACAGACCACTTAATGTGCCTTCATTAACAATACATTTGGAAAGAAATGCTGCTTGCATCAACATCGCAATTGAACAGTTCTGTTTGTGGCACGACAGAAAGGCAGTTTCCAGAGATAAAAACATTGTCATCATCGCATTTTTCCACTTGCATGTCATTACAAATCAGAAAACTTGGAGGTTTGCTAGTCGTCAGGCGTTTTGCACTCATCAGGCTGTGGGTGAATCTCACGAAACTACATTTCCATGTCACATTTCAAGCCCAAATCTATTTGAAATGGGGTTAAGCATGACCCGGATATGTTTTGGTGAAATTCTCCCTAACATATGACTTTGAAAGGCACAATTGAACATAAATACTGTCTCCACGTGGGACACAGATTCAGGACCAGCCCCTAAGTATGCTGTTCTCCCCCCAAAAACACTCTCAAATGGCATTTTATAAAAGAGCTCTGCGTAATCTATGTAGTACCAGCTACTTTGTTACAAAAGTATGATAATATATATATTTCTTTATCGACCAATGCCGTTTGGTGTTGTACAGAGTCATTAAATAAGGCAGTTATGTGGTTGTGGACCCAGTCCTTACAGGTGTCTCTTCATATGCAGCGCCAGGTGATCCGACCTGGAGAAGGCACGCTCGCACAGGTGGCACTGGAAAGGCCGGTGTCCGGTGTGCTTGCGGAAATGACGCGTCAGCTCGTCGGAACGGGCGAATTTCCATCCGCATCCCTCCCAGTTACAGTGGTAAGGCTTCTCACCTGATGAAACAAAGCAAGAAGATGTTGTTTTAGTCACCGATGCACATTTCGCTCATAAGGAACTCTTTGGCCAATGGATATAATGAAGTAAAGCGCCTTTTACGCACGATATTTTGTTCGTTTAAAGGTTTTGCATAAAAGACTCCTCCCATATAACGCTTTGAAAGCGTTTGGCCAATTGATATAATGAAGTAAAGTACTTGATAACTTTAACAAGTTTTGTTTATGTTTGGTAACTTGCGCGCTTACGCGCTGTGGCCAATTGATGTCTTACAAGATAGTACGTCTTTTACGCTTGATGGTTTGTCATTTATGGCCATTTTTAAACTCTAAACGCACAAATACAGATTTAAGGCAGGTTAAAGAGTAAATGTTGCCCTTACCAGTGTGGGTTCGGTGATGCGCTTTCAGGTGCGAGCTCTTGGTGTAAGTCTTGCCGCAGCCAGCGAACGTGCAGGTGTGCGTCGCCGTGCGCTTTCTCGGCCAGGTGCGTCTTCCTCGCTTGGGTTTAGACTCCATTAGTTCCAGAGGGGAGGACGGGGGTGTTAGAAGCACCCTTTGCATGTTCGGTTGCATCGCCATGGCGTCCTCGTACATGCCAAACTGGTGTGGCGCCGTGTAGGGCAGCTGCATTTGCGGGTAGGCTGGCGGTGAGTGGTGGTAACCCTGCGGGTACACGGTGTGACGCAGCTGGGATGGACACCCGGAGCTGCCCTGGTCATCTGGACTCAACGGAGGCGTCATATTCCCCATCGCCTGCGGAGACACAGCGAGTCTGGGCTGCTCAAAAGACATCATGCACGAAATGTTGCCCTCTTGCTTGATTTTTTGGCAACTTTGGGGCACCATGCCCATAACGGGTCCGTAACCGTCCATGGGGGGCTCGACTTTGATGTCAATGAAGTCCTGTCTAGGGAAACCCGTCGAGTTGATGATGAATCTTCCTTGAATCGTGCCGCTGTTGTTCATGTCATAAGAGCTGTCCACATCGGATCTCAGAAGCTCGGCCATGAGGCTGTTGGTGTACGGCGGCGGCGGCGGCGCGCACTGCTCCGATGATGGATACGCGGAGTAGAGGGCGCAAGGTTCCGCAGGCGAGATGTACTCGGCACATGCCTCCAGAGGTCCGGTTGTGTTGGCCAGGATAAACTCCAGATCTAAATACGTACTCAAATCCTCGTCATCTTTACGGGCACGACATGTGTCCATGTTCTGTGCCACGTTGAGCGGAGCGCAGCTGGCACTCAGTGGTTTCTCCTCCTCGATTTTCCACCTCTGAAAAGACAATTGAGGGTATTTAGAATAAAAGCAAGCTGCAGTTCGATACTTTAGCAATAGACTCATAATACGATTATTCAGTGTTTTAAATAAGATGAATTGGGGACAGTTTTGTGCGATTTACTCTGATTGTCGCCTTAACACTTAAGAACAACTAATGCAACTTTAGCACAAAGCGCATTTTAATGAGTTACAACACTCAGACAGGTTTTTTCAAACAAATAGATTTGCCTAATAAGCAAAAGTGCGTGAAATATAGCTAAAAAACCCACTTTTTTGGGTAAATGAATGTTGTTTTAAATATATTTACCCTATAATACCAAGTGCATAAAAGTGTCAGATACTTACATCTTCCCAAAGTCTTTCTTTCTGGTTCGCGAATGTTGAAATCGAAGGCAAAATGGTCCCAATTAACGCCATTTCCAAGTGTCAAAGTGTCCAAAATGTTGTTGCTCGAATGCTCCGTTGCACTTGCTCTCTGGAGAGGTGTCAAAAGTCGGTGCGCTTTTCCGTCGATTGAACTTTTAGAGTCATGAACGAAGTTTGGACGGCAGGAGTAGCACCTCCAACCTAATAAATATTGTTCCTGGACCAACAAGAAAAGTGTCTTAGAGTTCACAAATATAGGCGATGTATATAAAACACAGTGTTCTTTCTACAACACTCCAAAGTGTCTTTGTGTCGAACTTGAGCTCACGAGCGGGTTTTTAAGAAGCTGGTGCAGCAGCAGATGCCACGCCCCCTTGTGGAGGTGCGGCCCAGAGGAGGCGCGTAGCGCACGTACTGTAGATAACTGTTACTAAGGCGTTGAAACAAAAGCTCGAATTGATTCAAGTGTAATTCTAGTCTCAAATCATCCTACATGGGCCGATGCGTAATTTAGACGTCTCCAAATATATGCGCTTTCCAATGAAAGCAAGTAGCTAAACAATAAGGTTATTTAGACTTTAGAAGTTGCATTCTGATGTTGTAATTTTCTGTACAATAGAGTAGTAGGTGATCCAAGATGTAAAAACGTGCACAGATGTCATAATAAGTATATATATATATAGTCCTATATAAAGATTTGTATTTTGGCACTGAAGACACAGAAGACACACCCTGTATGTCATTGCATTAGATATATAAAGCCACTATCAAACCAAGCGGTGTTTATTTTAAAGAAAGATGCCAAGCAGGCATTTCAAACAAACGTTTCATGAAATGATAAAACAATGGATGCACAATAAAACACTGTCACACTTTCTGGAGTTCATCGTTTATGTGCTGCTCTGCTGCTATAGGACACCTGTGTGGACTTGAGGGGAACTGACTTCATGCATCCACTAAAACTCACCAAGTCACCAGTTGCTCAGATGACACTCGTCTATTTTAAATGGCTTTTAAGTGTCCGAAACCCCATAAAAGCGGTGGGTTGTCTGTAGGATAACGCTTGGAAGGACACTTTCTACAGTAGTAACGGGTTTCAATGAGACCTGTTAGATGTTGTTCCATGAATGCATTTAATGTGAAAGCGTGGAGACACTCGCGGTCGCTCAGAGGCGCATTATCATGATGATTGTGTGCGCGCAGCGGGTTTGTCTAAACGCGGACAGCAGGCAGGCGCCAGTCTCACCTGATCCGCGTTCTCGCTTCTTAGATGTTCGCGTTATTTTTCGCCTCATTCAGGTGTAAATGGAGGGGAGGGGGGGATTACATTGCTGGAATGCTGAAGTTGGTGGGAATTATTGGCTTTGCTTTACCAGCCATTAGTTTCGTTTAATAATGTCCCGGGGACGCGGCGCGTCACTCTGGAGAGGTTGTTTGTGGTGCCGCGCATAAGCTCCGTCATTATAGAAACTGACATTAAAGGAGAAAATGGTGTTTTTTTACACCATCGGAGTCTTAAAAGGTTTTCCAAACGAGAAAATGTAGACTTCAGCTGATTCCAGGTTTCCCTTATTGAAAAAGAACCATTGTGGCACCATGGCACATAATATCTGTGTCTGATGGTAATACAATGGTACTCATATATATTCCATAGTACTGAATGTGTACTGAAATATGTGCATCACATGGTACTCCACAGTACTGCAAATAATTTATCACAATGTTAGCAGGTCAAAAATGACATATTCCAAAAACATGGTATTATAGTGGTACATATTTAAAAACATGGCATGCACCGTAGTAATGCCATTTGGCCCCTGAATGTAATCGATCCATAACAACACATGTTTATGGTAACAGTCGGTGTGTGTAGGCAGACAGAAAGCAAATATTCAGGTAATTTTTTCCATTCTCTAAATGCAAGCAATTACACATGTCATACGCTTACACGCTGTTTGACATGCATTCATACTGTCATGGCAGTCTTCCAGCACTCTCCCAACCCAAATTACAAGCATCATTTCTAAATGATGTGTCAGTGTGCAAGTGTGTACTTGCTGTTGTGTGTGTGTGTTTGTGATATATTCTGTAATTGCTATTTCCATCCATGTGTGCATGAACTAAAATGTTTGCTTATGTTTAGCCCTCTTGGGAAAATGTATTTGGCAGAAAACGACATCAGCTGACTTAAAGCTGATTTAAACGGTTAAATAAGGATCTTGCAATGTGCGACTCATCCCCCCCAAATATTACAATGAGACACTTACAATGACAGTCAATGGGGCCAATTTGTGGAGGGTTTAAAGGCAGAAATATGAAGCTTATAATTTTATAAACACACACATTAATTCTTCTGTTAAAACCAACAGGAGGGGGAGGGGCTACAGTATATTTATATTGTTTACAGTACTCTTATTTTGTGTATACTGTATATTGTATATTATTAGGTGTATATTGTGTTCTGTAACAGATGTGTAAACTGTGTTGTGTGTAAATCAGATGTTTATTGTAATTGTCATGACTGCTATGTTGCTTGGAACTGCACCCAAATCTTTCACCCACTGTTGCACTTGTGTACATGGTTGAGTGACAATAAAGGGATTTGATTTGATTCGATTTGAAGTTGTTTAAATCGTAATTTTTATGGTGGTTTCAAGAATTTAGGGGTTACGTCATTATGGAAACAGAGTTATAAAATTGGCTATAGCTTTATAGCCATAAACATAGTATTAGAGTGGTAAATCTCCAAAAAATATGGTATTACCATTGTACATTTCCATTAAACATGGTAATACCATGGTAAATGCAAACAAACATTGTATAATGATCATGGTACTGTACATGTCCAAAAAACACGCTATTACCATAGTATGTAAAACAACAACAACGTGGTAATACCATGGTACATTTAAACAAACATGGTATTATCATGGTATACGTCCAACACTGTATTACCATAGTAAATCCACAAAACCATGGTGTTTTCATATTATATGTATAAAAAAAACATATGCTAATACCATGGTACATGCCCAAAAACATGCTAATACCATGGTACATGCTCAAAAACATGCTAATACCATGGTACATGCCCAAAAACATGCTAATACCATGGTGCACGCCCCAAAAACATGCTAATACCATGGTACATCCCCAAAAACATGCTAATACCATGGTACATCCCCAAAAACATGCTAATACCATGGTACATGCCCAAAAACATGCTAATACCATGGTACACTCCCAAAAACATGCTAATACCATGGTACATCCCCAAAAACATGCTAATACCATGGTGCACGCCCCAAAAACATGGTAATACCATGGTAAATCCCCAAAAACATGCTAATACCATTGTACACGCCCAAAAACATGCTAATACCATGGTACACGCCCAAAAACATGGTAATTCCATGCTACAAATAATGTTGTTATACCATGGTACATGTAAACAAACATGGTGTAATCATGGTATATATACTGTATATTAATGTATGCATCTATAAACACGGATTAAGTCAGCTTAATGGACATGTACTATGGTAATAGCATGTTTATGCCTACTGGTAAAATGTATTTGTCAGAAAAGACACAAATGGGCGAATTGCTGTCATGCGGTGAGAGCACAGAGGAGAGTATATCAATCTCTTGGCAGTTCATAACAAGATTTCTGACTTTTGATTGCAGACTTGGGACTCTGAACAAATCTGAGCACAGTTTGAGATATTTTTGAGATCTCTGAAACTCTGGAGATGAGATGTGTGATTACTAAAGTTCTCATGGAGACTCACAGAGACTTGCTCTCCATTTAATGCCATCGCTGTCAAGGAGAAACAATTGAGATGTTAAAGAGATCTCATCTGTGATTTGTCTTTCCTATGGGCTCTGGTTGTTTTATCCCTTCGAAGCATCCTAGTTGGTCATCATCCATCAATCTTATATTAGGGTTGAAACTCAATTTTATAATTTCATTCAAAGGATTGGGATGATTATGTTTGGATGGACGCTCCTTTTATTCATGCCAAATCAGACGTCCTCGAAGAATGAGCAATTATTTCTCAGAAGCTTTCAAAATATTTTTTTGCACAATATTGCAATGATTGGGTAACACATGTGAAAGTTGCAAAACATGTCAAACGAGTCGTACAGTTCTGAAAATGAGAGAATATATGTTGCACTGCAGTAATGAGTCTCATTGTGTTTTAACCTGACATGACGAACATACTGTTATAACAAGTACCATTCTTACTTGCTGTTAATTACAGTATACTGTATGAATTACTGTCATGTACGTTCTGCGACATAAACATCGTTCTAACAACAACCTGGAATAATTGTATAAAACTGCAGCTTCTGCTCTCATGATCAGCTACTGTAAAGACTATTCTCATGTCAATCTCATGTCACGTTACAGGTGTTCTGTGTGTGAAATTCATGCTTCACACCCACTTTACATACTTGGCTTTGTTATTAGGATTTATAGCCCAGAAGGATGTGTCCAAACTGTTCTCTTACCCAGAATGCAAACACATGGTTTCGTTCGGACATATTTACAGTAGATATGTTATGTCAAGTGTGTTAGTTGAGTTATTTTCTCAATTTTAGGCTTAAAGACAAACCAGTTTAGGTTTTTGGATAGCTGTCTTACATTTTAAGTTAATTCACACACTATATAAAAAATTGCACGAAAGTACCATAATACTACAAGGTTTTGTTTAGATGTGTACTGTGGTATTACCATGTTTTTCTGGACATTTACCATGGTAATACCATGTTTTTTCTCTGCATGTACTAAGGTAATGCCATGTTTGTTTGGATGAGTTCCTTGGTTATACTGAATCAAGTTTGTTACCATATAACATGATATTAGCATGTTTTTGGACATGTACTTTTGTATAACTAAGTTTTATGGACATATACCATGGCTATATAATGTTTTTGGGATTTTCTCCCAATTTCTCCCCAATTTGGAATGCCCAATTCCCAATGCGCTACAAGTCCTCATGGTGACGTTGTGACTCTCCTCAATCCGGGTGATGGCGGACGAATCTCATTTGCCTCCGTATCTGAAACTGTCAATCCACGCATCTTATCACGTGGCTTGTTGAGCACATTGCGCCATCCACGCACGACTCGCCACGCGCCCCACCGAGGGTGAACCACATTATAACGACCACGAGGAGGTTACCCCATGTGACTCTACCCTCCCTAGCAACCAGGCCAATTTGGTTGCTTAGGAGACCTGGCTGGAGTCACTCAGCACGACCTGGATTCAAACTTGTGACTCCAGGGGTGCCAGTCAGTGTTTTTACTCTCTGAGCTAACCAAGCTATATAATATTTTTAAGACATGTAACATGGTATTACAATGTTTTTGAACTTGTACCATGATAATATAATGTTTTATGGACATTAATATGGCACTACTATGTTTTTGGACATGTGCCATTATATTACCATGTTATATGGACATGTACCATGATAGTACCATGTTTTTGGACAGTAACTGTTAATATTATGCTTTATGGACATGTAAATGGTACTACTATATTTTTTTTTACACTTACCACGTTATTACCATGTTTTTGAACTTGTACCATGGTTTTACCATGTTTTATGGACATGTGCCATGATATTACCATGTTTAATGAAGATGTACCATGTTATTACCATGTTTTATGAACTTGTACCATGGTATTACCATGTTTTATGAAGATGTGCCATGATATTACCATGTTTTATGAAGATGTACCATGGTATTACCATGTTTTATGAAGATGTGCCATGGTATTACCATGTTTTATGAAGATGTACCATGTTATTACCATGTTTTATGAAGATGTGCCATGTTATTACCATGTTTTTTGAAGATTTACCATGGTATTACCATGTTTTATGGACATGTGCCATGGTATTACCATGTTTAATGAAGATGTACCATGATATTACCATGTTTTATGAAGATGTGCCATGATATTACCATGTTTTATGAAGATGTACCATGGTATTACCATGTTTTATGAAGATGTGCCATGGTATTACCATGTTTTATGAAGATGTACCATGTTATTACCATGTTTTATGAAGATGTGCCATGTTATTACCATGTTTTTTGAAGATTTACCATGGTATTACCATGTTTTATGGACATGTGCCATGGTATTACCATGTTTAATGAAGATGTACCATGATATTACCATGTTTTATGAAGATGTGCCATGGTATTACCATGTTTTATGAAGATGTACCATGGTATTACCATGTTTTATGGACATGTGCCATGGTATTACCATGTTTTATGAAGATGTGCCATGGTATTACCATGTTTTATGAAGATGTACCATGGTATTACCATGTTTTATGAAGATGTGCCATGGTTTTACCATGTTTTATGAAGATGTACCATGATATTACCATGTTTTATGAAGATGTACCATGGTATTACCATGTTTTATGAAGATGTACCATGGTATTACCATGTTTTATGAAGATGTACCATGGTATTACCATGTTTTATGAAGATGTACCATGATATTACCATGTTTTATGAAGATGTACCATGGTATTACCATGTTTTATGAAGATGTACCATGGTTTTACCATGTTTTATGAAGATGTACCATGATATTACCATGTTTTATGAAGATGTACCATGATATTACCATGTTTTATGAAGATTTACCATGGTATTACCATGTTTTATGAAGATGTGCCATGGTATTACCATGTTTTATGAAGATGTGCCATGGTATTACCATGTTTTATGAAGATGTGCCATGGTATTACCATGTTTTATGAAGATGTACCATGGTATTACCATGTTTTATGAAGATGTACCATGGTATTACCATGTTTTATGAAGATGTACCATGGTATTACCATGTTTTATGGACATGTGCCATGGTATTACCATGTTTAATGAAGATGTACCATGATATTACCATGTTTTATGAAGATGAACCATGGTATTACCATGTTTTATGAAGATGTACCATGTTATTACCATGTTTTATGAAGATGTGCCATGTTATTACCATGTTTTTTGAAGATTTACCATGGTATTACCATGTTTTATGGACATGTGCCATGGTATTACCATGTTTTATGGACATGTGCCATGGTATTACCATGTTTTATGAAGATGTGCCATGGTATTACCATGTTTTATGAAGATGTGCCATGGTATTACCATGTTTTATGAAGATGTGCCATGGTTTTACCATGTTTTATGAAGATGTACCATGGTATTACCATGTTTTATGAAGATGTACCATGATATTACCATGTTTTTTGAAGATTTACCATGGTATTACCATGTTTTATGAAGATTTACCATGGTATTACCATGTTTTATGAAGATGTGCCATGATATTACCATGTTTTATGAAGATGTACCATGGTATTACCATGTTTTATGAAGATGTGCCATGGTATTACCATGTTTTATGAAGATGTACCATGGTATTACCATGTTTTATGAAGATGTGCCATGATATTACCATGTTTTATGAAGATGTACCATGGTATTACCATGTTTTTTGACATGTACCGAGATATTGCCATGTTTTTTTACATTAACAATGGTACTACCATATTTTTGGACATTTACCATGATGTCCTTTGAAATACATTGGAGTACATGAATACATTACTATGTACCATGCTACCTTCAGATTACTTTTTTATCCATTATATTGTTGCATATGAAAGTCGGTTATTGAGTTGTGTGGTGTGTGTTGGTGTTTGTCCTGGTTGTATTCATGGAAAAGGCCCTGTAGCGTGACTTTCCCGGGGACTGCGTGTCTCAAGCCGAAGCAGGAACCTGTTTAGTTCGGAACGCCGGAGAAACATCCCGCCAGTGAGTGTGCGAGTGAGAGTCTGAGAGTGAGTGGGATTCTTCCCTGACCTTTTATACCAAAGTTATTTTTAAACACACACCCCTTTCTAATTTCCGTGTTTCCTCTCCGAGCAGCTCAGGAAGCCAGTTTGGCCCCATTTCCTGAACACACGCGGACAGATTCGCGAGGAATCAAAGAATGATTGCATTGAGAAGCACGGCCCCTGTAAGAAAAACACAAGGCGAGGGGGATGCCGGTGAAAAATTTAAAACAGAGTTTGTCTGGCACTGCAATGCACGCATTGCAATTCAAAGGCCTGGACGTGGTCCAGCTCTAATTTTAGTGCACTTCAAATATTTGTGGAAAATTCTGGACCTAATGCACCTAAGAGTTGTGCTGTTCACTCTACAAATGGCAAAAAAAAAGATCAGTATCATTTTTTTGGTGTTATTTTCCAGTAAAAATATCCAAACATCCTTAAAACAAGATTTGATATATTTCAGAGTATATATGTACTTTAGGTTAGAATGTGTTACTCTCAGTCACCATTCACTTTCAGCATATTGTTTCATACTATGAGAACGAATGGAGACTGGGTGAGTAAATGGTTTAGGTGGAACTATCCCTTTAAGAATAAATGACAACATTTAGTTAGATTTATGCTTGAAACATGAAAATAACTATTAGCATGTCATATGAGTACATGTTTTATTCAGTTTTAAGGACAATTAGATATTTTTACTGGAATACAACACATAGTACTGTTAAAAATATAAAAAATGCATCCACATGACAAACAGAAACACAAACTGAATTATAGTCACAGTTTCCTTATTGTCTGCACAGGAAGCACACCTATTAAATTTGATTGTTTCGCGCTCTGTTACATAAGATCATGTAATTGTATTCGGTTACATCATTCCACCTTGTATTAATAGTTTGTTACTAATTATGTTACACACTTGTGTTTTGGACGCACATACCGTACATGTGTGCTTCTCACACAAGCCTAGTAGTTATTTTTATTTATACAGCGCTTTTCACAACACGCAGCTGTCATGTCTTAAAGTCATCATTGTGTGGTTTGATGAAAAAGTGATTGTAGATTATACCTTTAAATATAATATAAATATATACAGTCAGAAGTTTACATACATCTTAGCCAAATACATTTAAACTCATTTTTGCACAATTCCTGACATTTAATCGTAGAAAACTTTCCCTGTCTTTGGTCAGTTTGGATCACTACTTTATTTTAAGAGTGTGAAATGTCAGAATAATAGTAGAGATAATGATTTATTTCAGCTTTTGTTTCTTTCATCACATTCCCTGTGGTTCAGAAGTTTACACACACTTTGTTAGTATTTGGTAGCACTGCCTTTAAAATATTTTGGGGATTCTTCCACAAGCTTCTCACTATAAGTTTCTGGAATTTTGGCCCATTCCTCCAGACAGAACTGGTGCAACTGAGTCAGGTTTGTTGGCCTCCTTGCTCACACACACTGTTTTTCAGTTCTGCCCACAAATGTTCTGATCAGACTGAGGTCAGGGCTTTGTGATGGTCCAATATCTTGACTTTGTTGTCCTTTAGCCATTTTGCCACAACTTTGGAGGTATGATTGGGGTCATTGTCCATTTGGAAGACCCATTTGCAAACTTTCTGGCTGATGTCTTGGGATGTTGCTTCAATATATCCACATAATTTTCCTTCCTCATGATGTCATCTATTTTGTGAAGTGCACCAGTCCATCCTGCAGCAAACACCCCCACAACATGATGCTGCACCCCCATGCTTCCCGGTTGGGATGGTGTTCTTCGGCTTGTTAGCTTCACCCTTTTTCCTCCAAACATGTCGATGGTCATTATGGCCAAACAGTTACATTCTAGTTTCATCAGACCAGAGGGACATTAAAGTAAGATCTTTGTCCCCATGTGCACTTGCAAACTGTAGTCTGGCTTTTTTATGGTGGTTTTGGAGCAGCGGCTTCTTCCTTGATGAGCAGCCTTTCAGTTTATGTCCATATAGGACTCGTTTTACTGTGGATCTAGATACTCGTCTACCTGTTTCCTCCAGCATCTTCACAAGGTCCTTTGCTGTTGTTCTGGGATTGATTTGCACTTTTTGCCCCAAACTGCGTTCATCTCTAGGAGACAGAATGCGTCTCCTTCCTGATCGGTATGATGGATGTGTGGTCACATGGTATTTATACTTGCATACTATTGTATGTACAGATGAACGTGGCACCTTCAGGCATTTGAAAATTACTCCCAAGGATGAACCAGACCTGTGGAGGTTTTCTGAGGTCTTGGCTGATTTCTTTTGATTATTCCAATGATGTCATGCAAAGAGGCACTGAGTTTGAAAGTAGGCCTTAAAATACATCCACAGGTACACATCCAGTTCAGTACACCTCCTATCAGAAGATAATTGGCTAATTGTCTAAAGGCTTGACATAATTTTCTGGAATTTTCCAAGCTGCTTAAAGGCACAGTTAACTCAGTGTATGTAAACTTCGGACCCACTGGAATTATGATATAGTCAATTAAAAGTGAAACAATCGGTCTGTAAACAGTTGCTGGGAAATTACTCGTATCATGCACACTATAGATGTCCAAAACGACTCGCCAAAACTATAGTTTGCAAATATTAAATCTGTGCAGTGGTTAAAAAAAAAAAGAGTTTTAATGACTTATTGACTAATTGTATGTAAACTTCTGACTTCAACTGTATATATATATATATACACACATTTTCAATCACATTTTTTTAATCAAACCGCACAATGATGACTTTAAGACATAGACATTACAGCTTTATTTATATATAATATATATTGCTTATATATTAGAAGCAATACAGTAAATAAAAAATGGAATTAATTGGCAATTTGTTTCATATATTTGTGTCTGCTATTTATTTGTATGCTTATTACAGTGTTAATGACTATCGCGTTGTTAACTTAGCAACATGCTAACTGACTCTAGTCTCCTGTGCACTTGGCGTGAGGAACGCTATTTGTATGATTCAAAGTTGCTGCTTGTGTAGGCAGTAGACAGCAAGGCAGCTCACTAGGTTTTAAAGCAAAGCTAAATAAGTTGCATTAGATATAAACATCAAATGTTAGCATGTGCTACACACATTAGCATTAGCATTCTCAGTAGCACATTTCTGTCTGGAATAATACGTGCATGGTAGCAAACGTTAACACCAGATTTTTATAAATGTCTTTTTTTCTATTCAAACGAAAGGAATGCAAAACAGAACTAAAAGGCACTTGTTCCAAACAAAGCGTCACTTTAGCCATGTTTAGCCACGTTTCTGCTAACACATTTTGGTGAGTGGTTGAACACAGTTGAACATAACTGTGAGTCTCTGCTATGTTGACAGAGGGACCTTGCTTACACGTTAACATTCTGGCAGGTCAGGTTAGCATGTAGACTCCATAAGGATGTAATTGGGTGTCGGGACTCAAGCAGCACGAGTGTGGTTTCAATTTATTAGCTGTTAACACCTAATCACGCCTCTGGTGTGGTTTTATGGCACAGCTTGAACAGAGTAGACCCTTAAAATGTTTTCATTTGTCAAAAGTGAGATTGTGAAAGGTGCTTTGTTTGATTAACGGAAACGGAGCAATGTAGTTGCGTGACATTTAATGTTGTGATTGTGGATTGTGTCCATAGTAAAAGAGAGACAGCTCTACGCTATCAGTTTCATTATTCGTAGTTGTGTTTTGTTCAATTTGAACCTTCACTGATACTGTTTTGGCAGGTTAAAAGGCAACAAAAAGGGAAAGTTTGTGTTTAAAATAGTTTCTTTCAAATTCACAGCTGTTAAATATCAGCAGGCCTGCACATAATCTGATCACATTACAAATAAGGTTGTCTATGGTGATAAACATGAGCTTAAAACACCTGTCAGGTTTGCAGAAATGTAATGCTTGTGTCCATGTGGGTTTCATCACTTTTGAATAACATTTATAGCATTTTGTAATATATATATATATATATATATAAAATAAGACTTAAAAATGTCAAGTGGTGTTACCATCCATACAAGGTATACTTGCACATTAAAATTGTGTGTACACAGTTTTTAAACAGAAAAACATAATTTAAGGTACTTTTTTTAAATACAAATATCATGAATGTGAGTAATGAATATCACGTTTTCTTAGGGTTACTCCATTTGACCTGAATAAAATGTGCCTTTTTAAAAAAAACTTATGGTGGGCAAGCGTTTTTCCAAAATTAATAATATTTTGAAACAAAATATATTTAAAAATACAAATATTTACAAATGCAACATTTCCTTTTTTGTTAACTGTATATATATATATAAATAAATATATATACATTTTCAATCACATTTTCTTAATCAAACCGCACAATGATGACTTAAAGACATTATAGACATTAAAGCTTTATTTAAATATAATATATATTGCTTATATATTAGAAGCAATACAGTAAATACAATTTTTTACATTATTTTATATATATATATTTGTGTCTGCTATTTATTTGTATGCTTATTACAGTGTTAAAGACATTTGCGTTGTTAACTTAGCAACATGCTAACTGACTCTAGTCTCCTGTGCAGTTGGCGTGAGGAACGCTATTTGTATGATGACAAAGTTGCTGCCTGTGTAGGCAGTAGACAGCAAGGCAGCTCACTAGGTTTTAAAGCAAAGCTAAATAAGTTGCATTAGATATAAACATCAAATGTTAGCATGTGCTACACACATTAGCATTAGCATTCTCAGTAGCACAATTCTGTCTGGAATAATACATGCATGCACTCGTTTAAAACACTTGTCAAGTTCATAGAAATGTAATACTTGTGTCCATGGGGGTTTCATAACTTTTGAAAAACATTTATAGCATTTTCTAATATATATATATATATATTTGTTTGTCATTGCACATGGCTACAGAATGGTAACCTGCATGTTGGTCACACCATCTGACTTTAATTTGGTGGACAAGCATTTTTTAAAAAATGTATTTATTTAATTTTTTTTATTTAAAATCCCAGAAAAAAAATACACATTGTCTTAGAAATTAAATGCATTTAAATATTTACCCTGCCGAAAAATAAACCGCTTAATCAAGCCTGAGATGAAGTGCTGGTCTGTTGGCTGTTTTTTTTCAGTAGGATACACATTCTTAATATTGGTATTTGTTTAAATAGGATATCCCAAGGAAGCTTTGCAATGCACATAGTTTATACAATTCATGCAACCAGCAACCGTATGATATTTCATAGTGGCTGTTTGTGCAGAGTTTGACAGCAGTCGTCTGTATTGCAGACACATCTGTCTGTTTCCTCTCTTGCAGATACAGGCACAAATGCACTTCAGCATTCCCAGTGCAAACTCAAACAGCTGAGAAAACATTGTACATTTAAACTGAACAGCCCTGTACAGTCTCTTCATTTAAGTGCTCACCCAAACACACTCACTACATCCTTCATCAGTTAACCACAGACTTTTAGAGATACCCTATCAGTACCTTCCTATATAACCCCCAAAGGCCTTCATAACTGCTGAAAAGCAGCCTAAACCTTATATCAATATCACTAGTGTATATACGGGATTGTCTTTGGCATAATGTCACTATTGCTCATATTTATGATGAGGGATCTGAACAAATTCTAACCTCTATATTGATCAGACTGACATTAATTTGCCTGGTCCATGATAAAAGACCCAAGGCATAACAAGAGACCAAAAGAGACTTCAGGTTGAACTCTTTTGACTTGGGCAGGTAAGCAACAATATAGCAACCATGCAGCAACACCCTGACAACCGCCCACTGTAGCACTTTCACTGGGGAAATCGCAGGTCTGGATATTTACATTCACATAGTGTCTTTATTAATATATTAATCATGGAAGTTCGTGACTTTTTAGCCTTTGAATGAACTGCCTAAACTCTCACTCAGTGTTTACAGTCATCATATCGTCCTCTTAAGCAACTTGCTATGACGATTCTTTTGTTTCTTATGTAAATGACACGCAATCATTTGTTTGTGTGAATCAAACACAGAATACTATCAGTACTTTATATTTTTAAACTTCAGGTATCTGAACTATATATAAATGTACTACTGTACAATAGGTGGCCTAAGCTATTGCTTTTTTCCTTAAAGGGATTGTTAGCTGAAAAAAAGCAAATTCTGTCACCATTTAGTCACCCTTAAGCTGCGTTCACACTTCCAGTGACATCGCGCGAGACAGCGACTTCCGGCGACACGAGCGACTTACGGAAGCGACAGCCAATAGGAGAGAAGACGGGAGAGCTCACGTGATCCTTCTCTCTCTCTCAGCTCCTGCAGTAACGATGGATGAAAGGCTAATTCTTGCTGTTAACAATGTTCCAGTGCTCTATGATACGTCTCTTCCCACGTACAAGGACATTTTTAAGAAAAATACTGCGTGGAAAGGTGTCTGACTCCGAGATTGAATGGTTTTGTGGACCCAGACAGACTGGCGTTTGCGTTTTCGCCGCAGATAAACCGCCACTATGGCAAAGAGCGCATGCCTTGTTTCTCATTCATCTTTGATATAAAGCATTTTATGTGCTTATTCCATTTATATTTAGTCTTTTCCCTCCAAAATGTTTGTTTTTAGCGGCAAGAAAAGCGATTCGCTGTCAACAGCAATGGAATGACATTTATAAACGTTACTAGGCAACCAGTAGTGGGAACGCCCACTAGCGACAAAGTCGCTGGCAGTGTGTTCGCAGCTTTAAGATGCGTTCACACTGCCAGCGACTTTGTCGCTGCAGGTCGCTGGTGGCTGGCGGTGAAGTCGCTAGTGGGCGTTCCCACTACTGGTTGCCTCGTAACGTTTGTAAATGACATTCCCGGATGTCATTCCATTTTTAATTTTCTGCAAAACGTACTTTTTCGAACTCGTCCTAGGCTGTATGTCCGATTTGCACGAAAATTGGCCTGAATCATCTAGAGGCATGCACGACAAAAAGGTATTCACAGAATTTTGATAAACCGTACCGTTTTCCAATGGCGCTTTAATGAATTTGACAAAGAATGCACAAAACTTGGTATGCATCATCACCATTAGGCCCTGAGGTTACCTGCAGCGTTTTGTTGCACTGCCCCCTACTGGTCACAAGATATGAAAAAAGCCATTTTTTTTGCTTATAACTTCTGAACAGTTTGTCATAAAATCATCAAATTGGTCTCATTAGATTCAGTAGGGCATAGCGAGTCCAACAATATGAAAAATTCATATGTCGGCCATTTTGGACATTGGCCATTTTTAATTTAGTCATAAAATGCTGTATTTAACAAAGGACTTGGGGTATCGCTAGGAAACTCGGTATGTGTCTTTGGCACCATGCTCTGTAGGGACTCAAAACTTTTCGGGACAGCGCCACCTCGTGGTCAAAAATTATAATGCTATTTCATAAAAATGCTAATAGCTATTGACTCCTTTTGCCTAATATCATGAGCCTGGTCTTGATAGATTCCATCGTGCATACCGAGAACAATGAAACCAATTATGTCATGATCGAGCCAACTTCCTGTCCTCCATTTTTAAATGTTTTGAAAACCTACTTTTTAGAACTCCTCCTAGACTGTTTGTCCGATTTGCATGTAAATTGGCCTGCATCATCTAGAGGCACTCACGAAAAATGTTATTCACAGAATTTTGATAAACCGTACCATTGTCGAATGGCGCTTCAACGAATTTGACAAAGAACGCGCAAAATTGAACTTGAGGCTGAATCTCTGCAACGCTTTGAGGGATTGGGATGAAACTTGGTACATGTCATCACCATTAGGCCCTGAGGTTACCTACAGCATTTTGGCACACTCTCCCCTACTGGTCAGGACTGCTTTTTTGGCTTATTTTGGCTTTTTTGACTTGAATGCTTTCTTGCATGATAACCATCATGCCCAGATAGTCCCTCAGCAGTTTCAGGACAGTGCCACATACTGGACAAAAGTGAACTAGCTATTTTTAGTTCTTTTTAAAATAAATGGGGTTTTTATGATTGAAAGTTTACTTTTTCTGACTCCTCATGCATTGTTCATCAGCCTCTAAACAAAAACATGTCACAAAGCTTCTTTTGCTTATCATGGTGCCGATAATTGGCTTGACCTCGGTATCACTGCTTGCAGCTATATTTATTTTTGCATCCATGACCGCAATACTTTTGATGGGATTTTGATACCATACGGTAGTTTTAGTCACATTTAGTTTCTTTGAATGGAAAAGAGATTTAAAGTGAATGGTGACTAAGACTAAAATACTGCCTAACATATGGGGTCATATGGGTTTGGTATAACATGGTGGTGAGTAGATTATGACAGAATTAGCTTTTTTTTTTTTGGTGAACCACAGTATACCTTTCAAGGTCCTTTTTTTGCCAATGGTTTAGTAGCAAAAAAACATTTTTGCTTTTGCCATTGGAAAAGCCAAAGGTTTGACGGTTGTTGTTCCACATGTCACGTGTTTGCTCCATTAACAGAGGAAATGCAACAGCAGTGGGCTGCTCACACTCCCGTTCAGTGTTCTGACACTTATCAATCGTCATAAACTCTCCAGGGCCATTTTAGGTTTGGACCGTTTCCTGAGCACACAGTGAATTTCGTCACTAAGGTCACGCAGGTCAAGAGCTACTGACTGGAAAAGTGTGATGTGTCTGGTTGAAAATGCTGATTTGGGTAAACTAGCTTCAACTGGCTCATATGACTCTTCTATTACAGTTGAGATGGACAGACAGACAGACTGAGAGATAGATGGATAGATGGATAGATAGATAGATAGATAGATGGAACAAAGATAGATTGACACAGACAGACAGGCAGACAGAGAGATAGATAGATAGACAGACAGACAGACAGATAGATAGATAGATAGATGTATAGATGTATAGATGGATGGATGATAGAACAAAGATAGATAGACAGACAGACAGATAGATAGGCAGGCAGGCAGACAGACAGACAGACAGGCAGACAGGCAGACAGAGAGATAGATAGATAGACAGACAGACAGACAGACAGATAGATAGATAGATAGATGTATAGATGTATAGATGGATGGATGATAGAACAAAGATAGATAGACAGACAGACAGATAGATAGGCAGGCAGGCAGACAGACAGACAGACAGACAGATAGATAGATAGATAGATGGATGATAGAACAAAGATAGATAGACAGACAGACAGACAGACAGATAGATAGATAGATAGATAGATAGATAGATAGATAGATAGAACAATGATAGATTGACAGACAGACAGATAGACAGACAGGCAGACAGAGAGATAGATGGATGGATGGATGGATGATAGAACAAAGATAGATTGACAGACAGACAGACAGATAGATAGATAGATAGATAGACAGATAGATAGATAGATAGATAGATAGAACAATGATAGATTGACAGACAGATAGACAGGCAGGCAGATAGATAGATAGATAGATAGATGGATGGATGGATGATAGAACAAAGATAGATTGACAGACAGACAGACAGATAGATAGATAGATAGATAGATGGATAGAGAGATGGATGATAGAACAAAGATAGATTGACAGACAGACAGATAGACAGGCAGGCAGGCAGGCAGACAGACAGACAGAGAGATATACAGATAGATAGATAGAACAAAGATA
This sequence comes from Moxostoma hubbsi, assembly GCA_032164185.1. Taxonomy (NCBI): domain Eukaryota; kingdom Metazoa; phylum Chordata; class Actinopteri; order Cypriniformes; family Catostomidae; genus Moxostoma; species Moxostoma hubbsi. The sequence continues at coordinate 48,221,869 of JAVLUX010000009.1, read as the reverse complement.
GATTGACAGATAGACAGACAGACAGACAGGCAGACAGAGTGGTTAGAAAAAGTATGTTAACCCTGTGGAATTATCTGCATTCATGTATAAATTTTTCTTAAAATCTGGTTTGCAATAATGAATAGCACAATCTGTTTTAACTAATAACACACAAGTTATTGAATTGTTCTTGTACATATTGAATACATCAAGCATTCACAGTGTAGGATGGAAAAAGTATGTGAACTCCCAGACTAATGACATCAGCAAAAGCTAATTACAGTCAATTCATGAAATGAGATCGGAGGTGTGGGTTAGAGCTACTTTGACTTACAAAAAGCACTCAAACATGTTGAGTTTGCTATTCACAAGAAGCATCTGCTGATGTGGACCATGCCTCGAAAAAAAGATCTCAGAAGACCTACGATCCTAGAAGTGGCCGTCCAGCCCAGATGACTCAAAGGACACACTGCAGGATGCTCAATGAGGTAAACAAGAACCCAAGAGTGACAGCTGAAGACTTGAAGGAGTCATTGCAACTGGTTAACATCTCTGTTCACGAGTCTACTCTATGGAAAACATTAAACGGGCATCTGCTGCATTCATAATAAACATTGATTCACACCTGAAGTTTTCCAAAGACCACCTTGAGACTCCACAATGCTACTGGGAAAATGTTTTGTGGACTGATGAAACTGAGGTTGAATTGTTTAGGAAGAACACGCAGCATCGCATACCAACATGAAAACATCATCCCAATGGAGCATCATGATTTGGGGCTGCTTCGGGGGCTGGACCGCTTGCCATCATCAAGTATATCAAGATATCCTACAGGATAATGTCAGACAGACATAGTTCCCGTTGTTAAGTATACTAATTTGAAAGGTCATAAGGTCATATACATAGAGTTGTGTTAGGTTTGATGCATGATTATGTTAATCATACCAGCAGGCCTGTACTTGTGCCTGCCTGGTATATGCAGTTTCTTTAAGGATTAAAACAATAAATGTTCAATCGCTTGTTAATACAGTTGTTAAACAGTTCAACAGTCATGAGTAAATTGGTGAACCTGTTCTAGGGTGTATCTCCCACTGACTAATTGCAATATTTGGGCTTGGTTGTAACGATGGCCGCAGGACAGTTGAAAAGTCACTGAATTCGACTGAGATCTGGAGATGTGCAATTGGGTGTGAGCACGCGATATCGCTCTTGGCACACGCCGTCAGGAGCAAGTATGACAAAGCTGTGTTTTTCATTGGTCAGGCCTCAAATTCTTGTGGTCGTGCGGTTGCGATCACTGCACTTGATCTAGTTTCATGACTATTGCAGGTAACGATAGAGAGCGTTGCTTTGGGTTTACACCAGCAGGAAACGGGTGTAGATTGTGGCTATGTTCGCTCTCAGTTGACACGCCCTACACTGAAGATTTGAAAAAGAGCTGTATTAACACTTTGAGAACTGTTGAACTTTAAGCATAGAGAAATCTTGACTAAATCAATGTTCGTGCGGTCAATCCGTCATATCCGAATGTCATCATCAACTTATAACATGCATACAAGGTTTCAAGCATGCTATTTTAGTCCTCTTGGGTGAAACAATTATGAGCTTTTTACACTTTCTTAACACATGGGTATTCTTAAAGCAATAGTTCACCCCAATTTATGTATTTTTTATAATTGACTCACATTCTCCGTAACGTCTCATTTTGTGCCCCATCAAAGAAAGAAACCCACAACATAAACAAAATATGGGTGAGTAAATGATGGCAGGATATAATTTTTGGGAGTGAACTGTCCTTTTAAGCTTTCTTGCTTTCCTTCTGAGTTACTTAATGCTAGTTCACACAGTGAGATGATTTTAAAATTGTTTGCATGCCTTTTGTTTTCATAGATAGAAAGCATAAATCATCTTTTAAAGTAAGAAATCACTTAAGAAGACAGTTGGGGTGTTTACTGTTTGCAACTGTCAAAAAAAAAAAAAAAAAAAAAGGTGGGTGGGGAGGTATTTTATTTTTTTTAAGTAAAGATTTCCAGTTTGGGAATAGATTGATTTAGGTACAGTCGACTATTTTGAACAGCAAGAAAAGAAAACATTGACCGACTTCAAAGCCTGTCCAAACATACATTGCTGACGTGTTTCATGAGCTTTTGGGTAATACTATAATTGGCTCGAGGTATTTTCAGAACTGTCTTTTCTCACAAAAGCCAGACTATAATAGTTGTTAAACATAACTGAAGGGAAAAGAGACATGACAGGCGTTGGAAAGACACCCAAAATGCTTGCAAACCAGATAATTAAGATGCATTGCATTTCAAGTGCACTTTGAAAGAGTAGGTGCATAGTTTGGGGGACTCGTCTCTGTCATAATACATTAAACATGTACGTCTGAAAATCTGACAAATGATTATCTCAAACCGATCTTGTGCAGCTGGTCTGGGGTTTGGCAGGGTTTGACCTAATGCGATTGAGTGACTTGCGTTGATCCCGCTGTGACGGAGTGGGTTCGAATTTCATCAACTGTGGGGCTGAATACACAGTGGAAAATGATATTGCTCATCGGATTCTCTTTCATTGCTCATTTCATTATGAACAAAATCTCAGACGTCATTCCTAATATTCCTTTAGGAGCACAATTTGAGACACTATTGAGATCACTTCTAAAACTCAAGAAGAGACACGTGTGAAATTGCTGTGGTCTTTTACTAATGATAAACATCTGAGAAGCAGGAAACTTAAGCAAGAGTCTCCGTTTCCCCTTATTGCTGTCTCAGAGAAATGTTTGATTTCATATCGAGATCTCTGACTTTTGCTGACGTTGGTATCTTGGCCAAATCTGAGCACAGTCTGAGAAGCGTCGAGAACTCTTCAGAAACTCCAGTGCAGACAAATCGGATTACTGAGGTGCTTTTCTCAGGAATGACATCTGAAGACTTCAGGAAAAGTTGTCTTATGAACACTTTTGGCAATCTGAGCGCAGATTGAGACAATGTTGAGATCTCTGCTGAAGCACTAGAGGAGGGAATTATTTCGGAGAAATCGTTGACGACTTTATTCAGTCTCGTTGCTGTCTTAGAGAAACAATTAAGATATTAAGGAGATCTATTAGGAGATATTAAGTTTGTGAGCTTTTCTTGTCTATGGACAAGGACTTTCTTGTCCGTGTCTGACGTAATCTCAGCCGTTCCCTCTCACCGGTGATGCAATATCATCTCAAATGACACAACCAGTCTGTGTTTGTTATACATACTAACTCTGGTTGCCTAGCAACATCATGCATTGGGAAAAATCGTATCCACTCTAGAATTTGGGCATTCCTTGGCTGATGGAGCTCTGATGGAGTGGTTTTGTGCTGAAAGAGACGGCATGAATTTTGGGTGATAGGTCAAGCAGGCCGTTGGTCAGATTGAGAAGGACACAAGGCCTGGAGGAGGTTGTTGTGTGACCTCTGTGCTCCTTAGCCTTGACTGTCCACCTCCTTCTATCCCCCCAAAGTGACCTGCCATCGCCTCCAGGCTTGTCGACTAATCAGTGGAGCTGTCAATGTCTGACCTAAGTCCAGGGTGCGAGTGTGTCTGAAGAACCAGGCACTTGTCGCATTAAGCATTTCTTTTGTTGTTGTTTAAGTGGAGTAAAGGTGCAGGTCTGGGCAGCTCCATCCAGATTAGGGTACGATTGTGTCCATTTTTGCGCAATCAACGGATAAGCGCCTGATCCCTAGCACTCTTAAATGGGACGATGTGTCCCCTCGAGTTACAAGACACGCTTTTGAGACAGCAACTGTCTGAAAGATCAACTCTACAGCAAAATGTGTGTCCCTGTGATGCATAGGAAAGAAAAATCCCCAGTGAGATCACTTTAATATCTTAATCGTTTCCCTTAGATTTATTTGAGAGCAAACAGAGATTTTTAGTCTGAAGACATCTCCTGCTTCTCAGATGCATCTTTTGAGAAATAGACCCCAGTAAGGTGTCTCTCGAACTCCAGAAGAGATCTATGAATAACGTCTCAAGCTGTGCTCAGATGTGCCAAGATACCAAACGTCTGCATTCAAAAGTCAGATATCCCAGTACGAGCTCAAACGTTTCGCAACAAATTCTTCCAAGAGTGAATGATATGAGCTACGTTTGATTTCAAACTCTTTTTACACCCTAAAAAATGTATCTCACATTTTTGAATCTGTCAAACACCAGAGCTTTGTGTGTAAGAGCCCCAAGTTAGCAATGAAAGACCAAACTCTAAACCGTACGATTGCAGAATGTGTTGCAGAGTTTGTCATAAATCAGCACTTTTTCCACGTTTGTTCTCATTGTAGTAAAACTGATAACGTGACCTACTGGCTTGTTAATCTTTTGCACTGTCATTGGACTCAATATAATAGCAGCAAAGGAGAAAGGTCAGGGGGTTTTGATGTAGTTTCATGCCTTAACCACTTCCTCTTCAAACAGTTAATCTGCTTTCAAACGACGCATAAACGGGGGGGGAAAAGTCCCGTAAAACACGCGTTCATATTTTCATTATGACTTTTCTCCAACATACTTTTGCATCAAATGCTTTTCTGTACTGGTCTTATCATTTTGCACGTGTTTAAAGGAATCATTCATTTAACAATCGAAATGATGTCGTTATTTACTCACCCTAATGTCATTACCTGCATGCTGTTATATTTTGTGTGAAGTACAACATTTTGAAAAAGAACAGGCTTAGTTGATCTATGGTGACAGGTGACCAATACTTGACACAGAAAATGCCTGTCACACCTTTCATTTCGAAATGAGCCCAGGTGTATCTCTGTTTTACCTGAGGGGCCTTAGAGGTCAAAACTTCACACCTGAAATGAGCTTTCCAATAAACAAACCCTGAAAAAAAATCTGCATTGCATTGACAGAAGAAATGAGCAATAAATTATCAGTCTGGTTGTTTTTGACATTTTTTCAAAGAAAAGGGCTTTTATTTCCAGACCTATTTAATCGTTAAAGTCAACATGAAGTCAAATTAACCTTATCAATTACATTCCCGGTCTTATTGTGCAAAATTAATTTGTGCACATTATTCCAAAGAAAAAGGTTAATTTGGTTAAAATGAAAACTAAAAGGTTAATATGGTTAACTTTATAACCTTGTATCATATGAATTCTTGTTTCTTATGCAGTATGGAAAAAAAAAAAACAATAAAATATGTTTTTATCTAATTATAAATTAACTGTTTAACCCAATATTACTGTCATAATTATATTTAGCATTTGTTAGTTGTTGTTTCTAAAGATTTTTTTTTTTGCTTAGCGTCATGCTAACATTGGAATCAACTCTATTGGAAACAACAAGAATTCCATCCACAATTTCACCTAATATTTATGTGTGCAAAGTATTTTTTTGCATGAATTAGAAAAACCGTTTCTTTGCTTAGCATCATGCTAACACCAAACTCTTATCAACTGTGAGCATTAGGCATGTAAATGTATCAATTAAATAGTTTCATCAAATTAATACTGCACAAGTTCATCCAGTATTTTGTATGGTTTATTTTTAGCATTGGTTTCTTTGCTTAGCATCATGCTAACATCAGACTCTATTATCAACTGTGGGCATTAAGCATGTAAAAAGTATCAATAAAATAGTTTCATCAAATTAATACTGCACAAGTTCACTCAATATTTTAGTACTGTGTATTTATAGCATTGATTTCTTTGCTTAGCATTATGCTAACATCAGACTCTATTATCAAATGTGAGCATTAGGCATGTAAAAAGTATCAATAAAATAGTTTCATCAAATTAATATTGCACAAGTTCATCCAGTATTTTGTATGGTTTATTTTTAGCATTGGTTTCTTTACCTAGCATCATGCTAACACCAGACTCTATTATCAACTGTGAGCATTAAGCATGTAAAAATAAAATAGTTTCATCAAATTAATTCTGCACAAGTTCACCCAATATTTTAGTACTGTGTATTTTTAGCGTGGATTTCTTTGCTTAGCATCATGCTAACACCAGACTCTCTAATCAACTGTGAGGATTAGGCATGTAAAAATAAAATAGTTTCATCAAATTAATACTGCACAAGTTCACCCAATATATTTGTACTGTGCCTTTTTAGCATTGATTTCTTTGCTTCATGCTAACACCAGACTCTATTATCAACTGTGAGCATTAAACATTGATTTCTTTGCTTAGCATCATGCTAACACCAGACTCCATTGGAGTCAACAGTTGGTAACAATTACTCTTTCTAACTAAAACTTCAGAAGTTCACTTAATATTTATGTTTCTGTGTTTTTTGCATTTATATGTGAAACCAGTTGTTTATTTGTTTGTTTAGCAATGCTAATAAGGAATCTGTGAACTGTGAGCATTAGGCCCATAAAAAGTATCAATATACTAGTTTAATCTACTACATACTGCACCTTGGGTTACACCCAATATTTTTTGTGCTATGTATTTTAAGCATTGATTTGTTTGCTTAGCATCATGCTAACATAAGACTCTATAGAAATCAACTCTATTGATGTCAACTGTGACTATTGGAATCAACAATATCTCCATCTAATTACAAAAGTTCACCCAGTATTTATGTTTGCTCTGATTTTGTGTTTATTAGCTTAAAACGTTGTTTGCTTGTTTGAATTATGCTCGCATCAGATTCTAAAATAAAAATAGTTTGTAATTATTATAATTATTAGTCTATAATTATATGAGGAGCGCTACAGTATCTGTCTGGCCTGCGGAGTTTGTGGGGCCGGTTGCACCATACATACGTTACAACTTGACCTAGTTGTGGTGTAAATTGGCTCTAAGTCACAATTTCCACCCTACTAAATATTTGAGTGTTGCACCATTAAACTTAGGTAGGACATAACCCTACGGATGAACTAAATATTTACGGAAGCCTCCGACCAGGAGTAACGGTTGGAATAAAAACAGACTGATATTTTATGACATCAATGAGCTCATGTTTGGCGTGACAGTCCTTTCGACATCTAAGATGGTGTTGGCATTTACACTCGTTTACATTTACGAGAGAGAGAAAAAACGTACTTTTAAGTGGCTTTTTAAAATGAAACTGATCTAATAGTGCAGTTTTAAGGGTGCGTCACCCAGTGACAAGTTTAAACACATTCTATATATATATATATATATATATATATATATATATATATATATATATATATATATATATATACACTCACCTAAAGGATTATTAGGAACACCATATTAATACTGTGTTTGACCCCCTTTCGCCTTCAGAACTGCCTTAATTCTACGTGGCATCGATTCAACAAGGTGCTGAAAGCATTCTTTAGAAATGTTGGCCCATATTGATAGGATAGCATCTTGCAGTTGATGGAGATTTGTGGGATGCACATCCAGGGCACGAAGCTCCCGTTCCACCACATCCCAAAGATGCTCTATTGGGTTGAGATCTGGTGACTGTGGGGGCCATTTTAGTACAGTGAACTCATTGTCATGTTCAAGAAACCAATTTGAAATGATTCGAGCTTTGTGACATGGTGCATTATCCTGCTGGAAGTAGCCATCAGAGGATGGGTACATGGTGGCCATAAAGGGATGGACATGGTCAAAAACAATGCTCAGGTAGGCCGTGGCATTTAAACGATGCCCAATTGGCACTAAGGGGCCTAAAGTGTGCCAAGAAAACATCCCCCACACCATTACACCACCACCACCAGCCTGCACAGTGGTAACAAGGCATGATGGATCCATGTTCTCATTCTGTTTACGCCAAATTCTGACTCTACCATCTGAATGTCTCAACAGAAATCGAGACTCATCATACCAGGCAACATTTTTCCAGTCTTCAACTGTCCAATTTTGGTGAGCTCTTGTAAATTGTAGCCTCTTTTTCCTATTTGTAGTGGAGATGAGTGGTACCCGGTGGGGTCTTCTGCTGTTGTAGCCCATCCGCCTCAAGGTTGTGCGTGTTGTGGCTTCACAAATGCTTTGCTGCATACCTCGGTTGTAACGAGTGGTTATTTCAGTCAAAGTTGCTCTTCTATCAGCTTGAATCAGTCGGCCCATTCTCCTCTGACCTCTAGCATCAACAAGGCATTTTCGCCCACAGGACTGCCGCATACTGGATGTTTTTCCCTTTTCACACCATTCTTTGTAAACCCTAGAAATGGTTGTGCGTGAAAATCCCAGTAACTGAGCAGATTGTGAAATACTCAGACCGGCCCGTCTGGCACCAACAACCATGCCACGCTCAAAATTGCTTAAATCACCTTTCTTTCCCATTCTGACATTCAGTTTGGAGTTCAGGAGATTGTCTTGACCAGGACCACACCCCTAAATGCATTGAAGCAACTGGCATGTGATTGGTTGATTAGATAATTGCATTAATGAGAAATTGAACAGGTGTTCCTAATAATCCTTTAGGTGAGTGTATATATATATATATATATATATATATATATATATATATATGGGATATTAAAATGAATAATTGTCTTTTCCCTGTTGTATTAGTATTTATTTATCACCCCTTATTTTAGATACAGTTCCTATATATTGTTATTTACACATAGGCAAATATACTGTTAATCAAATCTACTTTTATTACATATCGTATTTTAATGGGGATATCTGTCACGATTCACTGTTGTCTGGCCTGTGTTTCTCCCCTGTCATCTGTTCCCGGACTACACTTCCCATAATCCCCTGCTCTCATCACTGCCAGCTGTCTTTCATTGTCCTCACCTGTGCAGGCGTGGAAGGCGGAGCCCTGGAAGACTCGGGAGGCGGAGTCCTGGAAGACTCGGGAGGCGGAGCCCTGGAAGACTCAGGAGGTGGAGCCCTGGAAGACTCGGGAGGCGGAGCCCTGTAAGACTCGGGAGGCGGAGCCCTGTAAGACTCGGGAGGCGGAGCCCTGTAAGACTCGGGAGGCGGAGCCCTGTAAGACTCGGGAGGCGTAGCCTTGGAAGACTCGGGAGGCGGAGCCCTGGAAGACTCGGGAGGCATAGCCCTGGAAGACTCGGGAGGCGGAGCCCTGGAAGACTCGGGAGGCGGAGCCCTGGAAGACACGGGAGGCGGAGCCCTGGAAGACTCTGAAGGTGGACTCGGTAGGTGGAGCCCTGGAAGACTCGGGAGGTGAAGTCCTGGAAGACTCGGGAGGTGAAGTCCTGGAAGACTCTGAAGGTGGACTCGGTAGGTGGAGCCCTGGAAGACTTGGGAGGTGAAGTCCTGGAAGACTCTGAAGGTGGACTCGGTAGGTGGAGCCCTGGAAGACTCGGGAGGTGAAGTCCTGGAAGACTCTGAAGGTGGACTCGGTAGGTGGAGCCCTGGAAGACTCGGGAGGTGAAGTCCTGGAAGACTCGGGAGGTGGAGCCCTGGAATACTCGGGAGGTGGAGCCCTGGAAGACTCGGGAGGTGAAGTCCTGGAAGACTCGGGAGGCGGAGACTGGGAAACAGAAGACTTTCTTACAGGTGAGGACAATGAAAGACAGCTGGCAGTGATGAGAGCAGGGAATTATGGGAAGTGTAGTCCGGGAACAGATGACAGGGGAGAAACACAGGCCAGGCAACAGTGAATCGTGACAATATCATTTATCACAGCTGACCGTTACGTGAGCAAACAGGGTTTGAACATCAACCGTAGTGAGATAAACTGAAATGCATGACTTTTTAACACGTCTGTGTACAAATTTGAAGGCTGCTTATTCGAAAAATATTGGTAAAAATCATATTTTGCGACTACGCATTACTATACAGAGAGCTTACGAACTACTAGTTAAGTCTTGCCTTATGAAAAGGTGGTGCAACCGAATTAAGCACTGACTTAGTTACAAACTATCTAGTAGTTACTAAGCCCTTAGTGTGAACTTTACGTCCCAACTTACGTGAGACCTGCTGGTGCAACCCTACCCAGAGAGAGGTTCAAAGCAGTCATTTATGAGGTTCCATTTAATTTAGGATGCAGCTTTAGAAGGTACAGAAGCTCTTTGTGTAGTCCATGGTTTGAATCCAATGTGTTTATGCAGTACAATGTGACTGTTTTTTTAGTCTATGAGTAAAGACACATTAATTGCTAATATGGAAGTGACATTCATGTCTGGCGTTGGGATTCACTGTGCAGCGTGTAATGTGATTTACACCTTTAGAACAGGAATTGTCATCTGGTTTTGCTTCAGGGCCCAGATTTGACATTGGACATGAAGTGGTGAACCAACAGGGTGGCAAACTGGTGTAAAACATAGGAAATTAAATAAAAATTAATATGGCAACGAACTGCAAAGCCCCAACAATATGCACAATCGTAAACATGACGAGGAATTGTCTCCAAACTTGCAATTATTTTATGCTTTCTGTATCCAAAACTGAACAGACTTTTGACCCATTTTTTGGGTCATGACCTGCAGTTGATAAGCACTGCTTTAGAATAACTTATGGTTGGTTTGGTGTTTTTTGTTATTGGGTGGGAGTGTTTACTAGAGTATGGGTGTAAACAAGGCAGGAGGTTGTTGTTGAGGTTCAATAGTGGTTTGTGTGGTAAGGAGGGTTACCGCCCCTAGAGAAAGCCTGAACAACACACACATATACTCATATCTATAACAGATTTTGAGAGCCAGATTTACTGTAGAACGAAACATAAATCAGTTATCCCAATGCACAAAATCACTAGTGTTCATGCGTTCCCTGCCAATCGAATTCACGACTTTGGCGATGCAAGCAGAATACTCAGTGATTCATTGCAGGGGCAAATTCTTCTTAACTACCATTTTCTTTATATTTGAACTTTTTTAGTCTGCCTGGAAAGCGTTGCGTTAACGAGGTACTGAATTGAAACACTGAGTGTGTTTGAGGAAGAACCAATCCGTGTTTGTGAAATAATCTGGAGGTATTTTTTTACCATAGAGATTTCGTAAAATCCTCCATAAAAACACTCTAAACCATGAACCAAACCAACCAGCTCTGAGGTGAATCGCAACATTACAAACATTGATTTGAAGCAAAAAATATTACAAAAAAATCGTACAAAAAGACAAGTGTCCTTAACGTCTTTTGTAAGCTAATGAACTACAATCCCATTAAGCATAGCAAATGACATAATCAAACTAAAAGCTATAGAAAAATATAAAGATATTGGTATAAAGTTGTTGATTATAAATTTGGGAGTGTAGGGAGGGCGATTCGATTCACATGCACAGTGCATCATGGGAGTGGGCGGTTCTCTGATTGGTGGATTTTCCCCCTAAGGATCATGGGTAGTGTAGTTATTCACCAGGAATTCTGCTCTTAAAAATGATTAGTTTTATTTAGCATTTATAAATGAATGAGGAAATATCATGGACTGATGGCTTCAGCAGAAGCATATATTATCAATTGACAACTTCGGAGTTCAGAGAAGTTTGTCTTTTAAGGTTTGTAAGTTATCCTTAAAGATCAGTTTGTCTATGGAGACATTTTCTTTAAGTTAACGTTCAGAAGCCCTTACTTCCTGTTGTATTCTATAAGCTGTGGGCTGGACTTTATGCTGTTAGTCAAAAGTCTGTGTACACGAGACAAAGGCGTCATTTTTAGATGGGACGGGTGGGATATGTCCCCACCGCTTTTTGCCTTTGCCAAATGTGTCCCCACCACTTTTTGAAATAGTTTCGGCAGGTAAGTGTCTAATGCAGAAGAAACATCTCAAGTTCTTGAGCAGGAGTTTCCACATCCTTCATGTGTGTTAGAATAGGCGGCGATCCAGCGCTTGAAGATTTCGTTATTTTGAATGTTATGATTCGTGCTTGTTGCGGCTGTTAGCAGTGGCGTTGAGTGACAGCGGGCGAGCATCCAGACCCGCGCTCTACTAACTGCTCGTGGTCTTTTCCAGTTAAATCGCAGTGAACACGTGTCTTTGCTCATGATCTACATCCACTGATAAGAACCCGTAACTCCTTGTACTAGCGGCAGAACATTTACCATGAGACCAGTCAGTCATTCTGGCTAAAATAAACCGATCCATGGGCCTCATTCGTGAAACTTTGAGTAAATTCGTAGTAATTTGCGCGTTAAATGGACCTTCCTGAAAACTTCCCGCCGGATTCACAAACACTTCTCCCCAGATTTGTTAGTAAAACGCGCGTATATTAGTGACTTCCAAACATTCGTAAATTGGGGGGCGTATCCACGTTCATTCACAATTATCATAATCCCCGCCCATGTAAACGCCATATAAGGAAGGCACCAGACTCACCAGTAAATGCTTTAAACATCTATGTGGAACAGTAATTTAATGATTTTATGAATGAAGTGCATTGTATGCATCGTAAAATTTTGTGTCAAAGAAAGTGAGTTACTGTCATTGCATGATTTTGCTGTCCTCTGAGTCTCTTTTGTGAAATAAAAATGGTTTGAGTGTAAATAATGGGAGGAGGATGTCCACTGCCATTTATCTTCTCTGGGTCAGGGCACAGCATCATTTCTTCTCTTAAACTTCTCAGATAAATTATAGTGATATATAATGGCGGGTTTCTCTTATGGACACAAATTGGTACTTTTATTCACCATAGTGGCATTCAGCTGATCCCAATATATAGTCAGGACATTAATAACATGAACAATTACTATTACAGTTAGATTTTGTTTTTCAGATCTTCTTAAACTACTTCAAAGATTTCTCATCAAAAAATCCTCCACATGCAGCAATGACCGCTTTGCAGATCCTTGCCATTCTAGCTGTCAGTTGTCCAGATACTCAGGTGACCTTTCACCCCACACTTCCTGTAGCACTTGCCATAGATGTGACTGTCTTGTCGGGCACTTCTCACACACCTTACAGTCTAACTGATCCCACAAAAGCTCAATGGGGTTTAGATCCGTAACACTCTTTTCCAATTATCTGTTGTCCAATGTCTGTATTTCTTTGCCCACTCGAACCTTTTCTTTTTGTTTTTCGGTTTCAAAAGTGACATTTCTTTGCGATTCTTCCAATAAGGCCTCCTGAGTCTTCTATTGTTCATGTTATTAATGTCCTGACTATATATTGGGATCAGCTGAATGCCACTATGGTGAATAAAAGTACCAATTTGTGTCCATAAAAGAAACCCGCCATTATATATCACTATAATTTATCTGAGAAGTTTCACAAATGATGCTGTGCCCTGACCTGATTTTTATTTCACAAAAGAGACTCAGGTGACAGCAAAATCATGCAATGACAGTAACTCACTTTCTTTGACACGTTATTATGCTTGCTAAATCAAAATTTTACGATGCATACAATGCACTTCATTCATAAAATCATTAAATTACTGTTCCACATAGATGTTTAAAGCATTTACTAGTGAGTCTGGTGCCTTCCTTATATGGCGTTTTCATGGGCGTGGATTATGATAATTGTGAATGAACGTGGACACGCCCCCCTATTTACGAATGTTTGGAAGTTTTCAGGAAGGTCCATTTAATGCGCAAATTACTACGAATTTACTCAAAGTTTCACGAATGAGGCCCATGGATCGGTTTATTTTAGCCAGAATGACTGACTGGTCTCATGGTAAATGTTCTGCCGCTAGTACAAGGAGTTACGGGTTCTTATCAGTGGATGTAGATCATGAGCAAAGACACGTGTTCACTGCGATTTAACTGGAAAAGACCACGAGCAGTTAGTACATCTCATACTGTCCTTGTTACAGTTGTCCTTTGCAGTATTGCCACTCTCTATAAGCAGAATATGCAGTCTGCATAGGGCACCAACTCCCTAGGGGGGCACCATCTTACACTTGGAGGGCACCAGAAAGTCCACCGGCTGCCCTTTCTTGCACGTTATACATTATTCAAGGACCCGAAAGCACTTGCGGTACACAGATAATCGCTTCTCACTATAAGAGAGCTTTTGCAAGCTATAAGACAATGTATTGCCTTTTCTATTTCCCCCCCATTGTATTGTGCATTCACCTGCCCACGATGTGTTTATCCATGGTTTTAACAGCATTAGCATTGACTATATGTTGTCAATTGAACGCGATTTACAGATGCCTATAGTGAATTATGAAACTTAAATGTTATAGCTCATGTCAAATATAAAACTCTATGTTAGAGGGCAGACATTGTTTGAGAAAAATCAAGCACTTCTGCTGGAAAAACAATAAGCAGAGTTGGGAATAAATTATATCTTTTCAAGCGGCAAAGAAACATTTCTAAATAAGTATATAGGCTATGGTTTGAAAAGAAAACAATGGTTGACCCACTACTGACAGATGTTAGATGTACGGATCAAGCTAGCATATTCATTATATGCAATATTTATTGAAGTTATTGAAAATGACATAAAGAAAGACCATTATTCATGAGTTTCACCACTTTGTGACGTCCCAACCAATTTTTACGACAAAGTGACGCCCATGACGCGAGACCAACAAAAAAAGCTGCCTGTCAATCAAATGTGCAACAGTAAAGCCAAAGGGCCAATTAACATGCATTCTGGTGAACACACACACACACACACACACACACACACACACATCTGCTAAACCTCGTTCCTACAGAACCGATGATGATGAACTCCCTCCTAAGACATGCAAACACACTTATGAACATTTGGACAGCTGTGCTGTGTTTTCCCCACTGTTGCCATAGTTTTATTTTGCCTCCCAAAACAAAAGTTCTCTCACATGTTTTCTCTCACCACCTGAGGCTCCATCTGTCTGTTTACACTTTTACTTTATTACAGAAGAAATTCATGTGTGTTTTCATACAGGTTGATTAGCTTCTGTGTTTTAATTTTTGAGCAGTTTGAAGATTTCATCAAACAAAAAAACTATTTCCACAATTTCCAAATGCCAAATCAAGTTTTCAGTCAAAGGTGTTGTAAGCCATTTTTTACTTCATGGAAATGTGCAAAAACATTTACACTCTCTGATAGATATCAACGTAATAAGTGTCGTGAGATATGTCCCCGGTCTCTGTGACAGCTCTAGACTCTATAAACAGCAAACAAAAACGTGTGCACGGTTTCTGACGCTTTTGACCTGTCAATCATTTTGCGCGTTCTCATAGTATTTTAGTTGCAGCGAATTATTGAGGCTTAATGCCATTTTTATGCCATTTTGTTCATAATAGTTATCAGCTGAGGGCGCTGTTTTGCTGCTGTTGTTTTAAACAACCGTTTCTGCTCGATATCGGTCTCAAAAAAGCTAATTTGGTATCTATTGTGTGCGGGGTTTTGGAAAGGGGGGTGTGGCTAATTCAACAGCTCAATCTCGTGGAAGTAGAATGGCTAAAATCGCTCACAGCACCTTTAACTTCAGACTGGAGGCAAGTCAGGTTTTTTTGCCTCTTTTCAGGCAGACTGTCCAACTATTAAGTGCAAGTGATCAAATCAGATTTGCGTGTTCAGACATAACAAACCTATCTGCGTGGGTTGCTTTGGAATTGACGTAGGCGTACCAACGTGACGATGCTTTCAAAACATATGCAGGAGGTGCATCATCTCGCTCTCCAAATAAGCGCCCCGTTCAGTCACGGTGCAGAACTCCTCTGTTGCGCAAGATGTCTCAGATGTCATGTGTTTTTTTTGCTGTCCAGACTATCAAAAACTCTGAACAAGACCTTAGTGGCTAAAACCCCTTTAAAACCAGCAAACCAGATAAGAATGAGGAGGCTAGGAGACCAACTAAGACCAGCAAACCAGCTTAGGCTTTATAGCATTAGTAGTTTCAAAATATGCAGTTTATTTCATAGAGATGAAACCGATTTAAGGGGCCATTCAAACCAAACGCATCCTTGAAAACAGATACATTTACATTTTTATCCAAAGCGACTTACAGTTTATCAGTTTGTGTGTTCCCTGGGAAATCGAACCCATGACCTTGGTGTTGCTAGCGCCATACTCTACCATTTGACACAGTAGGGTCATGCTAACTATGTTACCCATCAGTTGACCATTGGGAGTAACTTACTTGACATGTCCCATAGTTGATATGTCCCATAGTTGACATGTCCCATAGTTGACATGTCCCATAGTTAACATGTCTCATAGTTGACATGTCCCTTAGTTGACATGTCCCATAGTTGATATGTCCCATAGTTGATATGTCCCATAGTTGACATGTCTCATAGTTGACATGTCCCATAGTTGACATGTCTCATAGTTGACATGTCCCATAGTTGACATGTCTCATAGTTGACATATCCCATAGTTGACATGTCCCATAGTTGATATGTCCCATAGTTGACATGTCCCATAGTGGACATGTCTCATAGTGGACATGTCTCATAGTTGACATGTCTCATAGTTGATATGTTCCATAGTTGACATGTCTCATAGTTGACATGTCTCATAGTTGACATGTCTCATAGTTGACATGTCTCATAGTTGATATTTCCCATAGTTGACATGTCCCATAGTTGACATGTCGCATAGTTGACATGTCTCATAGTTGATATGTCCCATAGTTGACATGTCCCATAGTTGACATGTCCCATAGTTGACATGTCTCATAGTTGATATGTCCCATAGTTGACATGTCCCATAGTTGATATGTCCCATAGTTGACATGTCCCATAGTTGATATGTCTCATAGTTGATATGTCCCATAGTTGACATGTCCCATAGTTGACATGTCTTATAGTTGATATGTCGCATAGTTGACATGTCTCATAGTTGATATGTCCCATAGTTGATATGTCCCATAGTTGACATGTCCCATAGTTGACATGTCTCATAGTTGATATGTCCCATAGTTGACATGTCCCATAGTTGACATATCTCATAGTTGACATATCTCATAGTTGACACTATGCATTTTGACTCATAATTTCAATGGTAGGTCTTGCCTGGCCAACCTGGCAATGTCATTTAATTTTCTTGATCAGGTTAACCTCAAATATGCACCCAACGGTCAATAAATATACCCCTTGACAATATTCTGTTGTAGTTAAAATATTGGAAAAATCTGAACTATTCAAAATGTCCCCCGCAGAGGAAAATGACATCACATGATGCTGGTCATATTGGGATACACCATTTATTAGTGGCATGTGGGTGTTTGTTTAGTAACCCAGTTGACACTCTACCAGTTGGGCAACAGCTAGACGAAGCACCATGTGTAGAGCAGAACGCATGTGTCTTGAGACACTGACATTGTTTTTACTTTTTCAAAGTAGCGCTCCATCGCAAGATGCAGACAAAATTACGAAAGGTGGCGAAACAGACAAAGTCGTCCATCTAGCGCATGTTCACATAAGGAGAACAATTGAAAAATGGTGCAGATGCAATCAAAACGCATTCAGTGTGAATGGTGCATACTGTCTCATTTTAGGTTTAAATCTTTAGTTTAAGCGTACTGTGAAATAGCTTTGCATATTAGTTATTATAGTTAATGAATGCTCAATTTGAAGTCATGGGACATATTTGCATTTTTTGTGAATTTTCAGGATATAAATCACTTAATAAACTGTTCATTTTTAAGAATGTATAGGGTGTGTCTGTGTGGTGGAGAGATGACAGAGGTAGATGTAGAATGGCATGTCGTGTGGTTTAACGTTGGTCATGTTTCACTCATACATGTACTTTCAGAAGTGTTCCTCAGCGGAAACAGCAGAGAAAGTTTTTAATTGCAAAACAGCTGCAGTTACACACACACTTCCACAAACACCATGCCTGCTTTCTTGGCTCAAAGATGACTCGACAGGTTTCATAAATTTAGTTTAAGGTTTATGAAAGGCTGAATAACAGGAAGCTATTGAGTACAGAGGTGACACCTGATTCTATAAGATCTTTCCATTTCACCTCAACGGCTCTCAACTTTCATTTATTACTCATTACAACATCTGAACTGCTGATCTAACATCACGAGCACCTCAGAGGAGAATTTATTTTCTCAGTGGTTTCTATATCAGCTCAGAAGGCATGATTGTGCCAACACAGTTATGAAACGTTTCACCAAAGTATATGGTCGTTTTTTTGTGTGTTTTTTTTCTCAACTTCAGGTACTTTAAAGCACTGAGGATTTCTAGAAAGTATTCATTTTTCACACTTTCACAAATTGTTGTTTTTATTTGTCTACTAACAATGTCCAACTGTGTGTGTGTGTGTGTGTGTGTGTGTGTGTGTTTGTGTGTGTGTGTGTGTGTGTGTACATGCATCACAGGAGATTTATGCCATTTTTTGGTCACGAAAATTCCCACCGCAGTGTCATTTCCAGCACATTTCAAATTCAGGATGGCGTTTAATGATGCTGATGGAAATTACATTATTAACGATTTTTAATGAAATTAAATTGCAGACTTCTCTTCTCTTGCTAAGGCTAATTTTATAGCTAACATATTATGTATCATAAATGCAATATTTGCACACTTTCTGCATAATTTGTCAAAATTACAGCTTGATTGGAAATGACGGCCAATAAAAATATGTGATATTTACCTTCATTTCTCTTTGTTTGGTATCATATTTAATCTCTAGTTTACCCTTCACTGACATTTGTGTCCACTTGGCTAACAAATACACTAAGAAGTTCATTAGGAGCAAAATTCTATGTTGTGGTAACATACAAAAAATCCACTGTAACATAGTTGGCAGTGAACGTAACAAGCAACATCCATAATGCATAATATCACAATTATGCATCAATATGACACCATTTACATAAGAAGATCTGTGTTTTAACTTGCAAAGGAACAATATCTAGTTAATTTTGTAAAATCAATTAAATGTCTCTTAATCCCTATTTATCATGATTCACACGCATGCACGCACACCCATGCACGAGGACACACACACCCTCAGTGTCCTCTGACAAATACAGG
Organism: Moxostoma hubbsi; assembly: GCA_032164185.1. NCBI lineage: Eukaryota > Metazoa > Chordata > Actinopteri > Cypriniformes > Catostomidae > Moxostoma > Moxostoma hubbsi. Next base: position 48,203,145 of record JAVLUX010000009.1, on the reverse strand, counting down.
CTTAAATTATGACAAAAAAATTATCTGTGGAAAATTATTAATATCAGTGGACACAGTAGTGTCATGCCAACTATGTTACCCAACCGTTGACCATTGGGAGTAACTTAGTTGACCTGTCCCATAGTTGACCTGTCCCAAAGTTGACATGTCCCATAGTTGACATGTCCCATAGTTAACATGTCTCATAGTTAACATGTCCCTTAGTTGACATGTCCCATAGTTGATATGTCCCATAGTTGATATGTCCCATAGTTGACATGTCCCATAGTTGACATGTCTCATAGTTGACATGTCCCATAGTTGACATATCCCATAGTTGACATGTCCCATAGTTGACCTGTCCCATAGTTGACCTGTCCCAAAGTTGACCTGTCCCAAAGTTGACCTGTCCCAAAGTTGACCTGTCCCATAGTTGACCTGTCCCAAAGTTGACCTGTCCCATAGTTGACATGTCCCATAGTTGACATATCCCATAGTTGACATATCCCATAGTTGATATGTCCCATATTTGACATATACCATAGTTGATATGTCCCATAGTTGATATGTCCCATAGTTGACATGTCCCATAGTTGACATGTCCCATAGTTGACATGTCCCATAGTTGACATATCCCATAGTTGACATGTCCCATAGTTGATATGTCCCATAGTTGACACGTCCCATAGTTGACACGTCCCATAGTTGACACGTCCCATAGTTGACACGTCCTATAGTTGACATATCCCATAGTTGATATGTCCCATAGTTGACATATCCCATAGTTGACATGTCCCATAGTTGACATGTCCCATAGTTGACATGTCCCATAGTTGACATATCCCATAGTTGACATATCCCATAGTTGATATGTCCCATAGTTGACATATCCCATAGTTGATATGTCCCATAGTTGACATGTCCCATAGTTGACATATCCCATAGTTGACATGTCCCATAGTTGACATATCCCATAGTTGACATGTCCCATAGTTGACATGTCCCATAGTTGACATGTCCCATAGTTGACACGTCCTATAGTTGACATATCCCATAGTTGATATGTCCCATAGTTGACATGTCCCATAGTTGATATGTCCCATAGTTGACATGTCCCATAGTTGACATATCCCATAGTTGACATATCCCATAGTTGATATGTCCCATAGTTGACATATCCCATAGTTGACATGTCCCATAGTTGACATGTCCCATAGTTGACACGTCCCATAGTTGACACGTCCCATAGTTGACACGTCCCATAGTTGACATATCCCATAGTTGATTTGTCCCATAGTTGACATGTCCCATAGTTGACATATCCCATAGTTAATATGTCCCATAGTTGACATGTCCCATAGTTGACACGTCCCATAGTTAATATGTCCCATAGTTGACACGTCCCATAGTTGACACATCCCATAGTTGACACGTCCCATAGTTGACATGTCCCATAGTTGACATGTCCCAAAGTTGACATGTCCCATAGTTGACATATCCCATAGTTAATATGTCCCATAGTTGACATGTCCCATAGTTGACATGTCCCATAGTTGACATATCCCATAGTTGACATGTCCCATAGTTGATATGTCCCATAGTTGACATGTCCCATAGTTGACATGTCCCATAGTTGACATGTCCCATAGTTGATATGTCCCATAGTTGACATGTCCCATAGTTGACACGTCCCATAGTTGATATGTCCCATAGTTGACATGTCCCATAGTTGATATGTCCCATAGTTGACATGTCCCATAGTTGACATATCCCATAGTTAATATGTCCCATAGTTGACATGTCCCATAGTTGACACGTCCCATAGTTGACACATCCCATAGTTGACACATCCCATAGTTGACACATCCCATAGTTGACATATCCCATAGTTGACATATCCCATAGTTGACATATCCCATAGTTGATATGTCCCATAGTTGACATGTCCCATAGTTGACATATCCCATAGTTAATATGTCCCATAGTTGACATGTCCCATAGTTGACATGTCCCATAGTTGACATGTCCCATAGTTGACATGTCCCATAGTTGACATGTCCCATAGTTGACATATCCCATAGTTAATATGTCCCATAGTTGACATGTCCCATAGTTGACACGTCCCATAGTTGACACATCCCATAGTTGACACATCCCATAGTTGACACATCCCATAGTTGACATATCCCATAGTTGACATATCCCATAGTTGATATGTCCCATAGTTGACATGTCCCATAGTTGACATATCCCATAGTTAATATGTCCCATAGTTGACATGTCCCATAGTTGACATGTCCCATAGTTGACATGTCCCATAGTTGACATATCCCATAGTTGACATGTCCCATAGTTGATATGTCCCATAGTTGATATGTCCCATAGTTGACACTATGCATTTTGACCAGTTTCAATGGTAGGTCTTGCCTGGCCAACCACATGTCATTTTCTTGATCAGGTTAACCTACATTTTTAATATACATTTGAGTTAAAACCATTTGTATTAATTATTTTGAACTTAAAACCTGCTCACTTCAAAAATGGGCAATACAAAAACTGTCAATTAAGAAACATTGTGTCAATTTCAAGCAAAATGAAACATTGGGGTGCACAAAATATTTGTGAAAAAACACGCTTTCCTTAAATGGATAAATTGGGATATTTCTGAAGAAAATGGCTATAAAATATATAATTATCATCAGTGGACATTGAATGTACCCTAAATTATATTGAAATGATTTATGTTTATTTAACGTGTTGTTTAGATTATCGTAGATTTAAACATGTAATAATGCATATTTTTATTTGTACATATTTTTTAAGGATTTTCGTAGTTTAATATTGAAAGTCTGGATCTGGAACAAAAAGCTAATACAGTAAAATCTGTAATCTAAAAGGCATTAGAAAAGTACCAAAAATAAATGGTGAAGATCCAGTATAAAGTTAATATAACAAACATTTAAAAATAGATATATGTTATATTAGATGGCATTAACTACTCTGTACTAACTTTAAATACATACAAGACTATATATTTACTGTGTAACTACACGCTGCTACTGAGGTACAGTTAGAGTTAGGTTTTGGGGTAAGGGTTGGGTTAGGGGAAAAGTTAACAGTGTAACTACAAATGTGATTAAATGCAAGTACTTTAAATATAATTACAATGCAACAACATGTATGTGCACTACCGTTCAAAAGTTTGGGGTCACTTGCCGGAAACATTTCTCATGATCTTTTGATCTGAAGGCATTTGCTGAAATGTTTGAAATTTAGTTTTGGAGACAAAAATATAATTGTGCCACCATATAAATTTATTTCATTATAAAAATACACTTTTACTTAAAAAATATGGATGACTCGGACCAAATAATTGAGAGAAGCAGCCGCTAAGTGTCCAGCATATATATATATGGGAACTCCTTCAATACTGTTTAAAAAGCATCCCAGAGTGAAACCTCAAGAAGTTGCTTGAGAAAATGTCAAGAGTACATGTCTGCAAATTCTAGGCAAAGTGTGGCCATTGTGAAGATGTTAAAATATGACCGTTGTTTAGTCCCATCAAAATTCCCATATTCCATTTCTATTATTCCATAGTTGTGATGACTTTACCATTATTCTAAAATGTGAAAAACATAAAGAATAAGTGACCCTAAACTTTTGAATGGTAGTGTACATAATAAGTACATTGCATCAATTGGTTACGTACATAGTAGTTAAGGCCACCTAATATAAAGTGGGTACGTTTGTTTGAATCAAAATCAACCTCTGGGATGAAGAAATGAAAGTATCGGAAGTTGAAGAAATCTCAGATTTTTCTTCTAGAAATCCTTAGTGGGAATCAGGGCTGGACTGGGAAGAGAAATCAACTTGGGATTTTACATGGCAACTGGTCCAAAACTTGTCGAGGAGGTGGGGGGTAATGGGGGGGTGTTCGCTGTCCTTTTCTGCATATCGCGGCGCCGTTTTGTGGTCCATTCTGCATAACGAGGCAGTTCATTTCAGCTTATCGCAGCCAATTCTGCACATTTCGCGGCCGACCCACTGGCCCGCTCGGTTCTCCCGATGGCCGGTCCAACCCTGATCAGCCCCAAAGTGTGTCGGCCCACCGGGAAAATGTCCGGCATGCCAGATTACCAGTCCAGCCCTGGTGGGAATAGAAATAAATGCAAATCAGTCAATTGTTGACATACTGTACAGTAAGAGTAAAGAGCTCTAAAATGTGGATAGCAAAGCGCAAATAATTTGCTCTTGGAAAAGCAATTAAATGAGAAATTTTTGAGTTCATAGTGAGATTTCTGATATTTGATAGCAGACTTTGAAATCTTGAGCACAGTTTGAGACCTTGTTCTCTTCTGAGACTCTAATAGAAACATGTGAGATCACCTAGGTCTTAAAATAAGCAAAAGTCTCCATTATTTCTTCACTTAAATCCCATTGCTGTCTAGGAGAAACTATTGAGATATTTAAGAGATCTCCGAGATGTGTTAGGTCTTGCTTTGTTTGCTGTTTTTCTCATGTGAAAGGAGGGCAGCTCTGTGGCTCTATGTGGGCGTTGCGGGTGGCCTGAGACATTTTTTCAGCGTTTGTAAAAAAGTCAGAGGTGAGTGAGCCCACAACTATGAGCTTGTGATTCACTTTCCTGTGTGCATGTGGCTTAATAAACGTGAATAGCAAAACACAAGGTACCCCTTGGTTATTCAACCCCGAACCCATCATCAGGCGGCCATTTTTAGAGCACGCCGGAAACATCTCGCTTGGGTGTGGTGCGTATCTGCGTTCCCACTAATGACGGGTTGGTGGGGGATTGTTCTAATCTAGCTAACCCAACATTTAAGGAACTTTTGCTCCTAACTTTAAGATGGAAAAGAGGAGAGTGGCTGTTTCCCAAGCTCTCACATATACACACTCTCAGTGCGACCACCAGGAGAGAAAATGGATGTAAAGGGAGCGTTTTATTCCTTTAAATAACGGACCACCCACTCAAAGACTAACAGTATAACATCCTGATGGTGTGTATTTAAAGGCAAACTCTTTCTGTCTTGCGTTTGCTCATGTATTCATAATTTTATGAGAAGTACTTCAGAATTCTCAATGGGATACGTACATATGGAGAACAAACCACTTTTATTTACCTTTATCTCTTTTACAAGAGATACCTGGCCAAGGTAGGAGCCAAACAAACTCACAACATAGTAAAATGTAACATATACTACATGATGTACAAAGATCCACAATACAACCAAAAAACAAGAAACACCATACCTCTTTCTCCATATTCGTTAGGATGCCTTTAAATTAATCAATGGCTCTTTCTGTAGATTATTCCATGGCCAAGTTGCATAGTAGGAATATGCAGTTTTTCCCAGATCTGTTAACACCCGGGGTACATTAAAAAGCAACCACTTAGAGGATCGCTGCTGGTACCAAAGCTGAGACAGAGAAGGGTACAGAGGTAGGCTGGAAATATACCTTGTATAGCTTTATAGATAAAAATATACCAATGCTGTTTTCTGCGAGAGGTCGATGATGTCTAACCCATCAAATCATAAAGAATACAATAGTAAGAGACTTTGCATTTGTAATGAAATATAGAGATGCATGATACACTGAATCAAGGCTCTGTAAAATGAAGGAGGCTGCATGCATATACAATATATCACCGTAATCAGTCACAGGCAGAAAAGTAGCTTCCACATGTTTTTTTCTTGGGATTAAAAGTAAATCAATAGTTTGCACTTATATAGCGCCTTTTTAACCTTAGCGGTATTCAAAGCGCTTTACACACTGTGTCTCATTCACGGCAGAGCTGCCATTCAAGGTGCTAGTCTGCCATTGGGAGCAACTTGGGGTTCAGTGTCTTGCCCAAGGACACTTCGGCATGTGGAGTCGTGTGGGCCGGGAATCGAACCACCAACCCTGTGATTAGCGACCGACCCGCTCTACCACCTGAGCCACAGCCGCCCCTAGTCAAGATTTATTTCTAAAATAAAAGCCCATGTTTACTTGGTTAACAAGTACACTAACATTTGAAAAACTTTATTAAGGGCAAAATTGTTTGGTGTGGTGGAAATGAGGACACAACTGTGGGACAGTCTTCATTTTTTTTTTCATTGTAATAATTTTCCAATTTTCATAGTCAAGAGTTGGCAAACCTGGCATCCAATTAATGAAACGAGATTGGAGGTGTGGGTTAGAGCTACTTTGACTTGAAAAGTACTGAAAATTTTTGAGTTTGCTATATTTTACATTTACATTTGGCAGATGCTTTTATCCAACATTAATTACAGTGCACTTATTACAGGGGTAATTCCCCCGGAGCAACCTGGAGTTAATTTCCTTGCTCTAGGACACATGTTTCTCAGCCAATGGGAAGGTGGCTATTTTGAGCTACGGTATAAAAGCCGAGAAGTTCACAGATCATGTTGGTGGCTGTTGAGATCAAACCAGCAACCTTCTGATTAACAGTTATGTGCTTTAGCCCACTACGCCACCACCACTCCAAACTCCACTTGTTATTCACAAGAAGCATCTGCTGACGTGGAACATGCCTCTCAAAAACACATCTCAGAAGACCTACGATCAAGAACTGTTGCTTTGCTTCAAGCTGGAAAGGCTTCAAAAGTTATCTGGAAGAGCTTAGATATTCATCTGTCAACTGTTAGTCAAACTGTCTATAAATGGAGATGATTTAGTACTATAGGTACTCTCACTAGAAGTGGCCATTAGATATTCATCTGTCCACAGTTAAACAAACTGTCTATAAATGGAGATGATTTAGTACTATAGGTACTCTCACTAGAAGTGGCCATTAGATATTCATCTGTCCACAGTGAGACAAACTGTCTATAAATGGAGATGATTTAGTACTATAGGTACTCTCTCTAGAAGTGGCCGTTAGATATTCACCTGTCCACAGTTAGACAAACTGTCTATAAATGGAGATGATTTAGTACTATAGGTACTCTCACTAGAAGTGGCCGTTAGATATTCATCTGTCCACAGTTAAACAAACTGTCTATAAATGGAGATGATTTAGTACTATAGGTACTCTCACTAGAAGTGGCCATTAGATATTCATCTGTCCACAGTTAAACAAACTGTCTATAAATGGAGATGATTTAGTACTATAGGTACTCTCACTAGAAGTGGCCATTAGATATTCATCTGTCCACAGTTAAACAAACTGTCTATAAATGGAGATGATTTAGTACTATAGGTACTCTCACTAGAAGTGACCGTTAGATATTCATCTGTCCACAGTTAAACAAACTGTCTATAAATGGAGATGATTTAGTACTATAGGTACTCTCACTAGAAGTGGCCATTAGATATTCATCTGTCCACAGTGAGACAAACTGTCTATAAATGGAGATGATTTAGTACTATAGGTACTCTCTCTAGAAGTGGCCGTTAGATATTCACCTGTCCACAGTTAGACAAACTGTCTATAAATGGAGATGATTTAGTACTATAGGTACTCTCACTAGAAGTGGCCGTTAGATATTCATCTGCCCACAGTTAGACAAACTGTCTATAAATGGAGATGATTTAGTACTATAGGTACTCTCTCTAGAAGTGGCCGTTAGATATTCACCTGTCCACAGTTAGACAAACTGTCTATAAATTGAGATGATTTAGTACTATAGGTACTCTCACTAGAAGTGGCCGTTAGATATTCATCTGCCCACAGTTAGACAAACTGTCTATAAATGATGATGATTTAGTACTATAGGTACTCTCACTAGAAGTGGCCGTCCAGCCCTCAAAGGTCAAAGGGCACACCACTAAACCCTAGAGTGACAGCTAAAGACTTGAAGGAATCATTGAAATGTATTAACATCTCTGTTCATGAGTCTACTACACTCACCTAAAGGATTATTAGGAACACCATACTAATACTGTGTTTGACCCCCTTTCGCCTTCAGAACTGCCTTAATTCTACGTGGCATTGATTCAACAAGGTGCTGAAAGCATTCTTTAGAAATGTTGGCCCATATTGATAGGATAGCATCTTGCAGTTGATGGAGATTTGTGGGATGCACATCCAGGGCACGAAGCTCCCGTTCCACCACATCCCAAAGATGCTCTATTGGGTTGAGATCTGGTGACTGTGGGGGCCATTTTAGTACAGTGAACTCATTGTCATGTTCAAGAAACCAATTTGAAATGATTCGAGCTTTGTGACATGGTGCATTATTCTGCTGGAAGTAGCCATCAGAGGATGGGTACATGGTGGCCATAAAGGGATGGACATGGTCAGAAACAATGCTCAGGTAGGCCGTGGCATTTAAACGACGCCCAATTGGCACTAAGGGGCCTAAAGTGTGCCAAGAAAACATCCCCCACACCATTACACCACCACCACCAGCCTGCACAGTGGTAACAAGGCATGATGGATCCATGTTCTCATTCTGTTTACGCCAAATTCTGACTCTACCATCTGATTGCCTCAACAGAAATCGAGACTCATCATACCAGGCAACATTTTTCCAGTCTTCAACTGTCCAATTTTGGGGAGCTCTTGAAAATTGTAGCCTCTTTTTCCTATTTGTAGTGGAGATGAGTGGTACCCGGTGGGGTCTTCTGCTGTTGTAGCCCATCCGCCTCAAGGTTGTGCGTGTTGTGGCTTCACAAATGCTTTGCTGCATACCTCGGTTGTAACAAGTGGTTATTTCAGTCAAAGTTGCTCTTCTATCAGCTTGAATCAGTCGGCCCATTCTCCTCTGACCTCTAGCATCAACAAGGCATTTTCGCCCACAGGACTGCTGCATACTGGATGTTTTTCCCTTTTCACACCATTCTTTGTAAACCCTAGAAATGGTCGTGCGTGAAAATCCCAGTAACTGAGCAGATTGTGAAATACTCAGACCGGCCCGTCTGGCACCAACAACCATGCCACGCTCAAAATTGCTTAAATCACCTTTCTTTCCCATTCTGACATTCAGTTTGGAGTTCAGGAGATTGTCTTGACCAGGACCACACCCCTAAATGCATTGAAGCAACTGCCATGTGATTGGTTGATTAGATAATTGCATTAATGAGAAATTGAACAGGTGTTCCTAATAATCCTTTAGGTGAGTGTATATGGAAAACATTAAACAGGCATGGTGTCCATGGCAGGACACCATGAAGGAAGCTGCTGCTTTCCAACAAAAATCTTGATGTGCGCCTAAAGACCACCATGACACTCCACAACACAATTGAGAAAATGTTTAGTGGACTGATGAAAATAAACCCAGAAAACCGACATGAAAACATCATCCCAACGGTGAAGTACGGTGGAGGGAGCATCATGATTTGGGGCTGCTTCGGGGTCTGGACCACTTTGGCATCATCAAGGGAAAAAAAATTCCCAAGTTTATCAAGATATTCTACATGATAATGTAGTGTGACATTGCGCCAGCTGAAGCTCAGCTGAAGTTGTGTGATGCAGCAGGACAATGACCCGAAACATAAAAGTAAATCCACTACAGAACGGCTTCAAAAAAAGAAAATCCACCTTTTGGAGTATCCCAGTCAGAGCCCAGACCTGAACCCAATAGAGATGCTGTGGAATGACCTCAAGAGAGCCGTTCACACCAGACATCCAAAGAATATGTCTGATCTGAAGCAGTTCTGTAAGGAAGAATGATCCAGAATTTCTTCTGAACGTTGTGCAGGTTTAATCCGCAGCTACCGGAGACACTTGATTGAGGTTATTGCTGCCAAACGAGGATCGATCAGTTATTAAATCAAAGGGTTCACTTACTTTTTCCACAACACTGTGAATGTTTAGTGGGATGTGTTCAATAAAATACATGACAGATTATAATTGTTTGTGTGTTGTTCGCTTAAGCACATTGTGTTTGTCTATACTTGTGATGAAGATGAGATCACATTTTATGACCAATTAATGCGGAAAACCAGCTAATCCCAAAGGGTTCACATACTTTTTCTTGCCACTGCAGATGATCATATTTTTAAACATGGAAAAAGTTGTATATTCATAATGGAATTTCGTAATTTAATATTGAATGTCTGGGTCTGGGACAAGGCTAAAACAGTCAAATCTCTACATAAAAGGCATTTGACAAGTACCAAATATAAATGATGAATGCCAGATCCAAGTCAGTTTTAACATGAATTTATATAACAAAAAAGAAAATAAGTTTAAATTGGTTTGTTTTAATGATAAAATCAACCCAACTGTGACATGAAAGGGCAGAAGTTGTAGAAACACCAGCTATCCTATGTCTTCAGAAGTCTTGGATTATAGAATATGATTCGCATAAACTACTTTTTGGACAATTTTTTTGTCCTTTTTGAAGCTTAATACAGTTTATGAATCACTGCCAACATTCTGTAAAACCAAATATAATAATTATTTGTGTTTTATGGAAGAAATAAAGTCATACAGGTTTGGAATGATATGAAGGTGAGTAAATGATGACAGAATTGTAATTTTTGGGTGAACCATCCTTTCAAATTGTGCTCCAAATCAGTCAGAAAACCAACAACCAGCGCTCCTCGTTTTGGGTAAACGTTGGTGACCTTGCATTTATGCATTTATGTCATCTTCTGCTTTTAGCCGAGGTGACTCACCGTGTCGCAGTGTACTGTAAAGGAGTCGTATGGATGCGTGATTCCTATGCGCTGGGCTTTTCTTGGAATGTGCTCAGGCCGTAGGATTGTCCTGCTTCCCTCCTGACCCTCGGCAGTCCTTTTGTCTCAGAGCGGCGTGTGCTAATTACAGAATTCCGCCAGCGGAGGCAGCTCGGCCTCTTGTGTACCTATAAAGACACGGCACGGATATTTTTGGACCTGTGACCTTGGCTAAATGACAGGAAGACTCTGACACTTAATGGTACGGTTCAAAACTGGCCCACATACGGGACGCCAAGTCAATTCAACATTCAAGCCATTGATTAATTGACTATAATGCCTTCCAAATCGTTTGAAGAACAACTAAGAAGAATGTTCAAGCTGCTTTACTGCAAGTCTTCTGAAGTCCTACAGTAGCTTGTTGCGAGGAACATACTGAAATGAAGTCACTCGTCACTGATAGTTTTCCTCTTGCGTATGCATTCCCCATTTAAAGACAGCACGTTGATGCGCTGCACCAGTTTTGACATCACTGATATTTAATTCGGTTCTTGCATGTATCAAAACTAACACATGTGAGATTTTCAGTGGATAAGGGATTAAATTTCATTCTGTTCCTCACAGAAACCTATTAAATGGCTTCAGAAGAGCTGTGATCTAGTGTATGAGTCAGATGGACTATTTTGTGATATTTTGCTGGATGGTCAAGAACTGTGTGAATATTCTTCAAAAAAATGATCCTTTTGTGATCCTTTTGCCCAGCTCACCATGTTTCTTGCCTTTCAACGGGCCGGAGATGGACTGACTCTGTTATAAGAGGATGACATCGGTCCATGAGAGTGTCCATATTTTGTGAGTCAGTTTTTCTGCCCAACGTTTACAGCAAGTGCTTGTGAAGTGACTCAGAGATGCTGGTCAACTCAGCAGAGATCTGGAGTTCCTCTGAGCTCACTGCGCTCGTGTGGTGCGAGATCTGTGAACTTCTCGGCTTTTATACCGTAGCTCAAAATAGCCACCTTCCCATTGGCTGAGAAAACCTCTTTCATTGAATCACACCAAGCCAATTAGATAGCGACACTTCCTGGCCCATGAAAAGATGTTTCCTGTTGATTAAAGGTGCTAGAGAGGGAGAGAGAGAGAGAGTCGAAAACCTCCCAGTGTTTTCCTGACCTCCGCTCTTGTTGTACAAACATTGACTCTTTGGATATACGGTTAGCATTGACCCATGATCTGTACATCAAGCACTATTATTGTGTTCTGTGTTTCACACTGTAGATTAAAAAAGAACCAGCTCATTAGAGTTATTCCTTCGGGAATCAGACTACACTGGTTGCTCAGTATGTTTCAAGCTATACATTCAAATGAACCGGCTCATATGAGTCGTTCATTCAGGAATCGGACTACACTGATTACAATGTGAATAACAAATGATTCTCAACATGACTTTGCTGATTAATGAGCCTTTTTGACTTGTGATGATCACCTAAAATGTCACAATTACAGCATATTAGGATTTACATTTTTTTAGATTGGCCCTCATCAGTATAGCAAAACCTGTAAACACACACGCACACACGCAAGCCCATGTACCGTGCATTGTAAAAGTGGGAATGTCAGTCTTCTACGTTGGAATGTTCAGTCATTTGAAATCAGCATGGTCCAGGAATACACACACACACACACACACACACACACACACACACAAGCACACATAAACAGCCACACGTTCATTCTTTAACACATGTAGAGAGACAGTGAAAAATGACACACATTTCACACAGACATTTCCCGTGTTTGTACTGATCTGTGGAAACTGTGCTGTGCTCTGAACAAACAAACACATCGCATGACAGGACATGCACTATTTTTATGGGACATATCTATTGCAGGGAATAGACTGCAGTTTACAGATTACACTCATGATGTTCAGGTTATAAGTATTTACAGTATGTTTTTATTTCAAACTTGTGCATCAATAAAAAAAAAGGTTTTCTCAGAGGTCCTTAGAGGACAAAAATGTCTGCGTCAAAACACTCCCATAATAATATTATATATTCATATTATTCTTCACTTTCAATTAAACTAGGGTTTTACTATCCTTATGGGGGACATTTGGTCCCCACAAAGTGATAAATACACGCGCACACACACACACACACACACACACACTTCTCAATACATACACACACACACACACTTCTCAATACACACACACACGCACACACTTCTCAATACATACACACACACACACACACGCACACACTTCTCAATACACACACACACACACACACACGCACACACACTTCTCAATATACACACACACGCACACACACTTCTCAATATACACACACACGCACACACAGTTCTCAATACATACACACACACACACACACACACTTCTCAATACACACACACATACACACACACACACACACTTCTCAATACACACACACACACACACACACACACACACTTCTCAATACATACACACACACACACTTCTCAATACATACACACACACACACACAAATTTAGCTGCATCATTTATTCAATGGGCCTGCAGTGCTCTATATGGCTCTGGGATCAAATATTGCAGTTTTAATGGGTTTCAATGGGGACATTTTTGTCCTGAAGGTCATGAGTGTAAATATTTTGTGCACACAGTGTATTATAGATGTATTATAGGAACTGAGGTTGAAATATCAAAATTCCCCCAGAAAATACACACTTTTGGCAAAATGTATGCCGTTGGCATTAACACAACCAAAATGATTGGAAAAAAAATAAAAAAGACAAAAATGTCCCGAAGGTTGCACAAGGGTTAAGACCTGAACGTTACACATTTAAAGTTAAAGAGCATTCATTTGGCTAAATATTATTTTTTATGACACCTCTATGGAATACTTGATTGTGAACATTTAACTGTGGCATTCAGTGCTGAAGTATTTTGGGATAATGACCACTAAACTGTATAATTGACCCTTGGGTAACGTTGCACGCTCTGGCAAGTTTTGCAGAAAGGAATGAATGGGAGATCTCATGCTGTCCTCAAGATTTATTCGATTATTTAAAAAGAGAAAAAAAATACCATTTTATACTAGTGTAAACAGGGGCGGAGCCAGGAGTTTTCAAGGGGCAAGCGATCGGTCTGTGGTGGCACAGAAATGTCCGGGCAGCGTTTTTATATCGTCAGACTGTGGGTGGGGGGGTTGAGTGGGTACAATAACACCCGGACGAAGAGGTACGACAACCTTGGTGTGTGCACATGTTAAGTTTGTACATTTGTCCAGAGATGATTTCACCTCTAAAGAACTAAATTGAGGCCAGAAATTACCAAAAAAATGACTAAAACGTCAATTGTGAGTGGGGTAGCCAATGGGGTGGCCAGGCTTCGGTCCATGGTGGCCACTCCCCCTAGCTCTGCCACATGCATGAAACATGCACTGAAACACTTGTTGTTTCACATACTATATTTTAAATGCTAATTCAGTAGTTTTAAATGGTACGCAATATTCCATTCATACAGTCTTTAAAATTCCTAAAGTTCTTCATTATGCAGCATCACATCGGGCCATAGAGCACAACACAACACTAAACACAAAAATATGCATCTGAATCAGATTCTGAACATTGTGTGCCAAATAACAGACAGCCTTGTGTCAATGACAGTTTCTATTCCATAGAATTATTGCGATGTTTAAGTTGTTGTAAAAGTGACAGCTAACTCTCGAGTCACCTTTAGCACATCATTCCAGCCAAACTTTCCATCAAGGCAACTTCTGTTGCTAACATGTATTTGTGCAACACACTGGAACTGCGGCTGTTTACAGTAATCTGTGACATTAGTCACCCAGTACTCCTACACTGCATGCATTTTCGCCTGAACTCTGCGGTTTGACAGAAATCTGTTAACAAGTTGAACATACTTAGGAGGTCTCGAGGAAGAAATGTTAATCGGATAATTATCTATATTGTCATTAGATTGCATTAATGCATTACAGCAATGTGATGCAAGAAATGTGTGAAATCTGGCCTTTTGGAAGGTTTATTTACATGGTACGTAATTCTGACAATAGAATAATGTGACTTCTTTGATCATACGATCATTACAGTAACTGTTGGTAACCTTATCTCTACCACAAAATAACTGTGGTCTAATCATCAACACAAACAATTACACCCTTTAACACTAAAAGAGTGACCTAGTGCAGTTTTTACAATAATGTTGATTACTGACCACGGTTGAGTTCAAACAAGCTGAATTATGGTCTTGATTCTTCTGAAGATATTAACAATCTCAAAAATGGTGCAATGCCACATTTAGCATGTGTTAGCATAGCAAGCATTTTTTTTAGCTAATATATACTATTGAGGTAAAACTAACTTAATTTATGCTTTTGATTCTTGGGAAAATATTAACAACTGCAAGAATTGCGCAACATCACATTAAAGCTGCTGTAAGTGATTTTAGCCGTTGTAGAATTTCCACAAGCTCTCAAGCTGACCTGTTGTTTTAGCCGCGTCCCCTTTGCCCAAAACCCCGCACTGCAAAGATACCAAATGAGCTTCATTGAGACCGACAGCAGCTGAAATGGTTGTCAAATACAACATTAGCAAAATAGCACCCTCAACTGACATCATGGTATTAAAATGGCATTATGCCTCAATAATTTGCTGCAACTTCAATACTATGAGAACGTACAAAATGATTGACAGGCAGAATGCGTCATTGCTCGCGGATACATTTTTGTTAGCTGTTTACAAAGTCTAGAGCTGTCACAGAGACCGGTGAGATATCTTACATCGCTTATTGCATTAATATCTTTCAGGGAGTAGGAAAAAGCTTTGTATACCTTTCCATTAATAATCGCTTACAGCACCTTTAAGCATGTGTTAGCATAGCAATTTGTTTTTAGCTAAAATATGACCGTTAAGGTAAAATAAACTGAATTATGTTCTTGGTGAAGATGTTAATAATCACAACAATGGCGCAATGTTACATTTAGCATGTGTTAGCATAGCAATCCTGTTTAGCTAATATACAACTGTAGAGCTAAAACAAACTGAATTATGCTCTTGGTTCTTGGGATATTAACAATCGCAACAATGGTGCAACGTCACATTTAGCATGTGTTAGCATAGCAATCCTGTTTAGCTAATATAAAAATTAGGAGTTAAAACAAAATTAATTACGCTCTTAGTTCTTGTGAAGATATTAATAATCGCAACAATGGTGCAACGTCACATTTAGCATGTGTTAGCATAGCAATCCTGTTTAGCTAATATACAACTGTAGAGCTAAAACAAACAGAATTATGCTCTTGGTTCTTGGGTTGTTAACAATCGCAAGAATGGTGCAGTCACATTTAGCATGTGTTAGCATAGCTATTTTTCTAGCTAATATATACTCTTGATGTAAAACATATTGAATTACACTATATTGGTTCTTATGAAGGTAAATAATCGCAACAGTGGTGCAACTTCAAATGTAGCAGAAGATTTTATCAATTGCTAGAATGGCAGAACTTCACATTAAGCATGTGTTAGCATAGCAATATATTTGAACTAATATATGACTGCTGAAGTAAACCAAACTGAATAATGTCACATTTAGCTTTGAATCTTCTTAGATTATTAAGCATCGTATTATAATTAACATCTTTAAATTTCTAAATCATAAACATCTCAAAGACATCTGCTAAATATCTTAATGATGTCCAAGAGGAAACGTCTTATAGACATATTGCAGATGAGCAAACACCATAAAAAAAAAACGTCTTCTGGATGTAAAGACACATTAAATAGACTAGTCTGGGTGGTGTGTGCTATCAGGGACAGAGTCACAGAGTTTACACTCTTCAGGAAATCAACCTTTGAACTGGCTTCCTTATAGTTAACTCTGCATATTAAACTGTATTCAGAGATATTTAAAAAATGTAACCTCTCTAGTTTGATGAAATTACGTTGACGGTTCTCATCATTTCAGTAAGTATGACTCTTTTGTATCTTTAAAACCAAAAACCACAGCAATGCATTATCAGCCACTCTTGCTTAAATTTCCGTGTTCTCATCTCTGTCATCTTCACACGTTATCCTGAAAACACGCTACCATTGGAAAAGAGTTTAACAGGAATTGGTCTGCAGGTCAAACAGTACGCTCTCTGTGAATTTCTCCCAAGCAGTGAGTGGACCTCTAAAAAAAAACAGCTCTTTTTCAATAGCAATTTTTTAAGACACCTCATTCTAGGAAAATGAATGTCCTTGTTCCAAATATAGCTTTTTGGTCAGCAGACTTTATCCTGGTTGTGGGTCTGGGAAAGGAGGCTTTTGATCCTGGTCAGGCTGTGTATATGTTGTTTACTCAGGGCTTGAGGTGGCAGAGGGCCCCATATTCTCTTTAACCACCAACGGCCAGAATTGCGGTCACACATACTCAAGGCCAAGAGGGCAACCACAGACTGACCATAAAGGACAAATACCAGTCCTGCCAGAATGTTAGACTGAATTTCAGTATACACTCTTAAAAATAAAGTTTCTTCAATGGTGCCTTTGAGCATATTAGGTCCTACAAAATAACCATTTCTGGCTGTTTTTGGTTCTTAAAAGCATGGTTCTTGTAAATAATGGTTCTTCAGTGATTCTTTGCAGCATGTTATGTCCAACAAAGAATAGTTTTTTGCTGTATTGGGTTCCTGAGTTTGCAAAATGGTTCTTGGGAGATATATTGCATTATAGGTTATTTAGCAGCAGCATATTGGTTTCTGGGTTCTTTAAAGGATCTTTCTTAAAATGAAAGGTTCCTCAATGTTCTTTGGAGCACATTAGGTCCTACAAAGAACTATTTTTGGTATTATGGTGACAATTATCAAATATACTTTTACATAAAAAATTAAAAGCTGAACATTAAAATACAAGTAACTTAGACTTCAACAAAAACAACGTCAAATTAAACCAGTAAATAGTAAAAAAAATAAAAAAATAAATAATTTCTTTATGCCGCAGTGCATGCTGGGAACATAGCTGTTCATTTCAACTACAGTAGATAGTATGCAATTTGACAGCTATTTTCAGATAAATAACAGTTGTTTACTTTAGCTGTAAAAACAGTATCTAGCTGTTACTTTCAGCAACAGCAAGACACTGTGAAGTTTACAGTAACATGCTGGCAACCCTGCTGCCAGTTCTTTACTGTTTTTTAACAGTGTACAAATAACTAATTTTGGTATTATGGGGTACCTGGGATGGTAAAATGTTTCTTTGAATATTAAAAACAAGTTCTAGTTACAGTTTCGTCAGACAGTCATTTTAATTTCTGCTTTCCTTAAAGCATGGTTCTTTCAAATAAAGGTTCTTTAATGGTTCTTTGGAGCATGCTATATCCTACAAATAACTATTTTGGGTAGTATGAGGTTCCTGAGATGGTGAAATGGTTCTTTGGAGCATGCTGTATCCTACACATAACTATTTTGGGTATTATGAGGTTCCTGAGATGGAGAAATGGTTCTTTGGAGCATGCTGTATCCTACACATAACTATTTTGGGTATTATGAGGTTCCTGAGATGGAGAAATGGTTCTTTGGAGCATGCTGTATCCTACACATAACTATTTTGGGTATTATGAGGTTCCTGAGATGGAGAAATGGTTCTTTGGAGCATGCTGTATCCTACACATAACTGTTTTGGGTATTATAAGGTTCCTGAGAAGGTGAAATGGTTCTTTGGAGCATGCTCTATACGACACATAACTACTTTTGATATTATGAGGTTCCTGAGATGGTGAAATGGTTCTTTGGAGCATGCTCTATCCTACACATAACTATTTGGGTATTATGAGGTTCCTGAGATGGTGAAATGGTTCTTTGGAGCATGCTCTATCCTACATATCACTATTTTGGGTATTATTAGGTTCCTGAGAAGGTGAAATGGTTCTTTGGGGCATGCTCTATCCTACATATCACTATTTTGGGTATTATGAGGTTCCTGAGATGGTGAAATGGTTCTTTGGAGCATGATGTATCCTACACATAACTATTTTGGGTATTTTGAGGTTCCTGAGATGGAGAAATGGTTCTTTGGAGCATGCTGTATCCTACACAACTGTTTTGGGTATTATAAGGTTCCTGAGAAGGTGAAATGGTTCTTTGGAGCATGCTCTATACGACATATAACTACTTTTGGTATTATGAGGTTCCTGAGATGGTGAAATGGTTCTTTGGAGCATGCTCTATCCTACACATAACTATTTGGGTATTATGAGGTTCCTGAGATGGTGAAATGGTTCTTTGGAGCATGCTCTATCCTACATATCACTATTTTGGGTATTATGAGGTTCCTGAGAAGGTGAAATGGTTCTTTGGAGCATGCTCTATCCTACATATCACTATTTTGGGTATTATGAGGTTCCTGAGATGGTGAAATGGTTCTTTGGAGCATGATGTATCCTACACATAACGATTTTGGGTATTTTGAGGTTCCTGAGATGGTGAAATGGTTCTTTGGAGCATGCTATATCCTACACATAACTATTTGGGTATTTTGAGGTTCCTGAGATGGTGAAATGGTTCTTTGGAGCATGCTCTATCCTACACATAAGTATTTTGGGTATTATGAGGTTCCTGTGATGGTGAAATGGTTCTTTGGAGCATGCTAATATCCTACACATAACTATTTTGGGTATTATGAGGTTCCTGAGATCGTGAAATGGTTCTTTGGAGCATGCTAATATCCTACACATAACTATTTGGGTATTATGAGATTCCTGAGATGGTGAAATGGTTCTTTGGAGCATGCTATATCCTACACATAACTGTTTTGTGTATTATGAGGTTCCTGAGATGGTGAAATGGTTCTTTGGAGCATGCTGTATCCTACACATAACTATTTTGGTTATTATAAGGTTCCTGAGATGGTGAAATGGTTCTTTGGAGCATGCTCTATCCTACACATAACTATTTTGGTATTATGAGGTTCCTGAGATGGTGAAATGGTTCTTTGGAGCATGCTCTATCCTACACATAACTATTTTGGTATTATGAGGTTCCTGAGATGGTGAAATGGTTCTTTGGAGCATGCTGTATCCTACACATAACTATTTTGGTTATTATAAGGTTCCTGAGATGGTGAAATGGTTCTTTGGAGCATGATGTATCCTACACATAACTATTTTGGTATTATGAGGTTCCTGAGATGGTGAAATGGTTCTTTGGAGCATGCTCTATCCTACACATAACTATTTTGGTATTATGAGGTTCCTGAGATGGTGAAATGGTTCTTTGGAGCATGCTGTATCCTACACATAACTATTTTGGTTATTATAAGGTTCCTGAGATGGTGAAATGGTTCTTTGGAGCATGATGTATCCTACACATAACTATTTTGGTATTATGAGGTTCCTGAGATGGTGAAATGGTTCTTTGGAGCATGCTATATCCTACACATAACTATTTGGGTATTATGAGGTTCCTGAGATGGTGAAATGGTTCTTTGGAGCATGCTATATCCTACACATAACTATTTGGGTATTATGAGGTTCCTGAGATGGTGAAATGGTTCTTTGGAGCATGTTATATCCTACACATAACTATTTGGGTATTATGAGGTTCCTGAAATGGTTCTTAGGGGATTCAAAAAGATGTATGTTATATTATAGGTATTTCAGACCAGCATATTCAAGGCAGGTTCCTCAACTTTTCTGAAACAAGAACTCAACATTGTGATTCACCTTGGAAATGTTTGCTTTGGTTCATGGCTTAGAACTCTTTATTGAAGAATGTTCTGAAATGCCAAAGGAGAAAATGAATGGGAAAAAATGTTTTCGGAACCCAGACCTCTGGTGAATGGCTCATATTGCCTGCCACTTTGTCAATGAGATTTGTTGAAAATATTTGAGAAACGTTGCATTAGAGCACCAGAAGATGGTTGAATCTTACTAAACCTGACAAGAACACGTCCAGGTCTTTTTGCCTTTTTTTGAGGATGTAGCATAAACTTACAACAAACAAACAAAAAAGTTATTTAGGCGTGTTTACTTTGTACCATCTGACTCCCAAAATGTCTCCTTACGCAATACTATGCCATAGTCTCCTGGCCTTACCAGCCTCTTTTGAAGGAACTAATGTCAAAGAATAGCAGCAGAGCATGTCTTTGACCTTTTGACTCTTTGTGTACATCACACACAGTAAGTCCAATTTTCATCAGTTTAACCACAAACCATTGCATAATCAGAGCTGATGTGTATGTTAAATGAGTTTCTTTTTTTAGCACAACGTACCGTACTCTGATGAGTAAAAGTTAATCATGATCATCATCTTTGTAGGAAAAGGTGATAAATACACATCGTGTTTAAAGTTCTTAATCAGAGTCACTGACTCAACATGTATTGTGTTTAAGGTGAATGAATTAGCCGTGCATTTTAAATCTCTAGAAAGTGTTTTTATAGTTCAAACTTTCCTATATGCAGCTAAACAACTCTCATGGTGTTTATTGTGTATTGTTAACCCTTTTAAAAGACAGAAGCATATCAATTACACATGCTATCTAGACTTGTCTAGTGTGCTCTTAAAGACATGGTCCAGAAATACACGAGTACTGTGAAAAGATATTTGCTCACACACGCCATTGTGTAATTCCATACGCATGTGTCCGCAGGCATTATACACGCTTTAGCCGAGTCTGACCAGCACATGCGGTCTTTCGGCGAATTGAGAGTACTCACATTCAGGGCACATTTGGGTGACATAAAAACAGGACCATTGCCATTTTTTAATAAACTAGAAAAACTTTCACTGCTGGGCCTATAAAAACAAATTTAGAGATGAAATTAAACATGCAGCTGCAACACATATGTGCTTGGAGGCGACGCACAACTTGGCTCTTTATCCCATGTTTACAGTAATTACAGGGATTTTGGTGTATGGGAACAGTTTGGAAAAAAATATATGATATCATGGGGCCCCCTTCACTTTACCTTCCTTATGCATTACAGTCAAATTACAGTTTAAAGAGGAGGCACTTGGAAATGGTAAACAAAAAAGAACTTTAATTCATTAATTCAAACGAATGTATTAATGAACATATCCAGTGTTTACAGTAATTCACTCATTTCATTTACATGAATTATAATCACATACATTAATATGAGTGAATCTCACAAATATGTCTATGTCACATTTCCCATTTACATTTACATTTATGCATTTGGCAGATGCTTTTATCCAAAGTGACTTACAGTGCACTTATTACAGGGACAATCCCCCCGGAGCAACCTGGAGTTAAGTGCCTTACTCAAGGACACAATGGTGGTGGCTGTGGGGAATGAACCAGCAACCTTCTGATTACCAGATTACCAGTTATGTGCTTTAAATTTTTTCCCCCCCGTACAATTAAACTAAATTAAAACAAAATGAAACATATTTTATATATATATATATATATATATATAAAATAAAGAAATACATATTTTTTTGTAATGACATTTATTCTCAAAAGTTATTCTCATTTATGCAATTTTTCACATTTCCGGACCAAAAATGTATTTCTAAATACAAACCTGTACTCTAAGCAAACTTCCCTCAGGAGAAATACAGTGCTGTGAAAAAGTATTTGCCCCTTCCTGATTTCTATTTTTGTGTATTTTACATTCTGAACCGTTTCAGATCTTCAAATGAGAAACAACATTAAATACTGTAATAAATAAAATGTATATATTTTCTTATTGAAGCAAAAAAGTTATCCACCACCTACTTCACCCATGTGAAAAACTAACTGCCCCCTTAAATGTAACAGATGGTTGTGTCACCTTTAGCAGCAACTATTGCAATCAAACATTTCCGATAACTGGAGATCAGTCTTTCACAACGCTGTGGGGGGATTTTGGCACTTTCTTCTTTGCAGAACTGCTTTAGTTCAGCCACATTGGAGGATTTTCAAGCACAAAAACTGCCTGTTTAAGGTCTTGCCAGATCATCTGAATCGGGTTTAAATCAGGACTTTGATAAGGCCACTCCAAAACTTTAATTTTGCTTCTTTTGAGTCATTCAGAGGTGGATTTACTCCTATTCTTTGGATCATTGTCTTGCTGCATAATCCAGTTACGCTGATTCATGTTTCCCTCAATTATTGCAAGTCGCCCTGAAACAGCAAAGCATCCCCACACCATCACACAACCACCATCATGCTTGACCGTAGATATGATGTTCTTTTTGTGGAGCTCTGTGTTTGATTTACGGCAGATGTAACGGGGGACCCCTGTCTTACAAACAGTTCCACTTTCGACTCATCAGTCCACAGAACATTCTCCCAAAAGGTTTGAGGATCATCACAGCTGTGTTTTGACCAAACTCTGACTAGCCTTAATGTTCTTCTGGGTTAGCAGCATTTTTGGCTCTCCACTCTTCCATGGATGCCATTTTTGCCCCGTGTCTTTCTGATAGTGGAGTCATGAACCGTGAGAGAGGCCTGCAGATCCTTGGATGTCATCCTTGGCTTTTTTGTGACTTCCTGGATGAGTCATCGCTGTGGAGGAATTTTGGAAGGTCGGCCACTTCTGGGAGGATTCATTACTGTGCCAAGTTTTCTCCATTTGGAGATAATGGCTCTCACTGTGGATATTTGCGGTTCTTTGAAACCCTTCCCAGATTGATGTATTTCAATCACCTTTTTTCCTCATCATTTCTGGAATGTATTTATTTTATTTATTTATAGTGTGCTACTGGGCGAGACCTTTTAGCCAACTTCATGCTGCTGTAAAAGTTGTATTTAGGTGTTGATTTGATTGAACAGGGCTGGCAGTAATCAGGTCTGGTGTGTCTAATCCAGCTGAACCGCATTATGAATGCAGTTTCATAGATTTGGGGATTTAGAAAATAAGGGGTGCAAATACTTTTCCACACAGGCCCTGTTGTTATTGGATATCTTTTTTTGCTTCAAAAATAATTTGGGTATTGGGTAATCATTTAAAAATAAAATGTGTGTTTACTCAGATTGCCTTTGTTAGATTTTGTTTGAATTTCTGAAACAATTTAGTATATATCGACAAAAACAGGAGAAATCAGCACTGTAAATACAGACACAAATAAGACAACCATATTTATGAGCATGTATGTGCATATTCAAATTCCACTAGTATGTTTGAAAAGATATGTGACATGAAAATGACTGTTTTTGTAATATTATGAAATGTTTGTCGCATATATGTGCAAGTTTGTGACCTTTTTATATTAGTGAGAACCATATATGATCATATATGTCGTATATAGCTTGTTATATATTTGTTTCTGTAAGTCTTTCTGCAGATGCTCTGAATTGAAGTTGCTTTCGTGTGAAATCCCTGCAGAGGGAAAGTGTAAATGTTAACAACAGCAGATATCAGCAGCTAAATCTGTCTATTGTGAGGACAATAGCCTGAGGGATCTCAACTCAAGTGGTTACACTAGTCCAGCAGGCCTGGTTTACTTGCCACAATCTGCTTTTGTGCAGAGAGAGTAAGGAGCGTTCCTGAACAAAGGTAAGGAACAGATATTTCAATGCCTGTGCTACTGTATTGTGAGTGGATGCATGAGTCATGAGAATTTGTGATGGGAACCGCTGGACAACAAGTGAACATAACATGAACTTGTTGTCCTTTGCGTTGTATTTATAGTATGAGTCACCTGACAACATGGCCATGTGACTTGACCACTGTTACATTGGAGTAACATGGGAGATGGTGTGTACTGCTACAAAAAACACAAGTACAGCTTTGAGGTCACCTGCAAAAAATTTTAATTAAATAAAAACCTCTAACAAAATTACATCAAAAACAAACTAGATTATCTGAAGAACATGTGAGTGGTGTTTACCTATACAAAACTCACTCACGTTGTGGTTGGTTGCCAATGTGTTGCTATTTGGTTGCTAGTTGCTTACAGTGTCAAGATACGGCTAAGATACCTCCTTCAATGCAAGTCTATGGGGTTTTTTCCACCAATTTTATCATCTGTCAGGCAAAAACAGAAAAATATCCATTAAATATCTTAATTTAAATAAGAATGCATTATTTTATCTAATATTGTTAAAAATAAAAAATATTACAGAAACCACCTTATTTTAACTAACTTATGTCTTCCAAATTAAAGTCAGGTGCTGTAACCAACATGCAGATGGCAATTTTGTTGTCATGTGACAAAATACATGCTGAATCAGCTCAATCAGCAGGAGAGGGATAAAGAGGCGACCTGGGACGCCAGATCGAGAGAGAGAGAGAGAGAGAGAGAGAGAGAGAGAGAGAGACATACACACACACACACACGGCCGCTGTGTGTGTGTTTATGTTTGTTTAAGTTCAGTTATGTCATTAAAATTATGTTGACTGTTCTGCCGTTTCCCACCTCCTCCTTGCCCGTCCTGTGAACCCTGTTACATAGGTGCCGAATCCCGGGAAGAAGTAGGGATGTGCTGTCGTGGAGTCCTTGGCGCTGCCATCCACCAGGGGACGGAGGACTCGCTGCGGGCCACCGGGAGGTAGAGGAACTGCTGTCATTCGCCAGGAAGAGGAGAAGTCGTTACAATCCGCCAGGGGTTGGAGGACTCGCTGCGGGCTGCCGGGAGTCAGAGGTACTGTTGTCGTTCACCAGGAAGCGGAAAAGTTGTTACCATCCACCAGGTGACGGAGGACTCGCTGTGGGCCGCCGGGAGTTGGAGGAACCGGTGTCGTTCCCCAGGAAGTGGAGAAGTCGTTACCATCCGCCAGGGGTTGGAGGACTCGCTGCAGGCCGCCGGGAGTCAGAGGTACTGTTGTCATTCACCAGGAAGCGGAAAAGTCGTTACCATCCGCCAGGTGACAGAGGACTCACTGCAGGCTGCGGGGAGTCAGTGGAACTGTTGTCGTTTGCCAGGAAGCGGAAAAGTCGTTACCATCCTCCAGGGGACGGAGGACTCATTGTGGGCCACCTGGAGTCAGAGGAACCGCTGTCATTCGCCAGGAAGCAGAGAAGTCATTACCATCCACCAGGTGATGGAGGACTCACTGTGGGCCGCCTGGAGTCAG
Source organism: Moxostoma hubbsi (assembly GCA_032164185.1). Taxonomy (NCBI): domain Eukaryota; kingdom Metazoa; phylum Chordata; class Actinopteri; order Cypriniformes; family Catostomidae; genus Moxostoma; species Moxostoma hubbsi. The sequence goes on along the minus strand of JAVLUX010000009.1, from coordinate 48,177,557 downwards.
AATAACTGGTGTTGTTCCCCAGGAAGTGGAGAAGTCGTTACATCCGCCAGGTGACGGAATATTCGCTGCAGGCCGCCGGGAGTCGGAGGAACCACTGTCATTCGCCAGGAAGCAGAGAAGACATTACCATCCACCAGGGTTCAGAGGACTCGCTGCCGTCTGCCAGGGAAGGAGTGGCTGTCATACTCCAGAGGGCAAAGGAGGTGCTGAGGTCCAGGCGATGGCATGAAATTAAATGTTATTTTATAGAAAATACTATAAAAAAAATGTAATGTATGAAACCAACATGGACACAAAAAATACATTTCTCTGAACTTCAACTGGATTTTTAAATGATTTCTCGTTTTTATCACCTCAGACAACCTTATTTGTCTCTACTGCCAATGACTCTACTGCCAATCAACTGTGAGTCGAGTGTCGTCCGCTTCACATTCAGATGCATTCTAGGTGGTAGACAGCAAGGCAGCTCACTAGGGTTTGGAAAAAAATTCAATTGTGGCACCGTATCCACAAACTCTCAATCAAACTTTAGCTTGTGTGTTTTAGGTGTGCTTGTCCTCAGATGACCTTGAGTTTTGTGTGTGATGGTGGTTTTACGGCCTCAAACAGGAATAGACTACAAGACATCAGTAAAGACATCATTACTGATCACAGATTGGCAGACAATCAGGAATGCTTGTGAAGACAGACCCAGAGAGAGAGAGAAAGTTATAAAGACTTATAAAAGGCATCGTTTCAACTCTAATTTCTGATTAGTCAAGCTGTTTTAAAGATTTTGTAAATGACTATAGAGCAAAACACACATTTTTTCCATAGGTGAATTGCTTCCTAACGATATAAACCTTCAAAGGCAGACCTATCGTGAGCTTTGAGGTTGTTCATCGATGGTATATGCTTTTGCTGAAGATATCAGTCCACGTTACTACTACTTCTCTTTAGAAAAAATCATGCTCAAAAGCACAATTTACGACAACAAACACACGACAGCGCTTCCATGTCAGCTCTTAGCTCTATTTGATGTATAAAACAAGCCAGATGGGACTTGTGATAGAAATCAAGACTTTTTTAGCCAATGTAAGGCACATTTTAATTATCACAGAAGCACGTCACGTCTTAACTATCCCCAAAATGCAGAATGAGATGTTTTTGCCTGAACGCGCTTTTCATGTGGAGTTTAAAGCGGCATTGACGCCCTGACGCGAATCATGCACGCAGCTTCACGATTGCTTTAACAAAGTGGATAGCCACAGTCTACCAGCAGATAAACGTTATGGAAGATGAGAGTTTAGGAGATTTAATGCCTATTGCATTAAAGAACTGCCTATTGCAGTTCTTTCAATTAGGAGAACTCCCACTCAGACTTTGGGAAATGTTCAATGTTACTTGATATTTTAGAGCATTTCTATCTTTATACTGTGGAAGGCTTTGTATGGAAAATGATAATATAGCATTATATTGTTACATATTTTTTTATTTTATTTCCTAAGATGGAAATAAATGCATTTTGACAGGAAAATAAGTATTTATAATGTAAAATTTCAGCACTTGTATGCGATTAATCATGATTAACTACAAAAAATATGTGATTAATCACGATTAAACATTGTCGTTGACTGACAGCACTAATTTGTATATATCTGAAATATTTTGTAATGATAAATATATTGATGCTATACAACAACTTTAAATCAATAGTTATATATTTTTCCAATGCTTTTTAATGCAATTATGTCATTCTCAATGCTTCATGGGATTGTACAGTACTTCATTGCCTCATGAAAGACGTTAAGTACACAGTCTTGAAACTTTGTCTATTTGTCCAATTTCTGACTACTTTGCTTCAAATCAGAGTTTGTTATGCCGTAATACACCTCGGAGCTGGTTGGTTTGGTTCATGGCTCAGAACTCTTTAATGAAGGTATTTAGGAAATCCTAATGGAATAAATAAATGGGAAAAATACTTTTATGCAACCAAGACGGCTGAAACAGCAAGGTCTCCATTTGATCTTGGTTTAATTGCATTGATGTCTATGCTTCTAAGTTTAAAGGGATTTTTAAATCTCGAAAACTAAAACATCAGATTATCTATAAATCACTTAGAAAAGACTCTTTGAGTAAAATCAGTCCTGCTGACTCATTGTGTCTTTCATCTCAGTATTTATTTAAATGGCTAGCACCCTGACAATAATGTGTGCAAGTATCCAAGCTGTCAAATATATTTTAAAGCCTTTAATTTGATATCTAAGTGAATCGCTGATGTCTGTTTTGGTTATTGGTTTGCCATGATAATCTGTTGATGATTGTTAAAAGGAATTCCTACAATTTTACACACACGCGCACACACACACACACACACACACACACACACACACACACAAAATATGGGTGTGTCAGTGTTTTTATTAGTAGAGCTGAACAGCATTGCAAAACCCTTTAACATGCCACACATCAGCGTGCCTGTCAAACCTGCCTGTTTACTCTGTTTTCATACGCTTGAGTGGAGATCGCAGGAAAAGTCATTGTGCACAAATGCGTAAATAATTGTCCAAAGCATTCGCATAATCAGGTCCATCAGATTTTAGATGACTTGCCTATTATCATCACTTACGCCACTGCGGCTTTGTGTACTAAACTAATTCATCATGTTTCATCTTGTCACACAGAGCTAAGCGTTTATATAAGGAAATTAAAAGATTTTTTCATAATTCAAAAGCTGTTGTGATTATTTAAAGATTTTTCAGTTGACAGTTGATTTATGGCATTGAAGGATTGCATCACTCCAGGTCAATTCTTCTTTGTGAATGTTATTTTTAATGCACAATCTACATACGATTTATAACCTTTTTGTGCACTGAATCATAAAAATGAGTCTCTCTGTCCCTCTTTTGCCATATAGATTACTATATCTTAAATCAAGACTCATTTACTTGAGAAGTAAATTGTATTCTGAACAATAATAAGACTTCCGAGGATGTATCTTGTATTAAGGTTATTGTACTGGAGATTTTGTTGTTTTTTTAAGCATTAACCTTACTAATGGAGAACAAGACAAAATACTGCTTAAGAAAATATCTTTTCTGTTTTTGACAATGGAGGAGATGGATTTAAAACACAGTGTCTGTTTAAAAGGAATTCCTTTGCAAGTGTTTACTGCTTATAATCTATACAGGAATGTTAAGATCTGAATGACAGGTGGAGTTAGATTTATACAGTAAAAATGTGGCTGTCATTTTGGGACTGTTTTAAGAAGGGAATTCTTTAAGCAAGTAACCTGATATGTTATTGAGGCCATCACAGCATTCTTTGAAGGCCTTTGAAGTTGTTGTCTGACATGCACCAAACACCTAAATAAGCCAGACTTTTGTGCATTATCACATACACACCGATGAGCCCAAACATTATGACCACCAGCCTAATATGCTGTTGGTCCTCCGTGTGCGGCCAAAACAGCGCCGACCTGCCAAAGCATGGACTCTACATGACCCCCGAAGGTGTCCTGTGGTATTTAGCACCAAAACATTAGCCGCAGATCATTGAAGACCTGTAAGTTGAGAGATGGAGCCATTGTGAATTGGACGTGTTGTTCCTGCACATCTCACTGATGCTCAATGGGATTTTGATCAGGGGAATTTGGAGGACAGGGCAACAGCTTGAACTCTTCATCATGTTCCTCAAACTATTCACGAACAATGTGTGCAGTGTGGCAGGGCGCATTATCCTGCTAAAAGAGGCCACTGCCATCAGGGAATACCACTGCCATGAAGGAGTGTACCTGGTCTGCAATTATGTTTAGGTAGGTGGCACGTGTCAAATTGACATCCACATGAATGGCCGGACCCAGGGTATCCCAGCTGAATATAGCCCAGAGCATCACAATCCCTCCACCGGATGGCTGTCTTCCCACAGTGCATCCTGGTGCCATCACTTCCCCAGGTAAATGCCGCGCATGTACACGGCCGTCCACGTGATATGAAAGAAAACTTGGGATTCTCAGTTCTGTCACTCGCGTGTCCATTGTAGGTGCTTTCGATTGTGGACAGGGGTCATCATGGGTACTCTGACTGGTCTGCGATGATGCACTGTGTTGTGACACATTCTTCCCATGTGCCACAGTAGACCTTCTGACTGTTCAGACCAGACGGGATAGACTTTGTTGCCCTCGTGCATCGATGAGCCTTGGGCACCCAACACCCTGTTTGTGGTTTGTCCCTCCTCGGACAACTGTCCGTAGGTTCTCTGAATGGGAGGACCCCACAAGCCTTGCCGTTTCAGAGATGCTCTGACCCAGTCATCTGGCCATAACAATTTGGCCCTTGTCAAAGTCCCTCAGGTCTTTACTCCTGGCCATTTCTCCTGCATTCAACACGCTGACTACGAGAACAGATTGTTCACTCGCCATCTAATCTACCCAGACCTTGACATGTGGCCTTGTTAGGAGATGATCAACGTTATTCGCTTCACCTGTGAGTGGTCAAAATGTTTTGACTCATCAGTATAATTTAATTGTAGACTACAGTTCCAGAGTGTTCTAGGTGGTTACCAGAGTGTTGCCATATGGCTCACAAGGTGTTCTGAGTGGTTGCTAGCACGTTTACGCATTACTATGCGGTTGCTAGGGTTTTCTATTTGGTTGCTAGGGTGTTCAAGGGGTAGCAGGGTGTTGCCACATGGTTCCCAAGGTGGAACTATTTAAAAAAGTAGCAACACACCTCATTTCAACAAGCCAATTGGTTTGAGGTATCATTCCTGTCTGAAGAACAAACGATGCCGGATGAGTTGCACTCTTAAATTTAATACTTTGAGATTTGTTCAAATCAACTCTAACTATGAGCAATAGCGATGGTTGACTCAGCAAACACTGCTAATAATGGTAATGTATGATGTTTTTCGAAAAACTATGGTTACCATGGTGCAATTTTGTAAGAGGGGTTTCCTCAGGTCCAAGTTGGAACAATAACAACACACACACACCCACACATGATTTCACACCTGTGTTTGGCCAGTAGGTCTTACTGCCTGAACTTTGCCTGAGGGACTATTATAAGCATTTATTTTCTTATCACCTTAAGATACTTCATGCTTGTTTGCAATGTGTTACATAGATCACACTTCACCACAAAAGGCTCATTTACTCTCAACAGGTGCGTGTTTGCTTGCTTTTGCTTCTCTGGGAGCAGAATCGCAGTTGGTTTCACCCCACATGAATCAAACTTAACAATTCCTGATGTCAGGTAAATAGCTGAGCAGTGGTTGCATAGCAGCAGCTCTGTCACAACAGGCCAAAGTTATATGACCTGAGAAGTGAACACACAGATACTCTTAGTCACTATGTGTGTGTGACGCCGTTCACGTAGTGCGGCTGACCAATGTCCAATCTGGGCAGATGTGAAGGCGCCAGGCTTCTGATTCAGCACTTCCCACGGCCATTTCATACATTTTTGTGGATATTTTCAAAGTAATATTAACCATCAATAAGGACAGCAGAAGCATCCAAACTGAGGCACCATCCACACTAATAAGTTTCAATTTCCTAACGTCATTGTTAAAGGGATAGTTCCCCCAAAAATGACAATTCTGACATTGTTTACTCACGCATGTGTTGTTATGACCCAAAATGGCTTTCTTTCTTGTTCTGAACACAAAGGGAGAAATTGTGAATAAATGTTGTGCTCAGTGATGTCATACAATGGCAGTTTATGGTGACCATCTCTTCAAGCTTCAAAAGAACACAAAAGTATCATTCAGAAGTCTAATTAATTATTCATGAGACATGATTTGTCTTGGATGTTGTCTGCCTTATTGTGTACGACAGACAAACGCTTTTGGACATTGGTTCGGCAATCACACACCGAAAACCGGACTTCACATTCCTCAATGCCGACCCGCGGTTTACAAACACGCCAGCGGAGCCCTTTGTTTGGGCTGCCCGGCCGCGGAAACGCAGAAGGAAAAGAGGAAAAAGAGCCGGCGTTCTCATCAGATTAAGACATCGCCCCCCGCTACCCAGTATACTACTGGCAAATGTTCAGTCTCTGGATAACAAGCTCTGCGAGCTGAGAGCGTGGATCTCCTTCCAACGAGAGACGAGAGAATGCTGCGTTATCTGTCTTACGGAAACCTGGATGTCCGCGGAGATTCCAGACTCGGCCATCGAACCCACGGGTTTCTCCGTGCACCGAGCGGACAGAGCGAAAGACCTCTCAGGTAAAAGCAGAGGTGGAGTTGTATGTTTTATGATCAACAAATCATGGTGTGATCAGAGGAATGTACATTTTATCAGGTCTTTCTGCTCTCCTGATCTGGAATTTCTCATGCTTCTGTGTCGACCATTCTGGCTACCGAGGGAATTCACAGCGGTCATTATCACTGCTGTGTACATCCCCCCACATGCCGACACAGACCGGGCACTTAGGGAACTGTATGGCAGTATAAGTGAGCAGGAAACCGCGCACCCTGAGGCCGCGTTCATTGTTGCCGGGGACTTCAACAAAGCCAACTTCAAAACAATAGCACCAAAATACCACCAACATATCAGCTTCAACACACGAGGGGACCGGGTTTTGGATCATTGCTATTCTCCTTTCCGGGATGGCTACAAATCCCTCCCCCGCCCACCATTTGGCAAATCCGACCACTCCTCCGTTCTGCTTCTGCCCGCTTACAGGCAGAAACTGAAACGGGAAGCACCCGCCCTCAGAATGATCCAGTGCTGGTCGGACCAATCAGACTCTGCACTACAGGACTGTTTTGATCACGCGGACTGGGAGATGTTCCGGTCTGCCTCCTATGACGACATCGAGGTTTACGCTGATAGCGTAATGTGTTTCATCAGGAAGTGCGTAGAGGACGTTGTTCCGACAAAAACTATACGGATCTACCCCAACCAGAAACCATGGGTTAACGGCGATGTTCGCGCGGCACTTACTGCGTGGACCACCGCTTTTAATTCCGGGAACGTGGAGGAGCGTAAACAAGCCAGTTATGCCCTCTGTAACTCCATCAGTACAGCCAAACGCCAGTACAGGCATAAAATTGAAGGACAGTTCAACACCACTGACTCCAGAAGTATGTGGCAGGGAATTAACATCATCACGGACTATAAACAGAATAAAAACTCCGCCATGAACACCGCTGCCTCTCTCCCGGACGAGCTTAATACTTTTTATGCTCGTTTCGAGGACAACAACAACACCGCCCTCGCGGAGAGAGCACTCGCGGCCGATACTACAGACGATGGTTCACTCTCCGTCTCTGATGCGGATGTAACCCGATCCTTTCGACGGGTGAACATTCGCAAAGCCGCGGGTCCAGACGGCATTCCGGGCCGCGTCATCAGAGCATGTGCCAACCAACTGGCTGGTGTTTTTACGGACATTTTCAACCTGTCCCTCTCCCTGTCTATAGTCCCCACATGCTTCAAAATATCAACCATTGTGCCTGTACCGAAGCAATCAAAAATCACTTGCTTAAATGACTGGCGTCCTGTTGCCCTCACCCCCATCATCAGCAAATGCTTTGAGAGGTTGATCAGAGATCACATCTGCTCTGTTCTGCCCACCTCTTTGGACCCATTACAGTTTGCCTACCGTAACAACCGCTCCACTGATGATGCCATTGCATCTACAATACACACTGCTCTATCCCACCTGGAAAAAAGGAACACGTATGTGAGAATGCTGTTTGTAGACTACAGCTCAGCATTTAACACCATAATGTCCTCCAAGCTTGATGAGAAACTCCAGGCTCTGGGCTTAAACAGCTCGCTGTGCAGCTGGATCCTGGATTTCCTGTCAGGCAGACGTCAGGTGGTTAGAATGGGCAGCAACATCTCCTCATCACTGACCCTCAACACTGGAGCCCCACAGGGCTGTGTTCTCAGCCCACTCCTGTATTCCCTTTACACACATGACTGTGTGGCGTCACATAGCTCCAATGCCATCATTAAGTTTGCTGACGATACGACGGTGGTAGGTCTGATCACTGACAATGATGAAACAGCCTACAGAGAGGAGGTGCACACTCTGACACGCTGGTGTCAGGAGCACAACCTCTCCCTCAATGTCAGTAAAACCAAGGAGCTTGTGGTGGACTTCAGGAAGAAAGACAGAGAACACAGCCCCATCACCATTAATGGAGCACCGGTGGAGAGAGTCAGCAGCTTCAAGTTCCTCGGTGTCCACATTACTGAGGAACTCACATGGTCTGTCCACACTGAGGCCGTTGTGAAGAAGGCTCATCAGTGCCTCTTCTTCCTGAGACGGCTGAGGAAGTTTGGAATGAACCACCACATCCTCACACGGTTCTACACCAGCACTGTAGAGAGCATCCTGACTGGCTGCATCACCGCCTGGTACGGCAATAGCACCGCCCACAACCGCAAAGACCTGCAAAGGGTGGTGCGAACGGCCAGAAACATCATCGGAGGTGAGCTTCCCTCCCTCCAGGATATATATAACAGACGGTGTGTGAATAAAGCTCGGAGGATTATCAAAGACTCCAGCCACCCGAGTCATGGGCTGCTCTCACTGCTTCCATCAGGCAGGCGGTATTGCAGCATCAGGACCCGCACCAGTCGACTACATGACAGCTTCTTCCCACAAGCAATAAGACTTTTGAACACATGATCTCTCACGATCAACAATCAGCACTGCACTTTATTAATCCCCATTCTGTCAATATATTCTCGCTCCCAATTCAGTTAGTGTATATATATATTTATACCCTTATCTAGTGTATGTGTATTCTACATTGTGTGTATTGTGTACATTTGTTATGTAAATTGTGTTGTGTAAATATGTTGTTATTGTAAAGTGGTTTATGTCTCGTCTCTGTCATTACTGCAATGTTGCTCGGAACTGCACACAAGAATTTCACCTACTGTTGCACTCGTGTACACAGTAGTGTGACAATAAAGTGATTTGATTTGATTTGAAAGCATACTGAAATGAACCAAAATCTGATTTATTATTAAGTGAAACTCTTGACCGGCCGTTGATCTCCTGTGCACATTCACGTGTCTGCAAGCATGCTTTAGAGCTCCGTCCACGATAGCAAAAGTAGTTACGCAGCACAAATGAGATGGGACATTCAAGCGGAAACTCTTTTTTATTTCCGCTTCAACAGGACCACCATTGAAAACACAACACAGCTTCACACAAACCAGAGAACAGAACTCACAAACATGTCTGAAGAGTATTTGATGCATTTCTATGCCCAGCCTTATTTGTTTGAACCGGAGTTCTCAATCAAACAGAGAGATGGGGCTGAAGGTCGCTACAGTCACACCGTGTCCTACTCAGACGGCAAACGACACACAAAAAAAGTTACCTTTTCTATGATAATCTGAGGGGGATTTTTTTGGTCCTAAACCCCTGCGACGAGCAAGCTGTGTTCCGCTACTGCTTTCGGGTCCTTGCATAATGTATAGCGTGCGAGTAAGGGCAGCCAGTGGCGTTTCTGGTCCCCCCTCGGGTAAGATGGTGCCCCTCTAGGGGTCGGTGCCCTACGCAGACTCCATAATGTGCGTATAGAGCGCAGTGGTACTGGTAGCTACCTTCAGCCTCCTCCATCACACTGTTTGATTGAGGACTCAAATAAATCAATTGAGGGTTCAATCAAATAAGCCTGGACATTGAAATGCATCTATTCTTCCACTACAAACTCTTCAGACATGTTTGTGAGTTCTGTTCTCTGGTTTGTGTGCAGCTATGTTGTGTTTTCTGTTGTTAATATCGCCGGTGGTCCTGTTGAAGCGAAACTAAACGAGTTTTCGCTTGAACGCCCCACCTTGCGCGTGCTGCGTAACTACTGCTCATGTGTGCAGGCTGTCTCAGGAAATCGCACAGGAGATTAATGGTTGATCAAGAGTTTCACTTTTAATCAAGGGCATAGATTTACCTTGAATATGGGGGGTGGGGAGGGCAACTTCCAAAGAAAACTTTTTTTGGCTTCTTTTTTCTAGTGCCAAATAAAAAATTAAAGATGTCATCCTTTAATGTCAAATATTTGACAATTACAAACAGCGTTACACCCCAGTAAGAGACACAATTACCTCACTTACTCTCTCTCTCTCTCTCTCTTTACCTCTCACTGGGTAACACACTGCCTTCAGGTAACGCCCCCCCCAGGCTGAGACGTCTGTCCTGGGCTGCTGGGTTTCTCTCGGAGCCTGGCACAGGTGTCTCCTGCTGGGCTATTTCGTCCAGACAATGACCACTGGACCTCAATGAGAGCAGACTTTACACACACAGACCCAATGAATATTCCCCACAGAGGTATTCAAACAACAACACAATGAGATCATCTCTCTCTCTCTCTTTTACACTCACCTTCTCTTTCCCTGTCTCTCACCCTTTCCCTTTCTTTTGTATCTGTACTGGTCCATTCTGTGCCCATTTTCTGATTTTGATCTGTATGTCTGCAGGTATTTTTCTCATTAAGGTATCATTCTCATTTACAGTGCACTTTACCCTTTATAATTAGTTATAGTCATTTATTACCATTAATACTAATCAAGTATTTTTATTATATTTTAGTTTCGGTGAAGGTCACATTAATACTGCGTTGGTATGATTTTACCAGGCCTTCATCGTTTCTACTTCTAGTGGGAATTTTAATGACTTTCAGAAAAAAGGACATAAATCTCCTGTGATGCATGTTGAAAATTTACATTAAAAAAAAATACAACTATTTAGACTGTGAAAATGTTTAATGTGTTTAACAAGAATTAACTTCTTTTGAAGTCAACAGTGCTAAAAAAAATAAAGCAAATTTTTTTTCCTTCCCTGAAGAAATGTGAGTGATGTTTGCTTGTGCAAATGTAACGGGAGCCGGCTGATAGTGTGCCCACCTCCCATGCAGTAGACCCCAGTTCGAGTCCCGTACGGAGCGGGTAGAACAGGGCCGGTTGCAATGGTGCCATGACCCGGATGGGAGTGAGGTTTAGGGAGGTGAGTGTAACGGGAGCAGCTGATAGATAGTTGTGCAATGTGTATAAACCTCACTCTCCTGACCTCAAGAAGTGCACTAGCGACTGATGCTAGAGGCTGTAGCCTTTAGCCTCCTTGTTAGCGCATCCCACCTCCTACGCCAGAGATGCTGGTTTCAGTCCCGTTCGGAGCAGGGCGACCTGGGCTGGTTATAATGGTGCCTTGACCCGGATGGGAGTGAGGTTTAGGGGGGCGAGTGTAATGGGAGCCAGCTGATTGATAGCTGTGCAGTGTGTATAAACCTCACTCTCCTGACCTCAAGAGGTGCACTAGCGACTGACGCTAGTGGCTGTAGCCTTTAGCCTCCTTGTTAGCGCACATGCCAGAGATGCCTGTTTGAAAACGTACGGAGCAGGTAGAACAGGAGCGCTACAGAGGTGCCGTGACCCGGATGTGAGTGAGGTTTAGGGGGGTGAGTGTAACAGGAGCCAGCTGGTAGATAGCTGTGCAATGTGTATAAACCTCACTCTCCTGACCTCAAGAGGTGCACTAGCGACTGAAGCTAGAGGCTGTAGCCTTTAGCCTCCTTGTTAGTGCACCTGCCTCCCACGCTGGAGATGCCGATTTGAGTCTTGTTCGGAGAAGGGCGACCAGGGCCGGTTACACAAAACTACAGTATATTGATCGAGTCCCACCTTCAGTGCAAGTCTTTTCAAGGATTTCATTTATTTTGTCGTCTACCAGGTGAAAAGTTTAATTGCTTAGAACCTTAACACACCAAGGTTTAATACTCACGATTAGGGGTGCTCGACTTAACAAACACCTCGAATGGTCTTAATGCAGCTGGTGTGTGCGCTCATGTAACAGGGACTTTAAGTAAATACAATAGAAAGAAACAAAAGAGTAGGGAAACATTTGATGCTGTGCATAATATTACATGGGAATGAGGACAGCGGGAAAATTATCCTGTATGGGATGTTCCGTTTGCAGAGAGAAAGAGAGAGTGTCCAGTGCATCATAATCATGGGACACATCAAAGATGAGTTTGTTGGTTGATAACAGAGGAAACAGCCAGTGTGCATCTTTTGTCCAGTTGTAGTATGATATATAAACGCTTACAGAAGACTTGAGCATCTGACATCAGAGCGGGTGCTTCCACCTGGTACAAGTTTCCCTACACTAACGCTAGTCTAAAGATATATATATATACTGTATATATATATATATATATATATATATATATATATATATATATATATATATATATATATATATATAATTTATTGCTTTATTATTTATATATATATATATACACTCACCTAAAGGATTATTAGGAACACCATACTAATACTGTGTTTGACCCCCTTTCGCCTTCAGAACTGCCTTAATTCTACGTGGCATCGATTCAACAAGGTGCTGAAAGCATTCTTTAGAAATGTTGGCCCATATTGATAGGATAGCATCTTGCAGTTGATGGAGATTTGTGGGATGCACATCCAGGGCACGAAGCTCCCGTTCCACCACATCCCAAAGATGCTCTATTGGGTTGAGATCTGGTGACTGTGGGGGCCATTTTAGTACAGTGAACTCATTGTCATGTTCAAGAAACCAATTTGAAATGATTCGAGCTTTGTGACATGGTGCATTATCCTGCTGGAAGTAGCCATCAGAGGATGGGTACATGGTGGCCATAAAGGGATGGACATGGTCAGAAACAATGCTCAGGTAGGCCGTGGCATTTAAACGATGCCCAATTGGCACTAAGGGGCCTAAAGTGTGCCAAGAAAACATCCCCCACACCATTACACCACCACCACCAGCCTGCACAGTGGTAACAAGGCATGATGGATCCATGTTCTCATTCTGTTTACGCCAAATTCTGACTCTACCATCTGAATGTCTCAACAGAAATCGAGACTCATCAGACCAGGCAACATTTTTCCAGTCTTCAACTGTCCAATTTTGGTGAGCTCTTGCAAATTGTAGCCTCTTTTTCCTATTTGTAGTGGAGATGAGTGGTACCCGGTGGGGTCTTCTGCTGTTGTAGCCCATCCGCCTCAAGGTTGTGCATGTTGTGGCTTCACAAATGCTTTGCTGCATACCTCGGTTGTAACGAGTGGTTATTTCAGTCAAAGTTGCTCTTCTATCAGCTTGAATCAGTCGGCCCATTCTCCTCTGACCTCTAGCATCAACAAGGCATTTTCGCCCACAGGACTGCCGCATACTGGATGTTTTTCCCTTTTCACACCATTCTTTGTAAACCCTAGAAATGGTTGTGCGTGAAAATCCCAGTAACTGAGCAGATTGTGAAATACTCAGACCGGCCTGTCTGGCACCAACAACCATGCCACGCTCAAAATTGCTTAAATCACCTTTCTTTCCCATTCTGACATTCAGTTTGGAGTTCAGGAGATTGTCTTGACCAGGACCACACCCCTAAATGCATTGAAGCAACTGCCATGTGATTGGTTGATTAGATAATTGCATTAATGAGAAATTGAACAGGTGTTCCTAATAATCCTTTAGGTGAGTGTATATATATAAATAATATCTTTATATTAATGCTAGGTTGCTAGGGAGGGTTGAGTCACATGGGGTAACCTCCTCGTGGTCACTATAATGTGGTTCTCGCTCTTGGTGGGACACGTGGATGCCGCAGAGAATAGCATGGAGCCTCCACACGCGCAACATTTCCACAGTAACGTGCTCAACAAAGCCACGTGATAAGTTGCGCGGATTGATGGTCTCAGACGCTGAGGCAGCTGAGGTTCATCCTCCACCACCCGGACCACCACCGAGCCACTACGAGGACTTAGAGCACATTGGGAATCGGGCATTCCAAATTGGGAAGAAAAGGGGAGAAATAAAAAGGAAAAAGATTGGGTATTGTGGCACTGCTAGTTTTGTTGCATAAACATTTACATTACTTTGGATAATGGCATCTACTAAATGCATGAACCTAAAGTAGAATGTAAACGTTTGTCTTTGTGAAAAGCTGATCGAAAAGACCAAAATCGTGAGTAAATTAAAGCCTTTCTTTACCGTATTTACCTTTTTTTATTAGAATAATCGCAACAATATTCTTGTGTGAATTACTGGGGTTTTTTTTTTTTTATCTTACTATCACTTTTTATAACATATATGTTGTACTGTACACATAACTTGGTATTTAAATGTAGTTTTCCATATTGTGTGCTCCTTAACGAAACATCGCTTTAAAAAAATAAATAAAAATTGCTAAATAAGTGAATCTTACTTAAAATGTTAATGTTTGTGAAAACCTGATCTTTCAAAACAGGTTAAAAAGACCCAAACTGCATGTAAATGAACATCTTCCTTTTAAGTGCTGTCAGTATGATGGAGGAACTTTGAGGAACGTGTTTTAAGAGTGGCGTGACAGCAGATCAGAGAAGATTCAGATAATTGCTATAAGAGCGTTTGGATTGATCATGGCGTGCATGTTGTGACAAAACACTTTTAATTATTACCAATGTATTGCATAACCAGCTTGGCATTGGGTTTGCACAGATTCTCATTTGTGCCCAGGGGGAAATTGTTTTGCTTAATAGAGGTTTCTCTTTCAAACCTCAGAAGACTTAATGAAGTTCTCAGTTGTTTCTTTTAAGTCTGAACTCTGTCCCAGATGTTTCTCCTAAAACTCATTAGATCTTAAGTGACATTAAAACTGTGTATTTCAGTTTCTATTTGTGTATTGCTTGCTTGTGTTTTGCTGGTTCTTTGATTGTGTTCTTCATTGTCTGCTGTGACTCTGTGTCATTGACATAAATAGAGTTGTTTTGTTTCTTTTTTTTGAAATGAATAAGTGAGATGTTCCTCTCAGCCCAGCTCTGGTGAGTGTGTGATGCAGATCTGTGCTCTATTTAGGGCTGTTTAGAGACACTATGATCAACTTCAAAGGTGTGAGGATTTCAGAGTGATTCAACTCTATAATTACTCTTAAACACAACAGTAACTTAGAGTGACTTGATAACATCTAACCTCAGTAGCCCCTATTCACACGCACTCACGCACGCACTCACGCACACACACACACACACACACACACACACACACGCACACACGCACGCACTCACACACACACACGCACACACACACTCTCTCTCTCTCTCTCTCACACACACACACACACACACTCTCTCTCTCTCACACATACACACACGCACTCACACACACGCACACACACACACATTCCCATGAACCCACACTTCTGTTTTCAAGTGTCCTTCTTTGTCTTGACACAATAATAAGAAGTTCAGGACTAAAACATTGAATATTTAAATAAGCAGATACTTCAGAGCCTTTGATTGGATCATTATTGCAGTGATTAATATGTTTCGGCCATCAATAATTCTTTTAACTCTCACTGATGCAGTGTGAGTTAGATCCAAGATGGCGGCGCGATAGCACGCAGTGGCCACTCCGGATCCAAAATGGTGCTACCACTTGACTTGACTTGTGTGCTTCTCATTTCTTAAACAACCATGTTGCAAGATGAATCCCGTGGTCGTGGAAAAGATGTTGCTGTGTTTCAGAAGGGCCAAATTATTGGCCTGCATCAAGCCAAGTAAACAAATGAGGAGATTGCTGAAATCACTGGAATTGGGTTAAAAACTGTCCAACGCATAATTCAAATCTGGAAGGATATCGGTGAACTGTCAACTTCACAGAAGAAATGTGGTCGGAATAAATCTAGAATAATCGTAATCGGAGATCACTAAAAGTTTCATAAAAGTCACATCATAAAAAATCAACATTAGAACTAAAAATATTATTATTATTGTATCTCCCATTTCTCCCAATTTGGAATGCCCAATTCCCAGTAATTAGGAGGTCCTCATGGTGGCACAGTTACTCACCTCAATCCGGTTGGCGGAGGACAAGTGTCAGTTGCCTCCGCTTCTGAGACCGTCAATCCTCACATCTTATCACGTGACTCGTTGTGCATGACACCGCGGAGACTCACAGCATGTGGAGACTCATGCTACTCTCCACGATCCACACACAACTCAACACACGCCCCATGTTTAAAAGTGATAGTAAGAGCATTTCCACATGCACAATGTGACGAGAACTTACAGGATTGGGACTAAACAGATGTGTGGCCACAAGAAAGCCACTTTATTGTGAGGATAATCAGAAAAAGTTATTTCAATTTGCTAGGGAGCATAAAATTGGACAGTGGAGCAATGGAAAAAGGTCATATGGTCTGATGAGTCTAGAGTTACCCTATACCAAAGCGATGGGCGAGTCAGGGTAAGAAGGGAATTGTGTGAAGCGATGAACCCATCACGCCTAGTACCCACTGTACCAGCCTCTGGAGGCGGTGTTATGATCTGGGGTTGCTTCAGTTGGTCAGGTCGAGGCTCATCAACGTTATGCGGCAATAAAATGAGTCAGCCGACAACCTGAATGTACTGAATGACCAGGTTATCCTGGGCATATTCCAGGACAGCAATGCCAAGATTCATCGGGCTTCAATTGTGAAAGAGTGATTCAGGGAGCATGAGGAATCATTTTCACACGTGAACTGGCCATTCTGACCTTAACCCCATTGAAAGTCTTTGGGATGTGCCGGACAAGACTTTATGGAGTGGTTCAAGTCTCCCGTCAATCGATGCAAGATCTCGGCCAAACATGAATGCAACTCTGGACGGAAATAAATGTTGTGACGTTGCATAAGTTTATCGAAATCAAAGCTAAAGGAGGTCAAACTAAATATTAGATTATGCAACTTTTTTTGGGCCAGGCAGTGTATTTCATCAGCATTAAACTTAATTGTTGTTCTTCTAAAATATGTAAAGGATAACTGTACAAGATGTCACCGTTTTTAAATCATGCTATTCTGTACAGAAGCACTCTTGCCCGTGCACTATTGCTCAAGTGTATGTGTGTGAGAGGGACATTTATTGAGTTTATGTCTTTGCAACTCCTCTTTACAACACACTTGTGACGCATTTTGTGGCCGTCCCGCACCAAACAACTCTCACTCATTAAGCACAGCTCTCTTTCTCTCTCTTAAAATTCTTATAAACTTCTCACGAACCATTAGTTTATCAATCGTGCCATATTACAACAGATAGTAACGCCATTCTTGGGTGAAGCTGGTCAAAAAGTATTGTTTTTCTGGTAATGCTTGTTATCCAGGGAAGACTTGCTAGTTAAGCTTGTCAAAAAGACTTGTTGAAACTCCTGCATCCCAAGTTGTGGACCAACATTCAACACATGCCATATATAAGTCAACAGCTTTGGTGTTTTATTTTTCAGCAGGTATTTTAATGACCAGTCTGGGTCAGTGGCGGCTGATGCTGCTGTGACTTTGAACTGGTCTTGAATCTGCGCTGAGGTTCGCTGCATTATTTCATTACTGCGGTCAGAAACATCTGTGACTGTGCAACAAGTTCAACGTGTTTTTCAAAAGAGCTAATTACATGTTTAGTTATTTAAGACAGTCTACTTTATCCTCCATAAATGCTCCAAGCTTATGCCAGAGTACACCATAAAACGTGCTGGGAGCGAGCTTGCTCTAAACATGACTTTTACATGTGAATTGTGATTGCACCGTGTGACGTAGTCTCGGGCAGGTCGCATTGGTGAGGGCGACCATCAACACTTGATAAGCTGAAAGGTGGAGTGGTGGTGGCGTAGTGGGCTAAAGCATTTAACTGGTAAGCAGAAGGTTGCTGGTTCGACCTCCACAACCACCACCATTGTGCCTTGAGTAAGGCACTTAACTCCAGGTTGCTCCGGGGGGGATTGTCCCTGTAATAAGTGCACTGTAAGTCACTTTGGATAAAAGTGTCTGCCAAATGTAAAATGTAAATGAAATTCAGTGCAGAAGGAATATCCTGCTGCAGATTTAGAGAGATTATTTTCATAGACCTTTTTCACAGACTGTGATGACGCGTTTCTGCCTTATTTAGAAGCATAAATCTCATTTTTTTTTAATATTATTATATATTACCTTACCCTATATATATATATATATATATATATATATATATATATATATTATATTACCCTGGAATTAGTTTTAAAAACTGAATTACCACAGCTGCAAGGGGGTTTCTATTACAGCTGCTGAGAGTGTGACAGTAAATTTGGCATCTTCTCCCATTTCACTGTCTTAATCCACCGCTCTCTATTTATTTCCTCTTCTGGAAAGTCATTCAAACGTAATAGTGGATTTTTTCTTTTGGTCTTGGATCAAATCATCAAGTGAAACTAACATTTGCCGTGATCTCCCATTCATCACTGTCAAAGTTTACTTCCACATTCCAGAACCTTGAGTGTGAAAAAGGTCTATTGTGAGTCGTGACATTATGCTGTTCAGTACTGTAGTTTAATTGCATTAATATGTGTGTGTGTGTGTGTGTGTGTGTGTGTGTGTGTGTGTTTTCTCGGCTTGCTGATGCTCATGTTTATCTCCATCTACAGATTCCTGTTTTATTACTGGCCACATGGGAATGATATATTGTACCACAATAATACCATATTTTTTTTAGATGTACCACAGTGTTTTGGACATGGTACAATAGTAATACACTCTTAGACAAAAAGGTTCTGTTTAGAACCATATGCTTCTTTCTCGGTTCCAGAAAACCCTTTATGCCAAAAATGTTCTATTTAGAACCCTATGTTTCTTGGCTCCAGAAAACCCTTTATGCAAAAAGGTTCTATTTAGAAGCCTACCATTCTTTACTCAGCTCCAGAGAACCCTTTATGCCAAACAGGTTCTTTTTAGAACCCTACGGTTCTTTACTCAGCTCCAGAGAACCCTTTATGCCAAACAGGTTCTATTTAGAACCCACGGTTTTTACTCTGCTCCAGAAAACCCTTTATGCCAAAAAAGGTTCTATTTAGAACCCACGGTTTTTACTCTGCTCCAGTGAACCCTTTATGCCAAACAAGTTCTATTTAGAACCATACAGTTCTTTACTCTGCTCCAGTGAACCCTTTATGCCAAACGAGTTCTATTTAGAACCCTACGGTTCTTTACTTGGCTCCAGAAAACCCTTTACGAAAAAAAGGTTCTATTTAGAATGTTACAGATCTTTACTCAGCTCCAGGGAACCCTTTATGCCAAGAACAAAATATGAAGTTCCAAAATATGTTCCAAATATGAAGCGAGCAATAGAACTCTTTAGGGTTCTATATGGAACCTTTTCTTCTAAGAATGTATAATGCTTTTGAGTATAGTACCATAGTTATACCATGGACATGAACCATGAAGGTAATTCAATTTTTTTTTAATGTAGTAAACTATATTTTTGGACATTTTCAATGGTGTTTTGTATATAATACCATGATAATACCATATTTTCTCCACATGGTACCATGGTAATACCATGTATTTTTTTTTTAAACATGTACCATAGAACATGTGTGGTTGTAATACATGTACAATGTTTTGTGGCTATAGTACAACAGTAAATCATATTTTTTGGACATGTATCATGGTGTTTTGGTCATGGTACAATGGTAATATAATGCTTTTGGGTTTGGTACTATAGTAATACCATTCATTTCTGGACATGTACCATAGTGTATGATGGTAAAACCATGTTTTTTGGACATTTACCATGGTGTTCAGAACGTCTACATTGGTAAAACATGTACCACAGTGTTTTGGGTATGGTACCATTGTAATGTCATGATTTCTTGACAGAGGTATAATACCATGGTGAGTATATTTTCTGCACATGGTACCATGGTAATAACATGTTTTTTTAGACATGTACCATGGTGTTTTTGATATAGTACAATGGTAATACCATGATTCTTGGTTGTGGTACCATAGTAAACCATATTTTTTGGACATTTACCATGGTGTTTTCAATATAATACCATTATAATACCATATTTCTGCACATTTTACCATGGTAATACCATGTTTTTTGGACATGTGCCATGGTGTTTAGAACATGTATGATCGTAATGCATAAACCGTGGTGATTAAGCGTGGTATCATGATAATACCTTGGTTTTCTGGGCATGTTCCACAGTATTTTTTAAGTAATATCTGAACAAGAATAAAACATGATAACCATTCAGTACTATGGTATGTATCAAAACACCATGGTACTACAATTTGATGCCATTATTGCATCCTGGTACCGCCACAGTACTTTTTTGAAGGATCCATCACATGGAGTTAGAGTTCCTCCGATGTGTGTGTGAATGTGTTTGTAATCTCAAACAATAAGCAATTTGACCTGCAACAAAACAGGTTTGCTACCTATTCAACCACTAAAGTAAAAAGAATACTTTTTCTTTTATCCTTTCTGACTCAAGCATGGCATGTAAGGACAGAATAAAGCGAGACTACAATGTGTGTGAGTGTGTGTGTATATGCGTGTGCAGAATCACCTGCCACTCTGACTCTCTCATCGCAGTGCACGTGAATCGTGCCATACAGCCATGTGCTAATTGTTTCATTGTACATTTGGCAATCATGACACATTCACATATTTGAAACAATGGCCTCTTAGTGGAACTGCACTGTGTGTTTACATGCCCTCGACCCACGTGAGACTGTGTGTAAGAGACAAGTTGCGAGTTGCAACAGGATTCATATGCTGACAAAGCTGCCCTGCGTCTAACCAACGTTATGCTAATGTAAATAAAAACAAACCTGTTTTCATTACAACAAAAAAATGAAAAAATAAGCTGCGTTACAAAATCTAACGAGCTGCCTTCTAAGGGACCATTTATTTAACGTGCTTTTAATTGTTTTCCTTTCTAAACATGCGGTATACAGACTACTGTGACGAATACTATGTTGACGCTATGTCAAATAAAAAATAACTTTTAAAAACGTGCCTCGAGACACTTGCATTCTGTTCAAATAGTCGCACTGCATTTGTTTTAATGCAAGAAAACCTTCTGTTTGATCGACCCCTAAAGGCCAAAGGGACCCACTTTATATTACTGCTAATTTCACACTTGCTGCAACTGAGGTTGAGATATGGGTAGGTTTAGGTTCAGGAGTAGGGTTAGGGTTTAGGGTAATGGTTGGGGTAGGTTCAGGATTAGGGTTAGGGTTTAGGGTAATGGTTGGGGTAGGTTCAGGAGTAGGGTTAGGGTTTAGGGTAATGGTTGGGGTAGGTTCAGGATTAGGGTTAGGGTTTAGGGTAATGGTTGGGGTAGGTTCAGGATTAGGGTTAGAGTTTAGGGTAATGGTTGGGGTAGGTTTAGGTTCAGGAGTAGGGGTAGGGTTTAGGGTAATGGTTGAGGTAGGTTTAGGTTCAGGATTAGGTTTAGGGTTTAGGGTAATGGTTGAGGTAGGTTTAGGTTCAGGAGTAGGCTTAAGGTTTAGGGTAATGGTTGGGGTAGGTTTAGGTTCAGGATTAGGTTTAGGGTTTAGGGTAATGGTTGGGGTAGGTTTAGGTTCAGGATTAGGTTTAGGGTTTAGGGTAATGGTTGGGGTAGGTTTAGGTTCAGGATTAGGTTTAGGGTTTAGGGTAATGGTTGGGGTAGGTTTAGGTTCAGGATTAGGTTTAGGGTTTAGGGTAATGGTTGGGGTAGGTTTATGTTCAGGATTAGGTTTAGGGTAAGGGTTGGGGTAGGTTTATGTTCAGGATTAGGTTTAGGGTAATGGTTGGGGTAGGTTTATGTTCAGGATTAGGTTTAGGGTAATGGTTGGGGTAGGTTTATGTTCAGGATTAGGTTTAGGGTAAGGGTTGGGGTAGGGTTAAATTCAGGGTTAAGGTTAACAGTGTAAGTACAGATGTTATTAAATATAGGTACTTTAAATGTAAGTACAATACAACAACACATTCAGTATGTACATAATAAGTACATTGTATCAAATTCTTAAGTACAAAGTAGTTAAAGACACCTAATATAAAGTGTGTCTGGCCAAGCTATACTTCGGTGCGCTTGACGCAAATTTAGTCATCGGCACAGTACACACGTACTGTCCGTGTGCAGCACAATTATTCTAGACCATGTCTGCACATGCACCTGCCATTGACTGAACTAAAGAATATCACAAAGCAGTCATAGTACACTGAAAGGCAAGAGCGCTCGGGTGTGGGCGAAACACCACAAAGAAATACCACAAATACCACAAAGTATACCCTAGCCTTGAAAGTTTAGTTCACCCAAAAATGAAAATTCTCTCATCATTTACTCACCCTCATGCCATCCCAGATCTGTATGATTTTCTTTCTTCTGCTGAACACAAACAAAGACTTTTAGAAGAATATCTCAGCTCGGTAGGTCCATACAATGCAAATGAATGGTGACCAAAACTCCAAAAGCTCCAAAAATTAGATAAAGTAACCGTAAAAGTAATCCATATGTCTCCAGTGGTTTCATCCATGTCTTCTGAAGTGATCCAGTTGGTTTTTGGGTGAAAACAGACCAAACTGTTACTCCTTATTTAAAATGAAACTAAATTTTTCCTCGTTTTTGGCGATCATGACTTTAAGCTCAATTATAATTCCTACATCGCCATCTAGTGCTCTGTGCATGCATCAAGCACCAGGAAGTGTAATTAAGCTTGATATCATGATCCTGAGACTACAATGACAAGATGTACAGTGAAAAAGGTTTTACATTTGGTTTTAACTCAAAAGCAACTGGATTGCTTCAGAAGACTTTGATTAAACCAATTGAGTCTTACGAATTACTTTTATGCTGACTTTTCATGTTTGAATGAACTATCCCTTTAAGGGACCATTTACACAATATGCTTTGCCATCTCGCTGCATTGTTTTTTATTGTTCATAAACCCAAGTATTCGCTAGACACAACTGCTTTCACGCATCTCGTGTTGGAGCACCTTGTTTATAAGACAAATTAAAAGAACTTAAACTTTCAAAACCTCATCTCGAGACAACTGCATTATGTTTAATTCGTTGAGCTACATCTACTAATGCAATAATGCGGTCTGCCTGTACAGCCCCCAAAGGCCAACTTATACTTTGGTTTCCTGCGTGCCTGTACATCTCGCTAACACAAAATTTTGCTATTAGCACAGTTCGAGGACTGTTAGCACGCCCCCAAGTTTTTCTAGACATGCGGGAATTCTGCATATTTGAGTGTCGTTTGCACATGAACCTGCCGTAGACTGAATTAGTGTCACTAAGCAGTAACAGTGTACATACTGTATATTGAAGGCTAGAGCGCTGTGAGACCGAATGCAGCATGGAAAAATTAAGTATACCCTAGCCTTTACGTGACGCGCACAAGAGACTCGACTCACAACTGATTTCTTTTGAGATCGGCTGTAGCATGTTGCTAAGCTAATGGCGTGATACTCTAATAAGTATTTAAGTATTTAAGCAGGCCACTAAACTTCATGCTCTTCTGGCCTCATTTGACTTGGAAAGACTAAGCACTACAGCAACTCACAGATCAGGCAACCAGTTGGACCTAATTTTTACATGTAACTGTACCAACTCAAATATTCTTGCTACTCCTTTACATGTCTCTGATCTTGAACTTTGTTCAATTCAACATGACTTTCCCATCTATATCAAAACAGACTCGCCATAACCTCCGTTCTCTTTCACACTTGCGCTTTTCCGCAGCTGTCTCTACCTCTCTTCCCACACAAAATGTATTTTCCACCCTGGATGTAAACACTGCCACAGACACACTAAACTCTACTTTATCAACCTGCCTAGACAGCATCTGTCCTCTCTCCTCTAGGCCAGCACGTGTATCACTACCCAGCCCCTGGCTCTCTGACGTCCTTCGTGAACATTGGACTGACCTCAGGGCAGCTGAGAGGAGATGGCGGAAATCTAAAGATCCAGCAGATCTAGGTAGGTATAAGTCTCAGCTTGCAACTTTTTTAGATAACATTACATCTGCAAAAACGTCATATTACCAGAACAAGTTCAACAGCACCACAGACACTCACAGCTTGTTTAGAACATTCAACAACTTCTCTGTCCTCCCCCTCCACCACCTGACACATCACTGACAGCAGATGTCTTCACCACATTTTTTACTAATAAGGTTATGACCATCAGCAATACATTCTCAGCACCACACCCTGTCAAACACCGAACTCCTGTATGTTACACTTCTGTTTCTATGTTCTCTCCTCTGACTGACACTGCGGTCTCTAAACTCCTCCTCTCCAACCACCACACCACCTGTTCCCTTGACACCATTCCTTCTCACCTTCTCCAGATCATCTCTCAGTCCATCCCACCTGCACCCACACACATAATTAACACATCTCTACTTACTGGCACTTTCCCCACTACATTTAAGCAGGCTCGAGTAACCCCACTTCTGAAAAAACCCGCACTTAACCCCACACAAATAGAATACTATAGACCAGTCTCTCTCATCCCAATCATGGCAAAAACATTTGAAAGGGCAGTTTTCAATCAAATCTCTGCCGAAATCTCACAGAACAAGCTGCTGGATGACAATCAGTCAGGCTTCAAAAATGGACACTCCACCGAGACTGCCTTGCTGTCTATCACTGAGTTGCCGTGAAGCTGGATCCAGATCATCCTTCCTGATTCTGCTGGATCTTTCTTCAGCCTTTGACACAGTCAAACATCAGTTCCTACCCTCTCTTCTCTGGGCATCACAGGAACTGTGCTTGACGGCTTTACGTCCTATCTCTTTCAAGGTAGCCTGGCGAGGTGAGGTGTCCAAGCCACATCAGCTACTTACTGGGGTACCTCAGGGCTCAGTGCTTGGGCCACTTCTCTTCTCTATATACACAACATCACTGGGACCCTTCATCCATTCACACGGTTTCTCTTACCATTGCTACGTCTATGACACACAGCTCTACTTGTCTTTCCATCCCAACGACACCACAGTGACTGCTCGAATCTTGGCCTGCTTAGCAGACATCTCGGCCTAGATGAAGGAAAACCACCTGCAACTCAATCCAGCCAAAACCGACCGAACTCCTGGTCTTTTCAGCCAACCCTGCTGCTGAACACAACATCCCCGTGCAGCTGGGTTCAACTACAGTAACGCCTTCCAAAATGATCAGAAATCTAGGGGTAACCATCGATAACAAATTACATTTCCCAGACCACTTTTTCAAATTTCAAAGACCGCACAATCATGTAGATTTACACTCTACAATATCAGGAAGATAAGACCCTTCCTCTCTGAACATGCCACACAACTGCTTGTTCAGTCACTTGTCATCTCTAGACTGGACTACTGTAACGCTCTCATTGCAGGCCTGCCTGCATGTGCTATTAGACCTCTGCAAATGATCCAGAATGCAGCAGCACGTCTGGTCTTTAATGAACCAAAGAGAGCGCATGTTACACCACTCCTTGTCTCTCTTCACTGGCAGCCGGTTGATGCATGTATTAAATTCAAGGCTCTGGTGCTGGCATACAGAACAGTCACTTGGACTGATCCAGTGTACCTAAAATTATTTCTGCAGAGCTACGCCCGCACCAGAAGTCTGCGGTCGGCTATGGAACATCGCCTTGTTGTACCAACACAAAGAGGCACCAAAACACTTTCCCGGACTTTCGGCATTTTCCATGAGCACTTAACCTGTCACAAGTTTGTTGCACTTTCATCTGTTTTGAACTCTACTATTCTGATGCTAGTGAAACTTTGTAATATGCCACTTTTCATACCACTGTTTCCTTAAGTTGATTCGCTTATGTGTTCCACTTTTGTAAGTCGCTTTGGATAAAAGCGTCTGTCAAATTAAATTAAATGTAAATATAAATGCATATTACACACTAATTTTGGACTGAATAAGCTATTTTAATAATGCCTTAAAATGTTGCCTATGAGTCATAGATTATTTTCTGTAGATTTGTCCTGGACGTATACACACACACGCACGCACACACACACACACACACACACACACACACACTCTTGCACACGTATGTTTATGTACATAGCAGTGATGGACGATTTTCTTGATGTTGATAGAACATTTATTTGACTTTCTCAATCTTGTCGACCTAAACAATGACATATTTCTTCCCAGAAATTGCTTAGGTGACAAGGCCTGTCTCTCTTTTGAAAATACACAAGAACTCCACATATTGTCTTTATTTTTGGCGCAACATCCTTTATAATGCACATTGTCACAACTGTAAATTATAGCACGTTATATCCACAGTCTATGATCTCTATAAACACAGGCTAAAAGTTATGACTTGATTAATCGCTTAAAACGTGAGATGGATTATCTGGTCGTCTTTCAAAGCCAGCAAGTGAAGCCATCTGTCTAGGGCTGAGTTGGTCGGAATTGCATACCTCTATACTATTCTTACTATTTAAAGTAATGAAAAGTTAGACAAATATGGCAGTAGTAGTACAACTAGTATGTGTAGTATGCAATTTCGAACTCAGCCCAAGTCCAGAAAAATACGGTATGCCAAGTACACAAGTGCAGACGGGAATGCTTGACAATACAATGCATTCTTCCTTTAATGAAGCGGTAATAAACATCAGTACTGAAGGGGATGATAGAGTTACCTTCAAATATAGCACATTTAACATTCATCTCTGATATACACAGTTTTCTTATTTCCCTTTGTACAATATACTCCAACATTTTAGTTATTGGTGACTTTAATGTACATATGGATTCCCAGACTTGCCGACTGGCATCTGACTTCAAATACACATTAGACTGTATTAATCTCCATCAGTTTGTTGATGTCCCAACACATACTAAAGGCCATATACTGGATTTAGTTATTACTGACTCTCTTACAGTTACTGGCCTTGATGTGTATGATGTTGGTGTCTCTGACCATCTGGCAACATTATTCAAAATTCCATTGTCATTTTCTTTTCATAAACCAAAACGTCAGATGATTTTTCGAAATATCAAGAACATCGACTTCATCTCTTTTAGTCAGGATTTACATCTTCTTTCCCCTTCGCCAGATTTGTCAATGGATGAACTTGTGAATTTTTACAACACCAGCCTTAGCTCCATTCTGGACAGTCATGCCCCAGTTAAAAGCCGGACTGTAACTTTCTCTAGGTCCGCACCCTGGTTTACAGGAGAACTTAGAGAGATGAAACAGTCTGGTCGTGTCCTGGAGCGGACCTATAAAAAATCAGGCTTGGTGGTGCATAAATTGGCCTATCGAGAGCATCGTAGGGCCTATGCTAGAGCTCTTTCAAAGGCTAGGTCACAGCATTATTCCATGCTGATTAATAACAATGCAGGTGACTCCAAAAAATTGTTCTCCACAATTCATCACATTCTCAAACCACAGACTCCATTTTTCAGCCATACCGATTCAAATTGTAATAAATTTATGAACTTTTTCACTTCCAAAATAGATTGTATCCGCTCAGCTCTTTCTCCTCTTACATGTTCCAATCCTGACACCCCTACAGTACTGATTACGCAAAAACTGTCACATTTTTCATCTACAACGCAGCAGGAGGTCGAGAATATTATCAGTAAATCTAAATCATCCACTTGTTCTCTTGATCCCCTTCCCACCTCTCTGCTCAAAACTCACAATTTTTCCATTAGCCCTCTTATAACTAAACTGATAAATCTTTCACTGCAAACAGGAAATGTTCCAATAGCTCTAAAAACAGCTATTATTAAACCTCTTCTTAAAAAACCAACACTAGATCCGGAACCTCTGTCAAATTATAGACCCATCTCTAACCTCTCATTCATCTCAAAAGTGTTAGAAAAAGTGGTTTCCTCTCAGCTTCATACTCATCTCAGTTCTAAAGGTTTGTATGATAAATATCAATCTGGTTTTCGCTCTCAACACAGCACAGAGACAGCACTCCTCAGAGTGACTAGTGACCTCCTTATGGCCTCTGACTCGGGTTCCACTTCTCTGCTTATCCTCCTCGACCTCTCTGCTGCGTTTGATACTGTTGATCATCGTATCCTCCTTCATAGACTTCAGCACTATATTGGTCTCTCCGACACTTCCCTAAAATGGTTTCGCTCTTATCTTACAGATAGGACTGAGTATGTAGCCTTGGGGAAGGCAAAATCCTCACCTCATATTGTTACCTGTGGGGTCCCCCAGGGCTCCGTACTCGGTCCAACTCTTTTTACTATTTACACGCTTCCCCTTGGTCGTGTCGTCAGCAGGCATGGAATTCACTACCATTGCTATGCTGACGACACACAACTTTATCTTCATATCACTCCCTCAGGTTCCCCATCTGTCATCATTTCCCGCCTCACCGCCTGCTTGGAGGAGATCGGGGCATGGATGAATCAAAATTTTCTGCAGCTGAATGGCTCTAAAACAGAAGCCATCCAAATCGGAACGCCTCACCAACTACGTTCGTCTCCTTTCACACTTGTTTCTTTTCTTGGCAATACTATTTCTCTCTCTCCTTCCGTTACTAACCTTGGGGTCAAGTTTGACCCATACCTTTCTTTTGACAGTCATGTCACCTCAATCTGTAAAACCTCGTTTTTTCACCTACGTAATATTTCAAAACTGCGTTCCTCTCTTTCCTTCTCAGCTGCGGAGAAGCTCGTCCATGCCTTTGTCTCCTCCAGGCTGGATTACTGTAACGCACTGCTGTGGGGAATCCCTGGTAGGAGCCTCCAAAAGCTCCAGTTTGTGCAGAATAGTGCTGCCAGGGTCCTAATGAGAGTGCGGAAACATGAGCACATTACTCCTATCCTAAAATCCCTTCACTGGCTTCCTGTTCACTTCCGCATAGAATATAAGATCCTCTTGCACACTCACTATTGTCTGCATGGTGCGGCCCCCACATACCTCACTGATCTCCTTTCCCGAAATAGTTCCACTCGGACCAGAGCAGGCAAACGGCATCTCCTGGTTATACCTAGGACACGGCTCAACACTATGGGCGACAGGGCTTTTAAAGCATCCGCTCCTCGTCTGTGGAATGCCCTTCCAGAACAACTTAGAGCTCTCAAGACTACGGATGTTTTTAAAAAAGAACTGAAAACTTATCTTTTTAGAAAAGCGTATTTTTAAGTATTTTTTTAAGTGTTTGCACACCCTAAGTGTCTGCGTATTTATTTATTTTTATTATTTTTATATATTATATTATTTTTGTAAGCACTTTGAGATTTGATGTCAAATGTAAAGTGCATTATAAATAAAAATTTCATTCATTCATTCATTCAATATGCCAGATGTGTCTTTAATCGTGTACATGTATAAACATGTCAACTGTTTAATTAGCTTTAACTAACTGGCACAGCAAACATGACAGTAGTCGCTCTGCCATGACAGCAGTTGACCTGAAAAGGAAAACTAACCGTAGAAGAAGACAATATGTACGATCATTTCCACTATAGCGCCCCCTGTGGCAATGCTGAGACTGCAAACAGTGTTAATCTCATTAGCAAAACTGCTGACCAAAATGTTAATTGACAAATGATTTCACCAACAATATCGAGAACAGTTTTCACATGTTTTATGTATTTGGTTTAAGTTTGGCCTGTTACATTTTAACAAATGTCAATTTGCACATTATCGCCATCTGAAATAATTGTCGTTGAGTAAAATAGACTAGATAAATGTGATATGTACAAACATTGACAAAATTTAAAGGAACTATATTTGTTGGGGAAGCTACTTTGGAACTGTAAGCCAATCAGCTTCTCCACCTCGTGGGACCCCGCGTCCACATGTGTGGACATTGTATTTTGGCTTCACTATACGCAACACATAATTTAACTGTATATAAAACCAACTGAATACTGTTCACAAGACTCTAGACCGTCATTTAAGGGTTAAACTTCTGCCGCACTGAGTCATGTGACACAACAGCATGCCGTTGATTTCTGTGAAGCGCTCCTACAGATGCAGTGCCAACAAAAGTGCCTTTGGATCAGAAATCTCTTTAAGTTTTTTCATTGAAACCTGTTTGATGTAAAGAGAAGAGACTCTAGTTTAATTTGATATGCCGCTTTATTTGTTATCTGTTAATTTTTTTGACACATTAGCGCCCTGATAAACATGATGTCCACATATGTGCAAACTCATACCGCATTTTCTCAAAAGTTAAAAAAAACATGTTATTTTGAATTTTATTTTGAATTTCAACATTAACACGTGTGGGTCATTTAGTTTCATTTTAATATACATTTTGTTACATTTTATTTTGTTAATACCACAATAAGGTGCTATTTATTAACATTAGTAAAAGCATTCCTATTTTTACTGCGCATTTTCACATTGAGAATAAATATGTTGCTTTCAGGGGGTTTATATGGAGTTAGGATGAAAATAAGGTGCATTTCAAACTGTTCTGAGACCAGTGCATACAGACAGCACACTGGAGGTTAAGTCATGCACTAAATAGGGAGCAATGGATGGTGGCGGCACACTGGTCCACTACTTTGGGGGCGTTCTCATTTAGAATCAACACCACACCAAATTTGGTCCACAACTTTGGGGCGTGTTGAAGCCAAACATGCTGGAACCGCTAAAGGAGCTGCCTATCTAGGGAGCATTTTTAGGAATCTCTTGATGTGAAGGCTAATCCATTTATTATTTTTTATCTAATTATATTTAAATATATTTATAATTTTTATCTGGTAATTATTTTATGTATTTTGTTTATTCATTTATTATTTAGATATTTGTATCTATTTCATATTTATGTGTATTTTTGCCTATTTCATTATATTTTTTAATCCATTTATCTTTTGTTTATTATTTTGATATATTTATTTTGTAATCCATTTTTTATTATGATCTACTATTTATCTATCTCTATTTTTTTTCTATTACTTATTTATCTATTTATTATATTTGATATTTTTATGTTTCATTTATATATTTTTATTGATATATACACTCACCTAAAGGATTATTAGGAACACCATACTAATACTGTGTTTGACCCCCTTTCGCCTTCAGAACTGCCTTAATTCTACGTGGCATTGATTCAACAAGGTGCTGAAAGCATTCTTTAGAAATGTTGGCCCATATTGATAGGATAGCATCTTGCAGTTGATGGAGATTTGTGGGATGCACATCCAGGGCACGAAGCTCCCGTTCCACCACATCCCAAAGATGCTCTATTGGGTTGAGATCTGGTGACTGTGGGGGCCATTTTAGTACAGTGAACTCATTGTCATGTTCAAGAAACCAATTTGAAATGATTCGAGCTTTGTGACATGGTGCATTATCCTGCTGGAAGTAGCCATCAGAGGATGGGTACATGGTGGCCATAAAGGGATGGACATGGTCAGAAACAATGCTCAGGTAGGCCGTGGCATTTAAACGATGCCCAATTGGCACTAAGGGGCATAAAGTGTGCCAAGAAAACATCCCCCACACCATTACACCACCACCACCAGCCTGCACAGTGGTAACAAGGCATGATGGATCCATGTTCTCATTCTGTTTACGCCAAATTCTGACTCTACCATCTGAATGTCTCAACAGAAATCGAGACTCATCAGACCAGGCAACATTTTTCCAGTCTTCAACTGTCCAATTTTGGTGAGCTCTTGCAAATTGTAGCCTCTTTTTCTTATTTGTAGTGGAGATGAGTGGTACCCGGTGGGGTCTTCTGCTGTTGTAGCCCATCCGCCTCAAGGTTGTGCGTGTTGTGGCTTCACAAATGCTTTGCTGCATACCTCGGTTGTAACGAGTGGTTATTTCAGTCAAAGCTGCTCTTCTATCAGCTTGAATCAGTCGGCCCATTCTCCTCTGACCTCTAGCATCAACAAGGCATTTTCGCCCACAGGACTGCCGCATACTGGATGTTTTTCCCTTTTCACACCATTCTTTGTAAACCCTAGAAATGGTTGTGCGTGAAAATCCCAGTAACTGAGCAGATTGTGAAATACTCAGACCGGCCCGTCTGGCACCAACAACCATGCCACGCTCAAAATTGCTTAAATCACCTTTCTTTCCCATTCTGACATTCAGTTTGGAGTTCAGGAGATTGTCTTGACCAGGACCACACCCCTAAATGCATTGAAGCAACTGCCATGTGATTGGTTGATTAGATAATTGCATTAATGAGAAATTGAACAGGTGTTCCTAATAATCCTTTAGGTGAGTGTAAATATATATTTACATTTCAGTAAAGCTACTTTTGGAACAATATGCATGTTTAAAAAAACGCTATGCAAATAAACAAAATTGAAACATACTGATATATTTTACTTAAAGCCCCCCAAAAAATATAAAAATATATTTTAATTCAGAAAATTAAAACAAGGTGTATTTATGTCATGTATTGAATATGTGTATGCAATAAATGCATTTTAAATATATAATGAGTGTCATGTCATTGACCCATGAACATGAACTGACGCTGATATTTGTTGCATGCATGCATACCTCTCTCTTTTTCCTAGCGTTTGTCCCGCTTAGGTGCAGGTTCCGCTTCGTGATATTCCGCATATATATATATATATATATATATATACATATATATTTGATTTGGCACAAGTTTTATGCCGGATGCCCTTCCTGCATGCATATCTGAAATACCTAAAATAGCTCACCAAAGTGAGACTGCTGAAATGAACTGTGGCCTTTTTTTTTTTAATTGACTTTTTTTTTTTTTTTTACAATTTAAGAGTTTAGACTAAAATAATATTTGGAGAAATTCGATTGCTTTTCAAAAATGTAAGAAATGTAACATTCCATGTATGTGAAAAACATATCGGGTTTTGCTATGCATGGGTGTGTTGTGTAAATGGGGAATGTGTCCGGGGTCTGAACAGAATGAGTTAATTCAGAGCTCACAATGTGCTCAATAGCTGCGTTTGTCCCACGTAGAGTAAACACTCCAGCTGGAATCTCTTTAATGTGGCACCTCACGAGTAGAAACTCAGGTCATCTCCGTGTCCTGCTCTGAAAATCCCAACAGACCTGAAGGCCTCTCCAACAGAACTGCACTGTGGTGGGTTCATGTTTGAAAACAGGCCCGAACTGAGAGTAGTTCACATCTCACAGGACAAGCAAAAACAGGCAAACCTGTAACTGGGCGCACGCCGCACAGAAACAAATATCTGTTTAAAACACCTCCACATGCATCCACATAGTGATGTCTGCGGATGATAAGTGTGTTTTTGTGCTGTTGTGTACAGGTGAATCACCGCTGCCTGCCTCACATTGCTGAAGACATACTCATCGCACTTTCTCTCATAGTTTTCGAGGATTCCCACGGTCAAACGGCTCGTCCGAACGCGCTCTGTGTCATCAGGTATGCATATCACATGCTTATAAAGTGTGCAACCTTTCAATCATTGCTGTCAACACCCAACATTGTTGTTCAATTTAAACAAGGGATACTGCATTCCTTTTTTTATGTCCTGTATATATTTTTAAATATATCTCCAGCGTTGACATTAAAGTCTTCTAAAGCGAATCGATCTCTTTGTGTGCAAATAAAAAAGAGCTATATTTAAACACTGTTGAGCTATAAAAGATCGCTTCCAGTCAGGCGTTGTCGAATGGCCGGATTTACACGAGTGCTCCCGTGATGCCAGCGCGTTGGCACGTTCCTTCGACTCGTTGCATGCGTGTCTGTCATGCGTCAGTTCACGTGCCATCGCGCTTACGTCACAGGAGCATTAATGTCACCGCTGGAGGTAGGATGGATTACTTTTATGCTGACTATCTGTGCTTTTTGGACCTACACATATCTAGTCACCATCCTCCCCCATTTTAAAGACCTGCTGAGACTGGATCTTTTTCTACAAATCTTCAAAAGTGTTTTGCATGTGGGTGAACGATCCCTTTCAATTCAAATAAAATAATACATTGAATTAGATTAAATTATACTGTATTTTGCAACAAAGCCGAAATCCCCAAGGTGTACACATACATTGACTCCAAGTGTCTAAAGTCAGGAATCTTGGTGTCATTTTGGAGTCTGACTCATTTTCAGGAGTCACATCAAAGCAAAAAATAAATCAGTCTTCTAGCATCTCAAAAATATAGCGAGAATTAGATGTTTTGTGTAAGATGCATTCATCAGCTGTAGGGTGGACTACTGCAACGGACTCTTCACCGGCATTCCCAAAAAGATCATTACACACCTGCTGATCATTCAGGATGCCGCTGCCAGGATCCTCACCCAAACCACAAAAATCAGATTGATAGACTCGTCTATAAATCACTCAATGGTGTAGGACCTAAATACATTGCAGATATGCTTGTTGAATATAAACCGAAATATAACAGAATCGAGTCAGTTAGACATACAGAGGGTTCACTCAAAACAAGGTGAGACAGCGTTTAGCTATCATGCCACCCGCTGCTGGCACCAGCTTCCAGAAGAGGTCAGATGTGCCCCAACAGAAGCCACATTAAATCCAGAATCTGTTTAACTGCATTTATTCACTGAACACGGCGCTGCACTTACTGAGTGTACTTCATCGGTTTATTTCTGTATTACTTTTCTTTTTTTATTCATTTTTAAATGTATTTTATTACTTTTTATTCTTAATTGTTTAAAAAAAAAAAAAAAAAAAAAAAAATGTTTTTTGGATCTTGTATTTTCTTAATCATTTTTATGAAAAGCACTTTGAAAGCCATTGTGTATGAAATGTGCTATATAAATAAACTTGCCTAAATTAAATTAAATTAAATAATACAATTTTATAGAATTAATAGCACTGTAAGTCGCTTTGGATGAAAGCGTCGTCCAATACATAAATGTAAATTAAATCAAAATAGATGAAATGTTGCTGGCGTTGCCCTTTGTTGTTGTTATTTGGTTTAGTATGGCATTTGTAAAATTTTGGTATTGGTGTAAAGAAAATAAAATATGAAATTAAATTAAATTAATTTAATTAAAAATAAAATGAGATAAAATTTAATTTAAATAATAAATAAAAATAAAATGTGTACAATTAAAATACAATAATAAATTAAATTAAATAATAAAATTAGATACAATTAAATTCAAATAATACATTTAATTAAATAATACAATTAAATTAAATTTAAATAATAAATAAAATTAAAGTGTACAATTAAAATAAAATAATAAATTAAATTAAATAATAAAATTAGATACAATTAAATTAAAATAATACATTTAATTAAATAATACAATTAAATTAAATTAAACAATAAATTAAATTAAATGATAAAATTATATAGAATTAATAGCAATGTAAGTCACTTTGGATGAAAGCGGCGTCCAATGCATAAATGTAAATGAAATTAAATCAAAATTTAAATGAAATGTTGCTGGCGTTGCCCTTTGTTGTTGGTATTTGGTTTAGTATGGCATTTGTAAAATTTTGGTATTGGTGTAAATAAAATAAAATATGAAATTAAATTAAATTTAATTAATTTAATTAAAAATGTAATTAAATAAAACAATACAATTAAAATAAAAGAAAATATTAAAAAGAAAATATAATTACATTTTTTTTTTTTTTTTTAATTAGCGTATATTTAATTCTACAATTTTATGATATCCTCATGAAATCCCTGATATTTAGCTAGAGTTGTTGGAGCGGTGCACGTTTAGCCACACTGTCAAAAAGGAATTGTTGAGCAAAGTATTAAAAAAAATCAAGACAACATGATGCAGACTCTCAACAACTGTCTTTGTCCTCAGTAAAATTGCTTTCACTTAATTCAATACTTTGTTTAGCCAATAAAGTCTATTTGAGACTACCACAGATTTAAATGTGGTAGTAAATGATCAATACAAGGACTTTTATTCAGTTAAAATTTCATTCTTACATTTGGTTTGTATTGCTTTTATATGAAGTTAACTACAATCTTTGCCTCTGTCAATATGTAAGGAAAGTCCATTCATGCAATACTTTGTTACAGACACAGTTAGACTTCAACCAATAACTCATAAACCTCAATAATGCTGACAAACCTCAATAAGTTCAAAGATGAGCTCTGAATATCACCACACAACAATTTAACTAGCAGTGGCCACAACAACAACAGCATAAATAAAGTCAATAAACAACAAAGAAAGAAGTCTATGACACTAACCGCATAATATATTCATGTCGCAATGCACGCTCACAAATCAGCAACATAGTTTAATTTGTAATTGTTTGTTCAGACAACTCTGTTAGGGCAAGGCGAGTTAGGGAAACATTTGAGTTGGTCTAACATGTTTTTTTATGCAGATGCAAAGTCATTCAAATTTCATAGTTCTGGGATTCAAAGAAAGCCACAAACTGGATAAAATGTCACTGCATTTTTCATTGCTCAACTGATGTATAATGAAATCTGAATTTCAAACCAGTTCCAATGTTTCCTTCAAGTCTTTAGCTGTCACTCTAGGATCTAGCGCTGTGCCCTTTGTGTCATCTGGGCTGGACGGCCACTTCTAGAGAGAGTACCTATAGTACTAAATCATCTCCATTTATAGACAGTTTGTCTCCATTTATAGACAGTTTGTCTAACTGTGGACAGGTGAATATGTAACGGCCACTTCTAGTGAGAGTACCTATAGTACTAAATCATCTCAATTTATAGACGGTTTGTCTAACTGTGGACAGGTGAATATGTAACGGCCACTTCTAGTGAGAGTACCTATAGTACTAAATCATCTCCATTTATAGACAGTTTGTCTAACTGTGAACAGATGAATATCTAATGGCCACTTCTAGTGAGAGTACCTATAGTACTAAATCATCTCCATTTATAGACAGTTTGTCTAACTGTGAACAGATGAATATCTAATGGCCACTTCTAGTGAGAGTACCTATAGTACTAAATCACCTCCATTTATAGACAGTTTGTCTAACTGTGGACAGATGAATATCTAACGGCCACTTCTAGTGAGAGTACCTATAGTACTAAATCATCTCCATTTATAGACAGTTTGTCTAACTGTGGACAGATGAATATCTAACGGCCACTTCTAGTGAGAGTACCTATAGTACTAAATCATCTCAATTTATAGACGGTTTGTCTAACTGTGGACAGGTGAATATGTAACGGCCACTTCTAGTGAGAGTACCTATAGTACTAAATCATCTCCATTTATAGACAGTTTGTCTAACTGTGAACAGATGAATATCTAATGGCCACTTCTAGTGAGAGTACCTATAGTACTAAATCACCTCCATTTATAGACAGTTTGTCTAACTGTGGACAGATGAATATCTAACGGCCACTTCTAGTGAGAGTACCTATAGTACTAAATCATCTCCATTTATAGACAGTTTGTCTAACTGTGGACAGATGAATATCTAACGGCCACTTCTAGTGAGAGTACCTATAGTACTAAATCATCTCCATTTATAGACAGTTTGTCTAACTGTGGACAGATGAATATCTAATGGCCACTTCTAGTGAGAGTACCTATAGTACTAAATCATCTCCATTTATAGACAGTTTGTCTAACTGTGAACAGATGAATATCTAATGGCCACTTCTAGTGAGAGTACCTATAGTACTAAATCATCTCCATTTATAGACAGTTTGTCTAACTGTGGACAGATGAATATCTAATGGCCACTTCTAGTGAGAGTACCTATAGTACTAAATCATCTCCATTTATAGACAGTTTGTCTAACTGTGGACAGATGAATATCTAATGGCCACTTCTAGAGAGAGTACCTATAGTACTAAATCATCTCCATTTATAGACAGTTTGTCTAACAGTTGACAGATGTATATCTAAGCTCTTCCAGATATCTTTCTAATCCTTTCCAACTTTAAGCAAAGCAACAGTTCTTGATCGTAGGTCCTCTGAGATCTTTTTCGAGGCATGGTCCACGTCAGCAGATGCTTCATGTGAATATCAAACTCAAAATGTTTGAGTGCTTTTTATAAGTCAAAGTAGCTCTAACCCACACCTGCGATATCGTTTAATTAATTGGATGCCAGGTTTACCATCTCCCGACTCTAATTAGCTTTTGTTGACAACATTAGCCCAGGGGTTCACATACTTTTTCCAACCTACACTATGAATGTTTGATGATGCATTTAATATATACACTAACAATACAATCATTTGTGTGTTATTAGTTAAAATCTTGATTGATCTTCATCTAAGTTACAATAACGAACAAACACAATCCGTTTTAAGACAAATGTATTCATAAATGCAGAGACTCTAAATTGCCCCGTAGGTGTGAGTGAGAGTCCCCCAGCCACTGGGGGTTGCGTCAGGAAGGGCATCCGGCGTAACACCTGTGCCAAGTCAAATTACCCCTAACGGGAGCAGTCAAAAAAAAAAAGATGAAGATTCATAAATGCAGGTAATTCCAAAGGGTTCACATACTTTTTCCTCGCCATTATAAATGACCTGAAGTGACACAGGTGACAACAAGACAAAACAAGTCTAATTAAGACATCTGTATAGTGAGCACCATAAAACTTAGTATTTGTCTTGATATTAGTACAGCAAGGAAGGGCATTCTTGAGATCATGTGACTAAAGCTACTGCTAGCCTTGTTCTCAGTCGGCTCATACTTGTTGAGAAGTCTTTCACCCACAAACCCCTTCGGTCTCTATCCTGCAGTGGGTTTCACTCACTATTGTTTAGAACGTCCATCAACGTCTAAATCATGTTAATTGTAGGGAGGGGTGGGTCTGTATACTGTAATTTAAAGGAATACGTGCTTTATTTAGAGAAAATGGTGGTTAGGGGGCACATATACTGTAATGCAGGACTCTCTCGTTTGATTGGCTGCATTTGTGCGAAGATCTCAGGCCTTTCCACTGGTTCTGACCGGAGCCTGTGATGTGGTTGACCGCGCGGGGTAAATGTGGGCCGGTTCTGGCCTTGATGACGGGTTGTGATGTGTTCCCTGACCCAGACCATAACACACAACTTTTGCCCGCCGGAAGAAAATTACAGCCCTGCAGGAATGTTGCAGTTGTTATTATTTTTCCGTCTTATAAAACACTGGAAGATCTTTCTGCCGTTCTCGAAAACGAGATGGTTTTAAGCATCAGGGTTAAAGGCACCCTGGAAAAACGCTTAGCAAGACATGTTACCCCGCAGCCATGTGAGATGATAGTCTGGTGTGATTTGAGGTGCAAAACTTTGTTTCTTAGCTTGGCAGAGACAGCAAAAAAAGTAGTCACAATGACCACAGAATGTCCGTTTCAAACACAGATGGTCCCGAGAGGTCAAACTGCAAAAATCATTTTCTTAATGAGAATTCTGGTCTTGTAAACACCCTTAAAACTAGGTCATTTGACTTGTTTGTTTGTTTGGGAAATGTCATTTATTTCAATGTTAGAGACATTAGAATAAAAGTGAATGGTGACTGAGGATAACACTTTGCCCTACCATCCACAAAAGTCACGCAGGTTTAAAACAACATAAGAACAATTCGCATTTTTGGGTGAATTGACCTTTTAAAACTTGTCTTAGAAAATAGTAATAAAATAGATTATTTTTTTAATCGGCCAACTCGTTAAAATGATAATAATGAGCATATAGTTTATATGTACCTCTCATTATTTAAGTATTAATTGATATGCATCTCTGTCTGGTGAGTGTGTGTGATTGAGTGTGAATGGAGCTGCAGTTCTTTCACACCTCAGACAGACAGTCAGTGAAGGCAGCAGCTCCAGGGGTCTTCAGAGCTCTTCATCACAGATAATCATCTGGATCATTTGAAGCTTTAATACTGCCAGTGGGAGTCCAGCAGGGGTCCACTGGACCAGATAACATCAGATCTACTGGATCAAAGCACAAGAGACACGACAGCCTGAGGGCATGCTAATCACACACACACACACACACACACTGATGAGGATGTGAAGAAGGTGTTTCATCAGATTTGAGGGGATATAAAGTTATAAAACTCTAACAAAAAGTACAGTGATGGATCAGATGATACTGTCATGTTAATTTGATAGATAATGCACCACGGTGTTTATGGATACAATCACCACATCACATGGTATTTACATGGTACTCTATGGTATAAAAAGAAAAATGACAAATGAGAAAAACAAGGCAAATGTCCAAGAAAACCTGTATTAAAATGTCCAAAAATTAACATGGTAGCATGTCCAAAAACACGGTCAATTTCGAAGAAAACGTGGTATTATCATGATAAAAATAAAAAATAAAAATACATGGTAAATGTCCAAGAATAAAAATGGCAGTAACTTAGTAAATATTAAAAAATGTACATTATCCAAAACAACATGGTAAATGTCCAGGAGAGCATGGTCCAAAAACATTACCAAGGTACCATGTTCATATTACATAGTACATTTCCAGAAAAGCATGGTATTACCATGGTAACATGTTCAAAAACATGGTACATTTCCAAGAAAACATGGTATTACCATTGTAAATAAAACATGGCTTTATCATGGTAACATGTCCAAAAAACATTATCATGGTAACATGTTCAAATAACATGTTCAATTTCCAGGAAAGCATAGTATTACCATGGTAACATGTTCAAAAACATGGTACATTTCCAAGAAAACATGGTATTACCATGGTAACATGTCCAAAAAACATTACTATGGTAACATGTTCAACAATGGTCAATTTCAAGAAAAGCATGGTCTTACCATGGTAACATGTTCAAAAACATGGTACATTTCCAAGAAAACATGGTATTACCATGGTAACATGTCCAAAAAACATTACCATGGTAACATGTTCAACAGTGGTCAATTTCAAGAAAAGCATGGTCTTACCATGGTAACATGTCCAAAAAACATTACTATGGTAACATGTTCAACAATGGTCAATTTCCAGGAAAGCATGGTATTACCATGGTAACATGTCCAAAAAACATTACTATGGTAACATGTTCAACAATGGTCAATTTCAAGAAAAGCATGGTCTTACCATGGTAACATGTTCAAAAACATGGTACATTTCCAAGAAAACATAGTATTACCATGGTAACATGTCCAAAAAACATTACCATGGTAACATGTTCAACAATGGTCAATTTCAAGAAAAGCATGGTCTTACCATGGTAACATGTCCAAAAAACATTACTATGGTAACATGTTCAACAATGGTCAATTTCCAGGAAAGCATGGTATTACCATGGTAACGTGTCCAAAAAACATTACTATGGTAACATGTTCAACAATGGTCAATTTCAAGAAAAGCATGGTCTTACCATGGTAACATGTTCAAAAACATGGTACATTTCCAAGAAAACATGGTATTACCATGGTAACATGTCCAAAAAACATTACCATGGTAACATGTTCAACAATGGTCAATTTCAAGAAAAGCATGGTCTTACCATGGTAACATGTTCAAAAACATGGTACATTTCCAAGAAAACATGGTATTACCATGGGAACATGTCCAAAAAACATTACCATGGTAACATGTTCAACAATGGTCAATTTCCAGGAAAGCATAGTATTACCATGGTAACATGTTCAAAAACATGGTACATTTCCAAGAAAACATGGTATTACCATGGTAAATAAAACATGGCTTTATCATGGTACCATGTTCAAATAACATGTTCATTTCCAGGAAAGCATGGTATTACCATGGTAACATGTCCAAAAAACATTACCATGGTAACATGTTCAACAATGGTCAATTTCAAGAAAAGCATGGTCTTACCATGGTAACATGTTCAAAAACATGGTACATTTCCAAGAAAACATGGTATTACCATGGTAACATGTCCAAAAAACATTACCATGGTAACATGTTCAACAATGGTCAATTTCAAGAAAAGCATGGTCTTACCATGGTAACATGTTCAAAAACATGGTACATTTCCAAGAAAACATGGTATTACCATGGTAACATGTCCAAAAAACATTACCATGGTAACATGTTCAACAATGGTCAATTTCAAGAAAAGCATGGTCTTACCATGGTAACATGTCCAAAAAACATTACTATGGTAACATGTTCAACAATGGTCAATTTCCAGGAAAGCATGGTATTACCATGGTAACATGTCCAAAAAACATTACTATGGTAACATGTTCAACAATGGTCAATTTCAAGAAAAGCATGGTCTTACCATGGTAACATGTTCAAAAACATGGTACATTTCCAAGAAAACATGGTATTACCATGGTAACATGTCCAAAAAACATTACCATGGTAACATGTTCAACAATGGTCAATTTCAAGAAAAGCATGGTCTTACCATGGTAACATGTTCAAAAACATGGTACATTTCCAAGAAAACATGGTATTACCATGGGAACATGTCCAAAAAACATTACCATGGTAACATGTTCAACAATGGTCAATTTCCAGGAAAGCATAGTATTACCATGGTAACATGTTCAAAAACATGGTACATTTCCAAGAAAACATGGTATTACCATGGTAAATAAAACATGGCTTTATCATGGTACCATGTTCAAATAACATGTTCATTTCCAGGAAAGCATGGTATTACCATGGTAACATGTCCAAAAAACATTACCATGGTATCATGTTCAACAATGGTCAATTTCAAGAAAAGCATGGTCTTACCATGGTAACATGTTCAAAAACATGGTACATTTCCAAGAAAACATGGTATTACCATGGTAACATGTCCAAAAAACATTACCATGGTAACATGTTCAACAATGGTCAATTTCAAGAAAAGCATGGTCTTACCATGGTAACATGTTCAAAAACATGGTACATTTCCAAGAAAACATGGTATTACCATGGTAACATGTCCAAAAAACATTACCATGGTAACATGTTCAACAATGGTCAATTTCAAGAAAAGCATGGTCTTACCATGGTAACATGTTCAAAAACATGGTACATTTCCAAGAAAACATGGTATTACCATGGTAACATGTCAAAAAAATATTACTATGGTAACATGTTCAAATAACATGTTCAATTTCCAGGAAAGCATGGTATTACCATGGTAACATGTCCAAAAAACATAACCATGGTAACATGTTCAACAATGGTCAATTTCAAGAAAAGCATGGTCTTACCATGGTAACATGTTCAAAAA
Source organism: Moxostoma hubbsi (assembly GCA_032164185.1). Classification (NCBI taxonomy): domain Eukaryota; kingdom Metazoa; phylum Chordata; class Actinopteri; order Cypriniformes; family Catostomidae; genus Moxostoma; species Moxostoma hubbsi. The sequence goes on along the minus strand of JAVLUX010000009.1, from coordinate 48,134,813 downwards.
CATGGTACATTTCCAAGAAAACATGGTATTACCATTGTAAATAAAACATGGCTTTATCATGGTACCATGTCCAAAAAATATCACCATGGTACCATGTTCAAATAACATGGTCAATTTCCAGGAAAACATGGTATTACCATGGTAACATGTCCAAAAAACATTATCATGGTAACATGTTCAAATAACATGTTCAATTTCCAGGAAAGCATAGTATTACCATGGTGACATGTTCAAAAACATGGTACATTTCCAAGAAAACATGGTATTACCATGGTAAATAAAACATGGCTTTATCATGGTACAATGTTCAAATAACATGTTCAATTTCCAGGAAAGCATGGTATTACCATGGTAACATGTCCAAAAAACATTACCATGGTAACATGTTCAACATTGGTCAATTTCAAGAAAAGCATGGTCTTACCATGGTAACATGTTCAAAAACATGGTACATTTCCAAGAAAACATGGTATTACCATGGTAAATAAAACATGGCTTTATCATGGTACCATGTTCAAATAACATGTTCAATTTCCAGGAAAGCATGGTATTACCATGGTAACATGTCCAAAAAACATTACCATGGTAACATGTTCAACAATGGTCAATTTCCAGGAAAGCATAGTATTACCATGGTAACATGTTCAAAAACATGGTACATTTCCAAGAAAACATGGTATTACCATGGGAACATGTCCAAAAAACATTACCATGGTAACATGTTCAACAATGGTCAATTTCCAGGAAAGCATAGTATTACCATGGTAACATGTTCAAAAACATGGTACATTTCCAAGAAAACATGGTATTACCATGGTAACATGTCCAAAAAACATTACCATGGTAACATGTTCAACAATGGTCAATTTCAAGAAAAGCATGGTCTTACCATGGTAACATGTTCAAAAACATGGTACATTTCCAAGAAAACATGGTATTACCATGGTAAATAAAACATGGCTTTATCATGGTACCATGTCCAAAAAACATTACCATGGTACCATGTTCAAATAACATGGTAAATTTCCAGGAAAGCATGGTATTACCATGGTAGCATGTTCAAAAACATGGTAAATGTACAAGAAAATGTTGTTTTTCCATGGTAGCATGTCCCAAAACCTGGTAAATTTCCTAGCAAACATGGTATCACCATTGTAAAATATGAAAAAACATGGTATTAAAATGGTACCATATCCAAAAAACACGGTGAATGTCCAAAATAACACTGTATTACCATGGTAGCATGTACAATAAATAAAATAATTATTAACCACAGAAACATGTCTAAATAATAAATGGTCTTTTTAAATATAATCTGAATTCAGTAAATGTACCGCTTCAGTTAGCTGTCAATCAGCCGACACAAATCAAATAGTCATGTAAAACAGGAAGTATAAGCTCTTACATTTATTGTCATTTTATTTATTCATTTAATTTATTATATACAGTATATGTTAATTTAATTCACATACATTTATATACATACATACTACATTTATTAACAATAAGAATCACAATTAACAATTCTTCCATCAGTTCTTCAGCATAACTATTGGCTGTTCACGACTGTCGCACTACTAGACAATTCAACCGATGTGCGTCACAGGTGTGCGTATATTAGATATGTCACAACTGCTTCAAACATGGCTCATTCAATCAGATTTGATACTCAGAATTATGTGTGTATTTGTGTCAAAGTGTGACTGAGTGGCATTACACGTTTGGGAAGAGGTGAGATAAGGATACATGTAAAATGAAAATAAAAGGTGTGCATATTGCGTAAAGCTTGCCGGAAATATGTCCTGTGACATTCGCAGGTAAGTGACAGACAAGATTTGACATGACGTTGCGCAATCTTCTTTCCCAATCTCACCTCATACAAGCCCCAATCTCGACATCTCACTCACGGTCCAATGACCAGAGAAGATAATAAGACTTGTATGTCTTGAAATAAGTACTTCCTGAAACATTACTCCATTTACTCTACAGCCCTACTGACTCTTTCTGCCCCTTTCAATTACCCTGTCCACCTTCAGTATGAGCTATTCTGTTACCTGGTCATTCAGTTGACCCCGTTATCACCTGAGGGCAGGCGTTTAAATGTGTCACATGTTGCTCTTTGATAGCTCAGGAGACTTCATGGAGTTCTCAGTTATGTTTCGTTTAAGGATCCGCTTCTTTTTGATGCATGAAATAAGACAAAACCGATTCAATTGTTAACATACGGTAAGAGTATAGAGCTATAAAGTTAATGTGGATTGCATAGCTCAGATCATTTGCTCTTGGAAGACTTTGAAGATAAATGTTGGCGTTCATACTGAGATCTCTGGCTTTCGATCCGAGCGTTGTTTGAGACCCTGCTGAGATCTCTTTTGAAACGTAAGAAACAATTATGAGCAGCACGAGAGTTAACCTCGTTCGACCCCTTGTCAACATGCATGGACGTTGTATTTTGGCTTTGCTATATACAATGCATTATTGAATTTAATTTAAACTGACTGATCTCAGTTCAGGAGACTCTGTGCTGTTAGTAAAGGGTTAAACTTTATCTGAGTCATGTGACCAAACAACATGGCGCTGATCACAGCGGAGTTTGTCTTTGGGAGAAACGGAAAACAAAATTTACATCTGGTAAGAATCGTCTTTAAGCTTTTAAACTAAAACCTGTTTGAGTCTAAAGATCAGAGTCTCTAGTTTCATTCGATATGCCATTTTTTAAATTCGAGTGATTTATCACAAAACAGCACGCTGTTAAACACAATGACCACGTACGTGGACTGTATGCTTGTTTTCATTTAAAATATAGTATTTTCACATTGAGAATCAGTCGATGCATCCAAAAGCTAGAAAATGTTGCTTTTAGAGGCTTAATATAGAGTTGGGATGAAAATAAGGTGCATTTCAAACTGTTCTGAGACCAGTGCAGACAGACAGCACACTGGAGGTTAAGTCATGCACTAATTAGGGAGCAAGGGAGCATCCTATAGCTCTCCTATAACTGTTCTGAGACCAGTGCAGACAGACAGCACACTGGAGGTTAAGTCATGCACTAAATAGGGAGCAAGGGAGCATCCTATAGCTCTCCTATAACTGTTCTGAGACCAGTGTTAGACAGACAGCACACTGGAGGTTAAGTCATGCACTAAATAGGGAGCAAGGGAGCATCCTATAACTCTCCTATAACTGTTCTGAGACCAGTGTTAGACAGACAGCACACTGGAGGTTAAGTCATGCACTAAATAGGGAGCAAGGGAGCATCCTATAACTCTCCTATAACTGTTCTGAGACCAGTGTTAGACAGACAGCACACTGGAGGTTAAGTCATGCACTAAATAGGGAGCAAGGGAGCATCCTATAGCTCTCTATGTAAAGTGCGTTCACTCCTAAAATCTGATCAAAAGTTCAGTTTCAGGCTGCAGATGATGTTTGGATCAACATGTTTGACACACATGGGACGATGATCATCAGTACATTGATTCACCATTTATAATGTATCATTTTATTTTAACATGTTTGGCTGTGATTGGACGATTCTGGACATTTCTTTGAATCAGAATTATTTATGCTAATTTCTGGTGTAATGTAACGTCTAAAAACATGAACTACCAACACTCCTGGAAACATGATAAACTATTTGATTAAAAAAAATCTGTCTTTCTATAGCTTGGTGTTATATATAGCGTAGCAGATAAAAGTTAAATTAGTAAAAAAAAGTAAATCTTAAACATATGCACTGAGCAATATGAATATAAACAAACGAGGACTTTCTCAACACATTTCTAAATCACTGTAGTTAGAAGCATATAATATTGTACCCTTGTCTGGCAGTGAATGAGTCACATCTTGTCATATCAGATCACAATCCATATCTCACTTGTTTAATGTAAACTTTTATTCAGCTACAGTCTAGTGGAATACAACTTGGCACTGAACGCACAGGAAGTCCGTAAAGTCTTTAAAAGGGCCGTCCACACCTTGAACAACTCTGAGGAAGCGGACGGACGGTATTCAAGCTCAAATCAACCCATTATCAAGTCTGGCACGTTATCAGATATGTAACTAGGTGAACAAGTGATGTCTCACTGGCAGCGCTGACTGCATAGCTCATAAAATCTTTGCCAAGTCAGGTTGCGTCATTGAGCGTGTTAACATGCACACCAATACGCTGATACGTAAACCAAAAATCCGAAAATGCAAGAAAAGCAAGTTTACATGAGACACAAAATCACCGTGTTATTCTCCGCTTTTGACGTCAAAACATAAACAATCCTGCATACAATAATTGTGCACATTGGATAAGCGCTGGTAAAGGTGTTTATATACAATGCTAAATTGGGGTAATGGGCAAAAATGTACTGTATGCTTAAACCGTTTATGACCGTACCCTGATAAAGACATTTATTTGAAGCGTTTATATGACCACACGTTTGTTAAGCATTATCAGTGCATTCACCAGTGGTACTTTTGCATGTGTTAGTTTAGCACAAAAAACGGCATCTTATATACGAAGCACCCTTCAATCCAGTTTGCCGGTGTTGCACTGCACAATGCATATTTTTAACTGAACCATTGTTATGCTTTTCAGTGCAAACACGCCTTCATTCTGTGTAAATTAGGAGTGTAAATTGTGCATTAATCAAAAACATTTACGTAACACTATTACTGTCCACGGAAAGCAGGCGGTAAACAGAAATGTTAAGCAATTGTGAATATTTTCTAGTAATCACATTTGCGTTTCTACTACATCTCACACTCCATTCACTCCTGTTGAGACGCATTCGAAAGGCGTGAGACCGGAAAACGAGCTTGTTAGTGACATCATATACTGGTCGGTTGCGGTGTCCAGTGTCAGTCCTACCTCGTTGGACACCCTAGACGAGACCCTCTAGTCAAACGAATACAATTATATACATCACGAAGGGGTATAAACTCAAACTAGCCAAACATTAATAAAAACAATGTTACAAATTACAAAGCACAAGATGGAGTTTCTGAAAAGCGTGCTGTGGTACAGTATCATGGTACAGTGATGGTACAATTGATATTTTTATAATATATCATGGTATATATATACATATATGGCTACTCCAAGGAACATGTCCAATACTAATTGCATTGGCTTGGTACTTATGGCACGTTTGGTACTTTTAAGTGCTTTCATGTAATGTTAGTATTTTAAAACACTTTCATTTAGAAAATGTCTTTGACCTTCATCACTGGGAAACGACTAAATGCAGTTGCATGTTTTGTTTCAAAGAAATGTAAGGAAATATCCTACGTTCTATGTCGTCTAAAGCATCCTGCCACCGTTTTACTGTGCGACAAAGTGCTTCAAATGATTCAGACCACACGTTAGACAAATTTATTTTGAAGAACCGACTCAAACGAATGATTATTTCTTCATGCATCGGGCATCCCTCCAATTCACGAGCCCCGCGGTCACGAGTCTATGCACGTGTTCAAAATGGCATACTATCTATTCTACTCTCACTGTTATAAGTAGATATAGATATAGATACTGTTATATGAGATATAACAGAAACAGTAAAGCTGCGTTCACACTGCCAGCTACTTTGTCGCTGCATGTCACCAGTCGCTGGCGTTTAGGTCGCTAGTGGTGTGTATGGAGAGTCTAAGCAGCGCTGTTTCTTTACAATTAATATTATTATTAAAATATTAGTATCACGTGAGCTCTACCATCTTCTCTCCTATTGGCTGTCGCTCCCGAAAGTTGCTCTTCATTTGCATAAAGTTAAACATTTCTAAATTTTGTCACGTCACTGGACACGCCCACATCCGGTCGCCAACGGTCGCCGTCACTCGTGTTGCCGGTAGTCGCCAGCTCTCATTAAAAATGACTGAGATGAGGTCGTTTTGTTGTTGCGTGTCGCTGGCAGTGTGAACGCAGCTTTAGAGTAGTATGGTAGTAAGACATTCAGTACACAGTCTATATGTTCCCTGGAGGGCACCACAACATGTTGTTGGAACGCACAGGTCGCATTTTGTTCGACACAGTTTGGACACATGCTAAAATTGGCTCTGTAGCCCGGCGCCCCCGAAGCGATGGCACCCTGGGATGTCGCCTAATGGGTTGATGGAATGGGAATGTTTACAGATGCCTGAAAAGTTCGATTTTTGGCGGAAGAAACTTAAATGTCGTGCAAACACTAAAACGTCTGATTTTTGCAATATTGGACTAACAGACCTAGATAATATGATTGTAGTTTGTCCAGAATGTATAGACGTTAATCGGGCCACAATTGGCTTCACGTTGGGCACATATAGGCCATAAAAGACAGAGTTTGACCCAGTGTATTTGACGTCCATACTTCAAATATTCGCTTATGCACTGTGTCATGTATCCAGGACTTGCACAGGCAGATGAAGATTGGAGCTCATGTTGATTTAGCCTGAAATCGGAAACAGTAGGTTGTCTTTTCTTTAGCTTAAATAGGTCTGTGCTTATTGAAATGAAGAACACTGCCACCAGTGGCCAAGTGGTACGTGTGAGAAATGTCCACAGAGGGGCGCCAAAAGCGAGCTTTGAAGTGAGTTGTTTTAATCTGTACAGGATGTAATAGATCAGTTTATAATCGTGCTCACTGATTACGTGAATGTGATTACTTCCTGGTTTTAAACTGGGATCTGAACCCAGGTTTTCCACGCTGCTGACACAACAATGGAACAAATGCAAACGTGTCTAATAGGAATGCAGCTTGTCGTGAGAGGCCAATTCTAGGGTACCGCAACACATGGAAACAACATGCCGACTTTTCGTGTGATCAAGATGCTTGTGAACATGTAGCTCGATTCTAACCGTGCATGTTAACATACTGAACGAGACTTATAGAAACGAGAGGATGCCCTTCAAAAGACTTTCTCTGGCTGCTGAAGCACTTTGCTGTCCATCCGCTTTATACTAACCGACATAAATATAGCATATCCTTGAAGTACCCTAACCCTCATAAAAGACACATTTATAGATGTGCGGGTAGACCCCAGGATGAAGGGGGCTCATTACAAACCGTCTTTTTATGTGGGGGTCTATTTAAAGAGATTCCCCTGATGTGGCTTGGATTGTGCTATTTTCGTTTTTACCCTTGAATTTTCTCCAACCAGGGAAATATGTCTAACCCCTGTATGCATAACTCTATTATAATTACTCTACGAAGAGCATAATTATCTATAGATTGTCTGCTATAAAGGCTTCAGATTGTCAGGAGTGAGGGGTCATATGCCCAAAGCCCCAGCTCATGAGAGGTATCTGTCTCACAGGGTTATTTTTACTCCATTTGGGGGCATATGGCTGCATTGGAGAGCGGTCCAAGTGGAGAGGCCACGCTCCAATTATGGGGGGAGTACACAAATCACACAAGCGGTTAACTCAACTGTTTTGTGGTGAGAAGATGGAGGGGGACTTGTACAGGAAACAGATGGAGAAAGAGAGCGTGGGGAAACAGAGGCAAAGAAATCAAAGAATAAGAGCCAAAGCAAGGACTGGTGATTCACCTGCTAATGAAAAATAATTCAGCTTTTCAAGAATTTAACGATACACGATCGTTGAAAAAGGTTACCCAATAAAAACATTTATTCTGACCTCATTTGCATACCATTTCCTGTTAACTTAACATTTGACTTTTCATAACATCTCAAGAATTCTCTATTAAAACAATGTCCATTGTGATTGGATCAGTCGATGTGAGCCCACTTTGAACATTTTTCATAACAAATCGTCTCTTGTTATGGAGGGCCTTTAGCCCCTGCAAAAGGGGGGCTTTTTACCCCAAGTACATCCTTTCAGTTATTGGATAGGTATTGAAAAACGTTTGATTTAATGAACTTGAACAAAACTGAGAATAGTAAAGAAGTAGTTTGTCTTAAAGTAAGTGTGATCATTTCATGGATTTCCATTAGCTCCAGTACCAAAATTGGCAACAATTTATCAGTTTTTAAATGTTAGATAAAAATACCTCAAAAATAAACTTTTAGATACTGCATGCGATGACCTCATGAATCAGTCAAAATAGTGGCAAACAGCAGGGGCGGAGCCAGGAGTTTTTCAAAGGAGTGGCCAGGCAGGGGCAAGCGATCAGTCTGTGGTGGCACAGAAATGTCAGGGCAGCATTTTTATATCGTCGGACTGTGGGCGGGGGGGTTGAGTGGGTACAATGACACCCGGGACGGAGAGGTGCGGCGACCTTGGTGTGTGCACATGTTAAGTTTGTACAGAGATGATTTCACCTCTAAAGAACTAAATTGTGCCAAAAAATTACCAAACAAATGACTAAAACAGCAATTGCGTGTTGGGTGGCCAATGGGGTGGCCAGGCTTCGGTCCATGGTGGCCATGGCCACCCCCTAGCTATGCCACTGACAAACAGGTGATTTGGAAAAAGCTGTGGTAGATTTTGTTGCTATTTAGTGTTTTGAGAGAAATTAAAAAAGTGCATTTTACCTCATTGTACCCAATATATTGATGATGCGTTTAGATTTTTAAAGTTAATTCTCTGTCGAGTTTAACCCTATAATGCTCACTGGACCAAATTTGATACGCTATTTTAAAAATCCTGTGCATCATTAACATAATAAAAATGTTGACCTGCCACCTGATTTTTGGGCATTTCTTGATGGAAATAATTTTTACATTTTTCAAAAACGTTTGCTTTTTATTGAATGCATTTGTTTTGCTGGATTTAATAAAGTAAAAGTGACAGTAATGATTACTTTGTAACTGATATTTTAAAAAGAGTATTTACTGAATATAAGCAACTTGTGCTTGGTTAAAGATTTGTATGTTATTTTATTAGGAAAAAACCCTTTGAAATCCACATATTAAATATGATACAGCAGGTTTTTGAGGTGTATCTCTCAATCTCCATGTGAGCGCAGCGTAGTTCTAGCGGGAAGACTCGCAGCTGTACATCATCACACCATTAGCTGGGTAATTCCCAGCCAATCACATGTAAGCCGTTGCTTTATAAGTCTGTGCACAATCTATCACGTTGCTGTTTCAGTGCGCTAACACGGCAACCTCCTCCACCCCACCACCACCTGTTGAGCCCCGTCCTGCACGGGGGTCAGCTCCTCGCCCCTGCCTCCTATCTCCGGCAGGATATGACGGTTCCGAGTACAACTCCCTCGGACCGCCAGACGGGGCTTGTGCCAAAGACAGACATTACTATTCTGTTTTACATTCATCAAATAAATGGCATCTTAAACCGCACTCAAGCCTGCGTGTCTTCCCAATAGAAATTACATTACACTCATGCCCACCACAATCAAATAAATAAATAAAAAATAAATAAATCACAGAGCTTTGAAAATTCTGACATATGAATTATTATAAAATATATTTGAAGTATGAACTAATATTTCAGTGTATTTTCATATATGCATTTTGCTCCGTCATTATAAAGATCTCGTTATTTTACATTATAAGCTATTATGATGTCATCTTACCGTACGTTCCTGAGACCCAGCGATAAAAGTTTTACACTTTCCGTTTTTTAAATGTCAATATAGTGTTTGGTGCATAAAATACATTTGATAAAAATACATTATTGCAAAATTAATGTTTTATTAACTTCGTATTTGATGTGCTGAACTGAACTGTGCATTTCAATCCATATTTATAGAGCAAGGAGAGGAAGCTGTCATGGCCAAACTCAAACATTTGGGATCTCAGTAAAGCCCAGAGAGTCCTCTGATAACACCCCCAAATTTACCACTGTAGAAAAACTTCAATAACACATGATCTACACAAAAATGAATTGCTGGGCCTCAGGAGGACAATGACGTCATTTTTAACAGTTTAATGTCAAAAAATGTGAATTATCTGACAATTCTTTCATATGTCATATAGTGTTAAAATCACCAGAACTGACCTCCCTACCCAAAACCGTCAACCTAAACCTGACCGATAGTGCCATAAGAAGCAAATGTGAGATGAAAAACACAAGTGTGTCATTTTGTGGCGCTTCTATGACACTCTCAGCTCACGTGTGACTCGGATGCTCTTCAGGACTCGTATCCCAGTCCTCTACATCACAAGAGCAACGCTTTATCAGTTGAGCTACAGCGCAATTTGATCACACTCGAACAAGCTTGTAAATGTAGTTGGTTTTGTAATGAAAACATGTATTACCTAACAAGTCATTCACTATAGTAAAAGTGTTTAGATGTCATAAGAGAGTGAAAAGTATGTTTATATGAACTGATAATCGGCCCTTTTACTTATTATACGAGAAAGTCATATAGGTTTGGACTGAAATGAGGGTAAATGATGACAGAGTTGACACTTCAGTTTATGTGTATATTTTAAAAGGAGTGTTTCAAACTGTGGACATCAATCTACCTCCCTTTTCTTACTTTGGTGGAGGTACTAAAACCACTTTGCACCAAATCAGATCGGTATTCCCTTCACAGCCTCACAAGAGTCGATCTGTCCCTGATGTCAAACACACATCCCTGCTCTCTCTGCAGAAATAACCAGGCCTATTTCGAGGACTGGTTAGCTCGCTGCGTCTCCACACGGGCCTGTTTGCAATCTTATAGCCACAGTGGCTTTTTACATGATCACTAATTCACAAACGCGGTCGGTGCAGGAATTCATCCACTGCGTTTGTGTTTTGCTGTTGCCATGCACATGTGCTAAAATATCACAGAGGTTCGTGAAAGAACATAAATAAATAAGACAAAATCTGCAGAAAAGAAACTACGCCGGGTGACTTCCAAAGCCGTGTGCTTTTCCCAAACGGTAGAAGGAAAAACCGACTGCGAGAAAGACAGAGAATCATTTTCGTGGACCATCACAGTAAATTATGGGGTTTGACAAGTGACTATGTATCACAGCTGTCGAACTGATCAGAATTTCCAGTAGAGGAGAAAAAAGCCATGAAAAACTAGTGAGCTGCATTTCTGTCTGTCTCTACATGCACAACTTAAATGAAACTTCACAGGTGACAGAGGTCACATTTTTTTGCAAGAATCACGTGTCAAAGAATCATGTTACTATGCCTACATTTTTGCAAAATGATTTTCACGTGGCTCGTTGTACATACAGTAACTCAAGAGGCGCTCAACAATGACTTTTATTCACTTTCACACAAATCACAAGTAAAATGGCAGATTATCAGTGCATAAACACTTACTTTTCTACATTTTAATGACATCTAAACACTTTTACTATAGCACATTGCTCATTTTGTAAGTTTGCATTACATAACCAACAACATTTACAAGCTTGTTCGAGTGTGATCTCAACTAAAAGCGTTGCACTCATGTATGGCGGCAAATCAATGCCAAAAATCTTCACGCATTATTGATGCTTGCACACGCGATCAATTGGAGCTACGCGAGGAAACAGGAAGAACTTGCGTGTGCATTTTAAACCCTTGTGTGCATTATTGACATTCGTGCATGGAATACAAGCTCATCTGCTGGTCCAGTTAGATCCTTCTTCTGCCTTTGCTTGCGCGAAGCAACAACCCCCAGTCAACAACTTTGGGGGCGTGTTAAAGCGGGTTTCGCCCAGGGCGCCAAACAAGCTAGAACCACTACTGTGATTTGCTATCTGTCATTACGAGGAACAATAACAAGCGTCTTCATCAACGTGTTCTCTGCATGTGTGTCAGTCTTATTTTATTTGTTGCTATTTTTCCATATGACAGGGCTGATTTAACCTTGTGCGACCCCGCGTCCACATGCGTGGACGTTGTATTCTGGCTTCGCTAGACGCAGTGCATAATTTCATTTCATTTAAACCAACTGATCTCAGTTCAGAAGACTCTGTGCTGTCAGTAAAGGGTTAAACTAATGGCGTATGGAGTCATGTGACCAAACAACATAGGGGCAATCGCAGAGGAGTTTGTGTTTGGTTGAAACGCCAACAAAACTACATCTGGTGAAAAACCAGCATGCGCAGGAGATGTGCACAAGGGTTTAAAATGAGCTCGCGGATTCTTCCCACTATTGATGCGTCAATAATGAGTGGATTTTTGGCATTGATTTGCCGCCATATTTGAGATGTAAAGGACCGGGATAGGAGTCCTGAAGAGCCTGTGAGTCGACACATAAGCCGAAATGACGTGATTGTGTTTTTCATCTCACATTTGCTTTTTCTGACACTATCTGTTAGGTTTAGGTTCAAGGTTTAGGAAGGTTGGTTTGTTTCTTTAAAACTCGACAGAGTATAAACCTCTTCTGATTGGGAGTAAGCTAATTACGCAATACTCTAAGCATGCAAATATACAACCTACACAAATATTGGGTAAAATAGTCAATGTTTAATTAAAGTTATTTTTTCAGTATTTAATGAAATATAAGTGGGAGTTACTTCAACTTCTGGAACTTTTAGTGCTGTGGATTTTTAGAAAGTAATGTCTCATTAAAAAAGTTTTGAGACTCTTACTATTTTATTTTTATTTGCCTACTACTACTAACAATGTCCAAGAGTGTATGTTCATGCATCACAGCAAATTTATAGACATTTTAGACATGAAAATTCCCACCACAGTGTCATTTCCAGCACATCTCAAATACTGTATTGTGTTGAATTTAATTCTGTAAAGCTGATGGAAATGACATTTTGAACATTTTCAAAGAAAATGACCGACTCATTTGTCTTGCTGAGTCAAATTTGAAAGCTAAACTTTTATGTATCCTAAATAGAAACAATCAAAAGATGTTTTCGCACTTTTGGAATAATTTTGCCAAATTCCAGCTTGATTGGAAATAATCCCCAATTAAAATATTCTGCTCACAAGTGATATTTACCTTGATTTTTCTTTGTTTTGTCTCATATTTCATCTCAAGCGTGCTCTTCACTGACACTTTTGTCCACTTGGGTAACAAGTACACTAACAAAAAACAAAAAACTAAAACTTTATTATGGGCAAAATGGTTTAATATGGTGGAAATGACGCCACAACTGTAACTTATGCAAAACTGATATCAGAATGGTTTGTTTATTTCAGATTTTCATAATTTTAAACATGTAATAATTGGTATTTTTTATAATGAATTGTCATAGTTTACTATTGAAACTCTGGGATTGGGACAAAAGGCTATAAGAGTCAAATCTATACATAAAAGGCTTTTGAAAAGTACCAAAAATAAATAATGAAGTCAGTTTTTTTCCTCTCCAATTTGGCATGCCCAATTCCCAATGTGCTCTAAGTCCTCGTGGTGGCGCAGTGACTCGCCTCAATCTTGGTGGCGGAGGACGAATCTCAGATGCCTCCACGTCTGAGACGTCAATCCGCACATCTCATCATTGTTGAGGATTGTTGAGTGCGTTACCATGGAGATGTAGTGCTTGTGGAGGCTTCACGCTATTCTCCGCGACATCCACGCACAACTCACCACACATCCCACCGAGAGCGAGAACCACATTATGGTGACCACGAGGAGGTTACCCCATGTGACTCTACCCTCCCTATTAACCGGGCCAATTTGGTACGCTGGAGTCACTCAGCACTCACTGGATTCAAACTCACGGCTCCAGGGGTGGTAGTCAGCGTCAATACTTGCTGAGCTACCGAGGCCCCCATCCAAGTCTTTTATAATGAGTTTCATTTGACCTTCATATTACAAAAAGAAAGTTTAAATGTATTTGTTTTATTAAAAAATTAACCTCTGGGACATAAAAAGTGCAGAAGTTGAAAAAACACCCAAGCATATTTAGGATCAGCATTTCTCTCCACTCCAGGAGACTCTATAATGACTCTATGATGTCTAAAAATGTTTCCTCGGTAGGCTGCTCAAAAGGTCCTGGGACAGATTTATTGTCTTGGATGATGAATTCAGCAAAAAGCAAACATCAGGTAAGGTTCCCTTAGTGTGCTTTGTATAAGTCTTAAAATACATGAAAGCACACAGACAGGTTTCTTTGGCTATATGATGTTTTGTTGATTTTACCCACAGTGTAATTCGAGCGGTTTGATTCTATAGGCTCTCAGACCGGATGTGGTGTACCCATAGAGAGGTAAACCTGCCCTGAGGCTACAGGTATTGTGTCTGGTCTTAACATGAAATACATCAGTCTCTCAATCCCGTCTGCTGCAGTATATCGGTCTATTGTTTCCAGTCATGTATACTGGTGAGAAACCTTTGTTTAGCTGAAACCCCCCTCTGGTTATTGTCCGTCAGTGGGTTTCCCAGTGCTGGTATTGTAGGTCAGATCAAACGTCAAACAGATTGTAGATGAAGTGTGAGATTTGTTTCAGATGTTTCTGGTTGCTTTGGATACACATCACCAAAGTTTGGGAGCCTGACTGAGCTCATGACATAACAAACATTACATAAGTTTTTTCCACAACATACAGTAGAGGCCAAAAATATTGGCACCTTTGGTAAATATGAGCAAAGTAGGCTGTGAAAAAAATCTGCATTGTTTATACTTTTGATCTTTCATTTAAAAAAAATTACAAAAGTCTAACATTTAATTGAAAGAGGGGAAATATCTCGATATTAAATACATATTTTTAAACTGGTGGTGGGTCTTTAATGTTGTGGAGCTGTTTTTATGCCAAAGGTCCTGGTCATCTTGTTCGGATACGTGGCATCATGGACTCTATCATATACCGACAGATAAAAACTTAAAACCTGGCTGCCTCTGCCAGAAAGCTTAAATGGGTCCTGATTGGATCTTCCAGCAGGACAATGATCCAAAACAGTCACAATCCACACAAAAATTGTTCACTGACCACAAAATCAAGGTTCTGCCATGGACATCCCAGTCCCCTAACCTGAACCCCCACAGAAAACCTGTGGGATGAACTGAAGACGAGAGTCCACCAACACAGACCTCTGAAATAGAAGGTTCTGGAGAGATTCTGTATGGAGGAATGGCCTCAGGTCCCTTGCCAGGTGTTCTCCAACCTCATTAGACATTATAAGAGAAGACTCAGAGCTGTTATCTTGGCAAAGAGAGGTTGCAAAAAGTATTGAATAAAAGGGTGCCATAATTGTGGCCAATGCATTTAGGAGAAAAATATTTATTTAATAATGAGATATTTCCTCTGTCTCAATTGTTTAACTTCAATTAAAGGTTAGATTTTTGTGATTTTTTTTTTAATGAAAGATCAAAAGTGTAAACAATGCAGATTTTTTTCACAGCCTTTTTTGCTCATATTTACCAAGGGTGCCAATATTTTTGTATGCGCACACACTCACAACACATTTTGGTGCACGGCTCACCTGTGAGGAATTGTGTGTACAGTAACTTTGGAAATATAACACTAAGCTGTCTCCATGTACCTGCAACTTCTCAGTTTTAGCCAATTAAAACAGAATTTATCATTGACATAATGCAAAAATAAAGATTTATGCTGCTGTAAATAAATACATAATTGGGA
Organism: Moxostoma hubbsi; assembly: GCA_032164185.1. Taxonomy (NCBI): domain Eukaryota; kingdom Metazoa; phylum Chordata; class Actinopteri; order Cypriniformes; family Catostomidae; genus Moxostoma; species Moxostoma hubbsi. The sequence goes on along the minus strand of JAVLUX010000009.1, from coordinate 48,119,458 downwards.
TAACATCAATAATGGGAATGTCAAAAGTCAACATCTAAATTTGTGTGGAAAATGTGCTTAAATTTCATGAAAATTATATATATATATATAATGTATAATGTAATAATGCTAAATATGATTTCATATTCCAGTAAGGAATTTTTTTGCAAGGTAAACATTCGCAAATATTCTCACCATTATAAATATGGTCCAGACAGTTACGTTTGGACACTGCATGCATAGTAAACTACAATTCAGCAAAAACAACAAGCAAGCTCAGATTTGGCACCTTTCCTATTTTTTTGTATTATTGTCCAGAACACACCTGATGTCGTGAGAAGAGGTGAGGTGAGTGTAACTGCCAGAAGTATTGTTAGGTATGTCATCACAAAATACATCCTGCACCGTACCTGCATCTGCTTTCCTTTTTCCATTTCTTCTCACGTCATATGTTTCTACCACTTTAGACACCTTCAGCGTCTCTGAATTACTTTATCACCATAGCAACTGCATTTCAAAACACACACATACACACACACACCTTGTGAGTTGAATATGGCAACACTGTCTACCTGATTACGCACTTTCACACACTAACAGTTAACCTGGCTTTTGTCACTGTAAACTTACGAAATGCTGTTTGACCTGTCAAATGATTCTGAGAAGATTCGTGGAAAATGACATGGATACTTACAATACAGGCACGCAGTTATTTGCAAGGTTGTCACAATACACGGAGCCTACGTTACTAGATGCAGCTATCAGCGGATCATTAAATCTATTATATTGTCAAGCCAAAATAAATGATTGCATTTGAACTGAAAGATTAAACACGTTTTCTAGAAATAAGGTTACAGATAAAAATGTAACGTCAATGTAAGTCTATGGGATTTCGGGGTTGTTTGATCACCCGTTCTACCAAAACCGTAATTCTGATCATTTAGAAAAGTCATAGCACCCTGAGTTTGAAGAGCCTGAAGGTCTGTGCCAAGTTTGGCGGATGTAGCTTGAAAGCCGTCAGATATTTTGGTCTTTGTTAAGGAATTTTATAAAACTTTCGCATTGAATTGAAAGTGACAATTTAATATTTATGGACAGCTTGTTTAGAAATGTGTTCTTCTTCTTCTGTTTATAAGCATGTCCTGTTTGCTTGTTCAGTGTTCATGATTGTTTATGTTTGTTGACATCAGAGAAAACTCATCTAAGCATGTTTATTTTTTTATTGAAATAACTACTTCATTTTGATAGCTATCAGTGTTTTGCTTTGCATGTAAACAGACTGATTGAATAACTCAAGAATACAGCGATAAAGGTGTTTACATGCAAAGCACAATTGTGATTACAAGGCAAAAAAATACAATTAAAATTAAGCCTATAAATGAGTGTCACATTTATGCCCTTTCCAACCCGATCTCACGGTAGGAGGCTATTATTAAATATCTTCTCTCATCAAGCTAAAAAAGTATTTTGTACATGTACAATGTAGCAAAACATTGATAACTATCATGAGCCAGCTCGTTATAAAATGATAAATAAAGAAAACGGTTTAAACATGAGGTTTTTACACTGGCCTTGATGTCAAAACGTCAACAGACGTGTACATTGGGCATCATTCATGAAACATGAGTAGACATGCATATGTTTGTTGTGATGTCAGGACTGATCATTTAAAAATGTCATGCAAGATTGATATATATTTCATTGTGTTATTGAGTTTTTATAATGAGCTTATTTTGATGTGTATTGATCGAATTTGGCATTTATGCCATTTCCCACATAATAGCATAACACATTATTTTGTGTTGAAGTTATATTATATAAGTTATAAGTTAAGTTCTACGTTCAAACATGTAAAAATGAACGCTGTAGCAAGGGCTGGACTGGGAAGAGAAATTGGCCAAGGAATTTACATGGCAACTGGCCCAAAAGATTGAGGGAGGAAGGGGGTGTTCGCTGTCCTTTTCTGCATATCGCGGCACCGTTTTTTGGTCCGTTCTGCATAATGCAGAGGCTCATTTTTGCTTATCGTGGCACATTCGGCACATTTTGCGGCCGACCCACCGGCTCGCTCGGTTCTCCCGATGACCAGTCCGCCCCTGATCGGCCCCAAAGTGCGTTGGCCCACTGGGAAAATGCCCGGTATGCCAGATTACCAGTCCAGCCCTGGCTCTAATTTATAAGTAAATATTTGTTTGTTATCTTTACGATGTGTCATCATGTATCAATCCTTATGTAGAAAACCTTGTCATATTTATTTGCGAATTTGAGTAAATTCACTGTTAAATAAAATACAAACATTTTACATGACCTTTCGGAGCTGGTGTTCCCAGCATGCACTTGGCGTGAATAATTAATGAGCTTGCATGGTTTCATAACTTCTTGTTTTGTGCTGTCTGAAGTTCATTGTCTACCCGTTCATGAACAAAAAAAGAAACGTGTGTTTGTAGGTTTAAAAGTTCAAAAAGTGAAATGTCTGAATAATGTTCAGTTAAATAGTACTAAGTTTAAAGGAGCAATATGTCACATTGTCATCAAATGATTATAATGGGTACTGCAGTCCAAATTAAAAATATTGGAGAGAGTTGACTGCCCCGCCCACTCCTCCCCAGACTCGAGGCTCAGGGGGGGTTGCCAGGTTGAGGACACGCAACAGGAATGAGTATACTGACAATGGCACGCGACGAGCCTTACACTGTAAGATGATCAGCTAATGTATACATTTGCATTGTTTTTATTGTTTGCCAATTATAAACCAGCTCATGTGCATTTTTAATAACTCTGTCAATGTTAGCTAGATGCATTGCTGGCATCCATTCAATTTTAGATGTTACTGTAGAAATGTACAGTATTATTCACAGTCAGCCATGATTACATTAATCAATGAGTGAAAGTGTCCAATAACAGGACAGTTACTGAGATTGAGTAGTATCGGTCTGGTCATGTGATTCCAACATGGCCGCCCCCATGTGTGGACCCTCTCCATGTAGAATAAAACAGCTTTTATAAGGTTCCTGATATGACTGGAGTCTAATATGATAATGTGAGTTCTCACATTTCAGTATGGCTTTCTTCCGGTCTTATTTCAGGCAAACCTTATTTCATCAGTCAATGACTCATTAACTGCTTATCTTAAGCAAAGGAATGCAGGTTCAAGAATTCCTCAGGTTTTATCATGGGGCCCAGCACGCCTCCGCAAAAGGATCATTTACCTTTTGACGTCATATTGAAGATTACAGTCCTTCCCAGGGCGATTACATAACTAGGGCTTCCCTCTCTGAACCCGTGTTGCTAGGTAGCAGTGCTCCGTGTTGAAACCAAACACAGGGGTTCTGTGCGTCGTGCCTTTGTGTGACCCGGCGAAACGCCACGCTGTCCGACCTGGTGAAATGACACTAATCTGTTCCAGTTTCATAATAGTCTGAAATTACAGTCAGTAAAACTCCTTCACAATGCGGTTTATTACCCGTGGGTTTATCTGCAGTGTGGCACATATTTAAACTTGCTGACAGTCACATCCTCTTCCCTGCGGAAATTAAATTTAACAAAAAATTGTACAATACAGTTTTGGGTTTTAGACTAAACGCACCTGTTTTGGAAACAAAGTGCCAATACAATGTGAATTTGATTAGCCTCACAGTGCCTTATAAAATGGGATTTCTGAGACACTCGGGTGCATTAAAATTAAAACATATATTATTAACATAACAATGTGAGTAAAAAAAGTTAAATAGAACAATTTATATGAATTCCACAATTTAAAGTGGGACACGTCTGATACTTTTATATTTCCTGGCACTTTTAATTATGATCCAAATGCCATGTAGCCTGACATTTAACCTGTATGGAAAAGCTAAGGATGTGTCCTACCTTAATCAAACGCAAAAATTAAGAAATGCTGGGACGATGAACTTTTGAAGACCGTCTTCTGGCCAAATCCCCGATTTTTTTGTCGAAGTAATTTATTTCAGGGATGCTGCACAGATTTTTTACGACTTGAACAAATAAAATAAGTACGGTATGTCCATGCCAGATCATATTCAAATTATTTTATGCACAAATATATATCAACACGTACCAATTAGAGGTTGACCGATATTGGATTTTGCTGATACAATAATGTGTTGGAAGAAAGGCGATAACTGATAAATTGGATGATAGTTTTTAAAAATGTATATATTGAATGTGTTTAAAATGTTCTAAGCATTTTTTACTGTGATGGGCACAGACACAGAGGCGACAAGAAACCACATTTCCAATAATAACCTTAAAAAAAAAGATGAAGATTTGACGCATAGCACAGGACTTATAACTATAAACAAGCCGAAAATACGAAAATGGGGACTCTTATTTTGAAATATCTGTACTCCCAGCTGCTCACACAATCATATAAGGGAAATAGAATATGCACTCTTACAGTCATCTACAACTTATTACCATATTCACGCTGTAAAATAAACATTTGTAATAAAGCAATGAACTGATTATGAACCGCTCTGAAACAGCTGGAAACACAGTATCATGAGCTCCCTGCATGAATGTGCAACAGTGTCTTCACTTTGAAGCGTGCAGCACATAAAGACTATACAGTAGATTTATTTAATTAATTCACAGCCTTTTGCAGCTTAATAATTACATTCGGACTTCCCAGTTTGCCTATAAAAGCCTTTGGACTGATTTTCATGCGAAGGGAGTGGGTCGCTTTTGCCGGGACAATCCAAAGGATGTGACGTTTATGCGCGCTCTTGAGAGCCGTGCCTCCGTAATCACTTCTCTTCTGCAACACTAGATAATGTTATCTTAGAGATGGAGTCCAGCATATGTCCGGCTCCTACACAAACTCAGAGTAATCGTGGTCAAGCAAAAACTAGAGTGAACATCGGCAGGGCATTTGATTCCTGGAGGGACCTTCGTTTGGTTTTGGGGATCAAAACCGACCCTGAATTGGCGTTTTTCTTATTGGACAGGTAAACTTATGTAACTGCAAAGCATGTGAAATACAGTGCCATAAGGGTTGATCTGTGTCATTTTAGCTAACTTGATCTTACTTGCTAACACTGACGAATTGCAAGCTGCCATAAATAATTTCAACGATCTTCTCTGTATACTAAAAGTCAGTTTTACAGGATCAATCAGCAAATATGCTGGTTTCTTGATCGTAGTACAACATATGACATACAAAACATAGAATAGTGCAGTAAAAACAGTGTCTGTATAGTTCAGTAATATGTAGCTGTATGTGTGTATCAGTATGCTATGTTAGCTGTTAAGTAGTTTTTGTTTAGTCTCAAATTTTCTAGTAAAACAATCTGTCATTTTAATTATGCTACCTCATCTGTTAGCATGATGCTGGTGGATCATGTTCAGTCTCTTTGTACATTACGTCATTGTTTTGGTCGATGCTCCCTCACACGAGAAACAGGTAACTGGCTGCAGTTCACTTAATGGCCACAGGTGTCACTATGGAATGTGTGCATGAGCACGAGCAACAGGTAGCTGCTGCAGTTCACTTAACGGCCACAGGTGTCACTATGGAGTGTGTGCACGAGCATGAGCAACAGGTAGCTACTGCAGTTCACTTAATGGCCACAGGTGTCACTATGGAGTGTATGCATGAGCACGAGCAACAGGTAGCTGCTGCAGTTCACTTAATGGCCACAGGTGTCACTATGGAGTGTATGCATGAGCACGAGCAACAGGTAGCTGCTGCAGTTCACTTAACGGCCACAGGTGTCACTATGGAGTGTGTGCACGAGCACGAGCAACAGGTAGCTGCTGCAGTTCACTTAACGGCCACAGGTGTCACTATGGAGTGTGTGCACGAGCACGAGCAACAGGTAGCTGCTGCAGTTCACTTAACGGCCACAGGTGTCACTATGGAGTGTATGCACGAGCAACAGGTAACTGCTGCAGTTCACTTAACGGCCACAGGTGTCACTATGGAGTGTATGCACGAGCAACAGGTAACTGCTGCAGTTCACTTAACGGCCACAGGTGTCACTATGGAGTATGTGCACGAGCACGAGTAACAGGCAGCTGCTGCAGTTCACTTAACAGCCACAGGTGTCACTAATAACAAGCGTTTCTGAATCTGACATACTGCACCTTTAAGATATTTAAGACTATTTATGGCCTTACATTTTGAAAACTGAATTTAAGACGTTCTTAGGACCCACGGGAACCCTATATTTACAGGTTTAATTAAAAAACGAAATAAAATATCCCTGATTTTTTTTTTAACTTTTGGACCAGACTATACATTTGCTTGGAAGATCTGAATTGCACTGTGACCTTTCTCTCTTTCTGAGCCAAATCCTGCAGTGTGCCGAGCATCACAAAGAAATAGGGGCCAAGATCCAATCCACATTGAGGGGTTATCTTGTGGTTTATCCAGTCGCTATTGCAGTCTTGTGGTCTCTATGTCCGTTTGTGCGCTGTGTACATTTTGAGCACCTGATATGAGTTACGTGCATGGAATGAATGGAAGTTCTAAAAATGTGTAGAACCTGTTCATACATTCATACCTGTGAAATGCAGACTTAAGTCTTCCTCTTTTCTATTCCCACAGAAACTAGTTGAGCCGCCAGAGGTGGTGCAAATGTTTTGCTGTCCAGAAAACCAAACAGTAACCATGGCAAACACACCTGTTTCATAGCATGTATTTCTTCATCACAAAACCTTTTTTTTCCTTCCATCTACAGTAGTAAAAAATTCCACTATTAGAAGTTCAGAGTAATCTCTTTAAACATAATGATTTTCCCCAACTTTATTGGCCGATGACCCAGCATGTAAACCTATAAACTGGATTCAGATCTAAAAGGAACTTCGGTTCAATATAAGTTAAGCTCTATCGACAGCATTTATGGCATAATGTTGAATACAACAAAAGTGAATTTCGACTCATCATTTGTTTTCTTTAAAAAAAAGGCAAAATCTGTCTTACAGTGCGGCACTTACAATGGAAGTGAATGGGGCCGATTTTGGGTGGTTTAAAGATAGAAATGTGAAGATTATAATTTTATAAAGGAACTTACAGTGGCAAGAAAAAGTATGTGAACCCTTTGGAATTAGCTGGTTTTAGTTAATTATAGCTAAATAATTTGGACCATTACAAACTGTATTCTCATAAATGAACATTAAACAAGATTAATAAATGCTGCAATCATTGTTCATCAGTTCATGATACCAAATGCATTTACTATTGTTAAAAATGTAGAACATTATTGTAAAGTGTTACCTGTTTGTTCATGGTTAGTTCACAATGCATTAACTAATGTTAACACGGTACTTTTAACAGATTTTGTGACTTGCTGACATCCGCCTCCACACCAGGGAATGTTTCTTAGAAAAATAAAACTCCCGGCCAATTCCAGGAAAAATACAAGTCAAAAACATGGGCGTAATGATGAAAACAAATCCATTTGATCAAGTCTTTTGTGATCGTTCACACCATTTTGCTGCTGCATTTTGTAAAACTGGGAGTGTAGTTGACACGTCCTGTGGTGTAGCATAATATACTTCATCTGAAATTATTAAAGGAATATTACGAGTTCAAGTTAAGCTCAATCGAATGCATTTCTGAGAATGTTGATTAACAACAACGTCCCTCTTTTTCTTAAAAAAAAAAAAAAAAGCTAAAATCGAGGATAACGTGCAACACTTACAATAGATTTGACAATGGGACTGATTTTGGAGGGTTTATAGGCAGAAATGTGAGGCTTATAATTTTATAAAAGCACTTACATTAATTTTTCTGTTAAAACTTGTGTATTATTTGAGCTTTAAAGTTGTTTAAATAGTTGTTTTAATGGTTTTAGGGTCTACAGCATTACGTCGTCATGGCAACAAAGTAAAAAATTGGCTATATCTTTACACAGATGCGGTTAGTACGTGATTTTGTCACACTGTAATCATGTCAACACACATATTGTTTATGTCTTGTGGATATACTTTTGAAACAGAGTATTTTACTTATGATTTGGCCCCATTCACTTCCATTGTAAGTGCCTCACAGGAACAGATTTTTGCTTCAATTAGTTATTTTAAGAAATGGAGGGACGAGTCAAAATGAATATTTGAAGTAATCATCATTACACAGCAAATGCTGTTTATTGAGCTTAAATATATTTAACCTCTTTTATGACCTCGTTAAATACTGTATGGAATATTTGCACTTTAAAAAATGCATTTATCACACCGCTGTGGGACCATGAAATAAATGAATTTACTAAAGGCAAAAAGAATACAAATGTCAATTTTTAAAAATGTATTTTTTTAACAGTTACAGTGCCTAAAATATACACTTTCCCTTATACATTAATATGAAATGTAACCTAAAATATCCTGATGTTGATAAAAACAAGGTCCATGGAAAGTTTGGAATCAATTACCCATTTATGCGCAATATTTGCAACATTACAATCAGTGAAATTATTTTCAAAAAGTAAACTTTACAATAGTACAAGACCAAACACAATAAAGAATAATGTAATATGCAAAAAAAAAAAAAAAATTTTTTTTTATATATATATATATATATATATATATTAATTTGTTAATTTTTTTTTAACACATTTTATGTTAAATGTAAAAGTATTTTGGTGTTATGGTGATTGGCCACCCTACGAACATAGTCAAGTTGAATTTTTTTCAAAAAAAATTTTAAGGGACAATTTTATGCATTTACATTCTTAACAGACAATTTCCTACTTTTCCACACCAACCGAAACTCTTGATTCCGTGACTGGACACTGAATTCCGCCTCCACATCAGGGAACAGTTCTTACAACAATAAAACTAAGCCCCATTGATCAATGCCAGAAAAAATTGACGTCAAAACATGGGTGTAATGATGGAAATGCCAACCACTTTACATTGGACTTTCTGCCTTTTATGGTCTTTCAATTGATTTGGCTGCTGTGGATGTATTTTGTACAACTGGAAAGCTATTAAAGGATTAGTTCACCCAAAAATGTAAATTCAGTCGTTGTTTACTCACGCATGTGTTGTTGTAACTCTATATGACTTTCTTTCTTGTTCTGAACACAAAGGGAGAAATTGTGAATAAATGTTGTGCTCTGTGATGTCATACAATGGCAGTTTATGGTGACCACCTCTTCAAGCTTCAAAAGACACAAAAGTATCATTCAGAAGTCTAATTAATTATTCATGAGCTCATGATTGTTATGAAAGTATAAGATAAGATTTGGTGAGAAACTGAAATCTGATGTATTATTTAGTGAAAATGTTCACTGTGCATTGATCTCCTGTTCATGATTGGACACGAGAGCAACAGTTCATGCAGCCCCCCCTCGTGACATTGTGGCGTTCAAGCGAAAAAACAGGTCCTCCACAGTGATAGTGACAACAGAACACAACACGGCTGCACACAAAACAGAGAACAGAAATTACTAAACATGTCTGAAGAGTTTGTAGTCCAAGAATTGATGCATTTCTATGCTCAGCCTTATTTTTATGAACGGAGGACTCGGACATCAGAGTTTTTGTTCTAACCAGCTGTGACGAGCGATGGTACATTCTATCAATTGCTTGTTTTCTATTTTCGGCATCATGCTGGTAACTCCGTCCACTGTGAACTGGCACCAGTCCAAAAACATTCAAATAAATAAGGCTGGGCATAGAAATGTGTTCTCTGTTTTGTGCAGCTGTGTTGTGTTCTGTTGTCTCTATCGCTGTGGAGGACCTGTTTTTAGATAAAACGTGTTTTCGCTTGAACGCCCCAATGTCACGTGGGGTCTGCATGAACTGTTGCTCTCGTGTCCTATCATGAACGCACACAGGAGATCAACAGTGAACATTTACACTAAATAATACATCAGATTTCAGTTTCTCTCCAAATCTTATCGTATACTTTCATAACAATCATGAGCTCATGAATAATTAATTAGACTTCTGAATGATACTTTTGTGTTCTTTTGAAGCTTGAAGAGGTGTTCACCATAAACTGACATTGTATGACATCACTGAGCACAACATTTATTCACAATTTCTCGCTTTGAGTTCAGAACAAGAAAGTAAGTCATATAGAGTTACAACAACACATGCGTGAGTGAACAATGACTGAATTTACATTTTTGGGTGAACTGTCCCTTTAAGAGGAAAATGGACTTGCTATAAAACAAATAACATTTTAAAAGCCAAAAAAAGGCATGTTGGATATGTATGAGTGATGTACATCCTGTTCTATTTCATAAAAGTGCCGGGACAAAGGCACCCAAATGAAAATATTCAACAAACTGCTGGCTTATTGTCCATTGGGCCGCACAACCTGCTGTGATGACCTAATAGACCAAACTGCGGAATAACGTCATCATGAGTCGAGTAACAGGAAACCCATAAGCATTCAGACAGGACATCCCATATAAAGGAAAAACCAGCGACTTTAACGGAGTGTTTTTAACTGATTTACAGTGTTACAGATTGAATAAGGCCCTTGACCCAGGATATAAATGTAAACCGTAGAGCATGTACTATTTGTGTGGATCAATCCGGTCCTGATAGTTCAGGGTAAGGTAACTGACAATTTGCCTTTTAATACGCCTTTGATTGACATGGTTGGACTTGTCTTGTGTGGTTTGTATAAGTCGATACATGCTGGCATGCCATCAGAAACACGGATGCCATGTATGCCAAATGCATAAATGTAAATGTAAATATACACCTTTTAATTTAAAAACATGTATTAGTATATGTTGAAATTAACATTAAACAAGATTAATAACTGCTGTTAACAAACATAACCTAACTGTAAAGTGTTACCAACAATAATATATTTATAAATTAAGTTTAACAAGTGCAATAAAATATCACAGTATTTAAAGTTGATGCCGGCCACCTGGACGTGGCGGAACGGCCGCCGCCTGCGAGGGGCTCGCAACTGGCCGCCAGAACGCGGAGGGGCTTTCCATCCACCAGGAGTCGGAGGACTCGCTCCAGTCCGTCTGGGGAGGAGCGGCTGTCGTCTGCCAGAGGGTGGAGGAATGGTTGAGGACCAGGTGACGGCCTTTCTCTTACTTACCTTGCTCTTTCCCTTTCCCGTCCTCCCCAGGTCTCGAAGTACAGGGAAAGCCTGCCAGTAGGCGTGGCCATCGGGGGATGGGTGGTGAATAGTCACGCTGGGGATTCCCTGGCCTGAGGCACAGGAGGGAGGACTGTGACAAGGAAGAGGGCGGGGCTGGGCCATGAGAGCGCACGGCCAGCCCACAATTGGGCTAATCAGCTGAGGAGAGGGATCAAGCCGAGCCGGATGCAGCAGTTCGGGAGAGAGAGAGTCACACGCAGCGTATTTGTGTCTTTTTTGTTTACGTTTTCAATAAAATATTATTTTGATGCTTCGTCCAGTTCCTGGCTCCTCCTTTATCCTTTTATTTAATATATACTTTTTAATAATATTATTGTGCAAAATATTTTCATTTCAGCTATTTACGAACATCTAAAAAATATATCGGCATTATATAATTGCTACCTGATCTCTAGTTATCGGTTTTGGCATCATCCATTGAAAAACAAATCCGTCGACCCCAAAAGTTTAACTGAATGTCAACACTGGAGGTAGACCGATATATCGGTTTTTACAGATTAATCGGTGCCGATAGTTGCATTTTGAAACTATCGGTTATCGGCAAAATCGGTTATTCGTCATTGACAATAATCATCCATATTTTTATCTTCATATTAATGCATATATTGTTTTTTTTGATTATTCAAGTATCTAAATTGAAGCGAGGACACGATGCAACGAAATTGAGCGTCTCCAACTTCATATCTTGTTAATAATAATGCATTTTATTCCTCATTAAAACCCATCTGGTGTATATATATATATATATAAATAAACCCTTCATCTGGTGCAAATGTAGGGTATAAAAAGCATCATTGAATTATGCTTAAATAAAGAGCAATGTAACGCAGCCAAGTCTGTCATTTCAAAATAAGAGTCCCTGGTGTATTTCGGGCTAGTTTATAGTAAAAACTCCCACGTTTAGCATTAAAAAAAAAATCTGATCATTATTATTGGGATTATGATCGAACAAAAAAACTACATTTTATTTATGGGATTTTATTTAGTTCAGAGTCTTGTATATGTCTGTGTCATAACCTCAGTTATAGTATCAGCAAAACCCACTATTGCTCGACCTTCAGTTTATACAGTAACAATGTTCAAGGAACTGAAAACAGCAGCAAGCATGAGACAGATCAGGCGTGGTATTTTATTAACAGATAGTTTATGATGCTTGACATGTACAGACAGGTGAATTCTGAGTTTAAGAGATACAGGAACATTGAGGGAATGCATTTACAGCATGTTACATTTCAGCTCCACAGCATGCAGCACCATTGTAAATATGGTAACCTTCAAACTCTACACTCTCAAGACAAATGAAAACAACAACAACAACAACAACAGTATTTTGAGTTATTATCTTCTATATTTTTAAAAGGCACCAAGAATGACTTTAAATTTCATTTTTGTAATATTTGCGAAGAGATCATTTAAATAAAATGTAATTCTGCGTTTTAGCAGTGCAGAACACGTATACGAGGTACCGAGACCAAAACTCCTGTAACCAATAATACTGAGAAATATACCACATCAATGTAAATTAAAGCAAATATAAACGAAACAAAATACTAATAACACAATGAATCGATGTGCAGGAATAACGTCAAAAACACGGACTATAAAAAAACATTGCAGGATGTCCTGATGTGAAATACTGAGTGAAAGGAAGTTGACCTAGAAGCATGACAACGAATTCATTAAATAGGTTAATTTGACCTTTTTAAGACTTCTCAACGAACACTTTTGACATGTTGCTGAACGCACGGTTTAACATCAATATTATAAAGTAAATAAATCCGTTTCAAAACGTGAAGCATTTACAGTATGAAAACGTTCTCTTCTGAAATGTGACGTATAAAAGCTCCCTCTATATACTGATACAGATTGTTATGAATTTGGTTGTTTTTCTGCTGATGCCGAGCGAGAACAGGGTTTTAATTCAACGTAAAGGAACGTGATTGCCGTTTACCGTCAAACACACATACACACACACACTGATGGTCCATTACAACACTTGAATTGAACGCACCCATCTGCACTATTTCAATTAAAGCACATCGAATAGCCACAAATCAACGAATTGCATTGAGGATAAATCAACTTGGTGAATCTCACGAAACCTGTCGAGAACATTTCCGGGTCACATTTCACCGCAAAAATCAAAAGTAGTTAGAAGTTACGATTTTGCTTGAAGAAAAATATGCTTTTTTTTAATGCATTTTTTTTTTATAGGAATTTTTAAATCATTTCAATTAGTATTTAATTTACTGCCTTTAATTTTTTACTGTGATAAATCTCAAAAGTAAAAATTAGGAGGGAAATGTGCTTCACTGTCATGCAAAAACTCGTAATGGCTCTAAAAACTAGCCTGTGTCTTATCTTTTGATTTCAGGGTGAAATGAGACCGGGATGTGTCTTCATGAGATTCCCCAGCTATTTTTCAATGTATAGACCTTTATAGTTTGATTAGCAAATATTGGATAAATCAAAGTAAAATCTAAGTATCCCTGTCGGGAAGATTCAATTCTTTTCAATTGTACAAATCACTAAATTCTTGTCAATACTGCAGATGTACGTCTAACCCCATGCACAGCAGAGAGACCCTTCTCCCATGATGCTCTGGACTAATGCCTCTCGTTTACTGCGTCCGCAGCTGATAGTCTGCACAGAAAGGAGGAAATGAGACGAGCTTAATTAAATGCACAGAATGACAGGAAACAGGGAAAAATGAAAACAAGGAAAGTTAATTGTGACAGCTGAACTTTCACTCTCCACCCATCAACAGCCACTAATCAAAACTTAAATCAATAAAAGATGATTGAATTTTAAGTTTCACCCAGAAAATGGACATAAAAACCAGATTAGAAAGTGAACAGTTCTGGACCTGGATGCTGATTGGTCAACATCAGTGTTTCAGTTGGACTAAATAACACACTATAATATCAGCTATGACGTGAAACAGCCGTTTATCTTATATATCGCTGCACAGCACCCAGAGAGACCAACTATTAACTGCAGTTTACGGCACATGTCCGGGTGGCGGAGGACGAATCTCAGTTGCCTCCGCGTCGGAGACGGTCAGATCCACACATCTTATCACGTGGCTTGTTGAGTGCGTTACCGTGGAGACGTAGTGCATGTGGAGGCTTCACGCTATTCTCTGCGGCATCCACACACACAACTCGCCACACGCCCCACCGAGAGCGAGAACCACATTATAGCGACCACGAGGAGGTTACCCCATGTGACTCTACCCTCCTTAGCAACCGGGCCAAGTTGGTTGCTATGGAGACCTGACTGGAGTCACTCAGGACACCCTGGATTCGAACTCAGGTGTGGTAGTCACTGTCTTTACCTGATTGCTATTCTGTTCTCTCACTGGTACAGAATTGGACTTTGCTATGTTAAATCTATCAAAAAAAATCTATGGCTTAAAATAAAAATAATAAATAAGGGATGGGTAAAAATGTCGATTTTCCAATTAATCGAACAATCCTGATATCAATCTTTTACTCTTTACTTTTTCACAACATTTTGAAAGTAAAAGTTTCTTTTGACTCGTCCCGTGTAATGCATGTCCAAAGTTGAGATGCATTTGTTATTGAATAATGTCTCTTTTAATACCCTTTCTGTCCTTTACAGTTTGTTGAGCAAAAATAACAGAAAAAGGAAACATTAATTCTAATTAAACACAGCAGGGATGCGCTAAAGGAACAGTGCGCATCTCTTGTTAATATGCGCACTAGTAGTCTTAAAGAGACAGTACTGTTTTAGCTCTGTGCATAATGGGCAAGACGAAAACCCCTTCTGAATGCACTTGATCTCTGATCCCTCAGACGTTACTGTCTTAAAAAACATCATTCATCTGTTATGGATCTCGTGAACGTTGGCTTGTGATTCCTTTAGTAAACCTTTGTTAGTCATCACCATTTGCCGCTGCATCCACAGATGCATGTTAAGACTTTACAATCCAAAGGAGAAGCTGTACATCAACACTGTCCAGAAGCGCTGTTGACTTCTCTGGGCTCGGTCTCATCGAAGATGGATATTAAAACACAGCCGTCGTGTTCTCTGGGCCAAAGTGTAAAAGGACCATCCAAGCTGTTATCAGGGTCAGAGCCAAAAGCCAGTGCCTATATGGGCCAGGGGTGTGTTAGTGCCCATGGCATGGGTAACTCATTGGCACCATTAATGCAGACAGATATGTAAACATTTTGGAGCAGCATTTACTGCCATCCAGCACCGTCTTTTCCAGGGATGTCCTTGCATTTTCAGCAGGACAACTTCAAACCACATACAGGCCGAATAGGCAGTGTGTGTTGGTGCTAGATTGGCCTGACTGCAGTCCAGACCATCTCCAATTGCGAATGTGCGGCGCATTATGAAGCGCACAATATGGCAACAAAGACCCTGTACAATTATGCAGCTGAAGTCCTACATAATGGATGAATGGGGGGAAATTCCACTATTTAAACTGAACAAACTCGTGTCTTATGTGCCTAAATGCTTAATAAGTGTTATTAGACGAAATGGTGATGTTTCACAGTGGTAAACACTCAAAAAGTGTCCCAACTTTTCTGGAGTGTGTTGCAATCATCTGATTTGAAATAAATGTACATAAAAAAAACAAACAAACAATGAAATTCACAAGATAAAACATGTTTA
Source organism: Moxostoma hubbsi (assembly GCA_032164185.1). Lineage (NCBI taxonomy): Eukaryota > Metazoa > Chordata > Actinopteri > Cypriniformes > Catostomidae > Moxostoma > Moxostoma hubbsi. Next base: position 48,103,734 of record JAVLUX010000009.1, on the reverse strand, counting down.
GTTGTAGTGCTTTCAAAATAGCTAAGGGTGAATATAATTTACAAATAACTCCTTGCATACACACAAGAAAAAGTATGTGAACCCTTTGGGATTAGCTGGTTTTCTGCATTAATTGGTCATAAAATGTGATCTCGTCTACATTAAAGTCACAAGCATACACAAAAACAATGTACTTAAGCTAACAACACACAAACAATTAGAATCTCATGTTTTTATTAAACACATCCCATTAACCATTCACAGTTATGTGGAAAAAGAAAGTGAACCCTTGGATTTAATAATTGGTCAAACCTCCTTTGGCAGCAATAACCTCAATCAAGTGTTTCTGGTAGCTGCGAATTAAACCTGCACAACGTTCAGAAGGATTTCTGGAACATTCTTCCTTACAGAACTGCTTCAGATCAGACGTCTCAGGACGTCTGGTGTGAACGGCTCTCTCGAGATCATTCCACAGCATCTCTATTGGGTTAAGGTCTGAGCTCTGACTGGGACACTCCAAAAGGTGGATTTTATTTTTTTTAAGTCGTTCTGTAGTGGATTTACTTCGATGTTTAGTGTCATTGTCCTGCTGCATCACCCAACTTCAGCTGAGCTTCAGATGGTGCACAGACACCCTGATATTATCCTGTGGGATATCTTGATAAACTTGGGAATTCATTTTTCCCCTCGATGATGGCAAGCGGTCCAAGCCCCGAAGAAGCAAAGCAGCCCCAAATCATGATGCTCCCTCCACCGTTGGGAGGATGTTTTCATGTTGGTATTCAATGCACTTTTTACACCATATGGAGTGTGTGTTCTTCCCAAACATTTCAATTTTAGTTTCATCAGTCCACAAAACATTCCCAGTAGCATTTTTGAGTGTCAAGGTGGTCTTTAGCAAACTACAGATGTGCAGCAATGTTTTCATTGGGAAGCAGTGGCTTCCTTCGTGGTGTACTAAATTGGAAACCATGCCTGTTGAATGTTTTCCATATAGTAGACACATGAACAGAGATGTTAATCAATTTCAATGTTTCCTTCAAGTCTTTATCTGTCACTCTTGGGTTCTTGTTTACTTCATTGAGCATTCTGCGGTGTGTCCTTTGAGTCATCATGACTGGACGGCCACTTCTAGTGAGAGTACCTATAGTACTAAACCATCTCCATTTATAGCCAGTTTGTCTAACTGTGGACAGATGAATATCTAATGGCCACTTCTAGTGAGAGTACCTATAGTACTAAATCATCTCCATTTATAGACAGTTTGTCTAACTGTGGACAGATGAATATCTAACGGCCACTTCTAGAGAGAGTACCTATAGTACTAAATCATCTCCATTTATAGACAGTTTGTCTAACTGTGGACAGATGAATATCTAACGGCCACTTCTAGAGAGAGTACCTATAGTACTAAATCATCTCCATTTATAGACAGTTTGTCTAACTGTGGACAGATGAATATCTAACGGCCACTTCTAGTGAGAGTACCTATAGTACTAAACCATCTCCATTTATAGCCAGTTTGTCTAACTGTGGACAGATGAATATCTAACGGCCACTTCTAGAGAGAGTACCTATAGTACTAAATCATCTCCATTTATAGACAGTTTGTCTAACTGTGGACAGATGAATATCTAACGGCCACTTCTAGTGAGAGTACCTATAGTACTAAATCATCTCCATTTATAGACAGTTTGTCTAACTGTGGACAGATGAATATCTAACGGCCACTTCTAGTGAGAGTACCTATAGTACTAAATCATCTCCATTTATAGACAGTTTGTCTAACTGTGGACAGATGAATATCTAACGGCCACTTCTAGTGAGAGTACCTATAGTACTAAATCATCTCCATTTATAGACAGTTTGTCTAACTGTGGACAGATGAATATCTAACGGCCACTTCTAGAGAGAGTACCTATAGTACTAAATCATCTCCATTTATAGACGGTTTGTCTAACTGTGGACAGATGAATATCTAACGGCCACTTCTAGTGAGAGTACCTATAGTACTAAATCATCTCCATTTATAGACGATTTGTCTAACTGTGGACAGATGAATATCTAACGGCCACTTCTAGTGAGAGTACCTATAGTACTAAATCATCTCCATTTATAGAAAGTTTGTCTAACTGTGAACAGATGAATGTCTAAACTCTTCCAGATAACTCTGTAACCCTTTCCAGCTTTATGCAAAGCAACAGTTCTTGATCGTAGGTCCTCTGAGATCTCTATTTTGCGAGGCATGGTCCACGTCAACAGATGCTTCGTGTGAATATCAAACTCAAAATGTTTGAGCACTTTTTATAAGTCAAAGTAGCTCTAACCCACACATCCAATCTCGTGGCATTAACTGGTTCCCAGGTTTGCCAACTCCAGACTCTAATTAGCTTTTGTTGACGTCATCAGCCTAGTGGTTCACATACTTTTTCAACCTACACAGTAAATGTTTGAATGATGTATTCAATATGCACAAGAACAATACAATAATTTGTGAATTATTAGTTAAAACAGATTTTAAGACAAATTTAAACATAAATGCAGGTAATTCCAAAGGGTTCACATAATTCTTCTTGCCACTATATACATGCATATGTGTGTATATGTATATATATATATATATATATGTATATATATATATATATATATATATATATATATATATATATATATATATATAAATAAATCTACACCCTGATTAATAAATAAAAGGCACAGTTTTGGTTGTAACCAGGTCTTGACCATGCACACCGTGCCAAAATTTAAAACGCATCAAGTAAAATATCCCCCGCAAAAACAACACACTACACACTGTAACAGCGTTTCTAATTTTAGATAAGTTTCACCATCTCTGCACGCGTCTGTCCAGAACATCCTCTTTTCAAAGAAGAAATTCACCTAACACTCGACACTAATCTGCCATCATACTTTACTACATTGCTTAATTGTTGCCAAATACCTGCAATGCTGTGAAAAACAATGACAAAATTAGAGAAAGAGAAGGATGAGAAAAGAGGATGAGAGAATTTCGTACCTCCATTCTGGGTAATGTATCGAACCCACGGAAGGGCCTGATATCCGCTCTTCTCAATGATCTTCAGGTAACGCACCTGTCAAACACAGAGAACACCTGTATGATACAACTCAAAGTATTATTTAACCAATCCTGCTAAAGTAAACGTCCAGTAAAAATACATGAAAGGCATTTGAATATTTGACGAAGTTTTGGCAAGGCAGTTTAACGTGACTTTCACATAGGTCGAGTCTGTACGTTAAGTGGTTTGGGGTGAATAGTTCAATACTTTTAAGAAATATACTGCAATGGAAAAAAAACAGCAGCATGGCAGTAAGTCTGTGATTACTTAACATAACTTTCATTTCGCATTAGCTTTATTATTGTCTTACTTTGCATTGGCTTCATGACAGTTTTTTTGCGGGCATTGGGGTAAAGCGGAGTACATGGGCAGCAGAGCCTGGGAAAGTGGCAGATTGTAACATGAAAGCCGGAAGTGTATGAAGAAGTGAGATTGGGGAAACGGTACCTTTCTGTGCCGGGTGGTATTGAGTCACCCGTTGTGCCCGTATGGCAGGGCCTTGCATCACCATTAACAACAGAAGCTTTTGCACAACTGTTCCGAACGTGCTGAAAGAGCACAATCATGTTTTGTAAGAGTATTACTTGGAATTAAAGCTGAAAAGTGTTGTTCCTTCGATGTGCAGAGAAAACTACATTTTTATATTTTCTAAAGAGAAAATGATACCTGCAGGTGCAAAACTCACCAAAATGCTGGTTTTTATGCTCTTCTGTAAGGCACTTCTAGCTACACAAGCTCGATTTCGCGCAAAGTTGCGTTCCAAAATGTCACAGACTACAATTGATAACACAACTCAAGTACGCGTTGCATCTCAATGTCATCTCAAGGGGTGTTTGTGGACAGTGAGTTTTCTCTTTCAAGTCAACTACTCTCATGGCGGAGCAACAGCTTAAAGAGAATTTAAGAGTCATTTAAAGTCAGCTTACCTGAATAATAAAAATGTGTTTAATGGCAGAGACTTTTGAAGGTACCTCTATCGCCCCCTTGAGTGCTGAGGTTTGTTACCGCCACAGTGACGCAAGAACGCAGGCTAAGGGATATTTCAGGTTCAATACAAGTTAAGCTCAATCGAAAGCATTTGTGGCATAATGCTGATTACCACAAAAAAGAAAATCGACTTTTTCTTTGAAAAAAAAGAGAAACACCTGGGCTAAAGGGAGCACTTACAATGGAAGTGAATGGGGCCAATCCATACGGTCTCAAACGTGTAGTAAGAAGATGTAAACAATACAGGGCTCCAGACTATCATTTGAGAGCAGTAGCACCGGAACCACCCAGTTCTACAGATGGTCATCCTTATGCCTTATTCCCTTCGAAGACTTCCCATCCACTTTGAGAGCTTTGAGAGGCTGAAAGGTGTAGGGCTCAAAAATAATGGTCATTCAGAACTCCCTTTTTAAGTAATTTTTATTTCTGTTTGAAGCGATCTTACAGCATGACTATCATGATTGTTCTCCCTTGAAAGTGCCCTGAATATTTCTCATTCGCAACAAAACATGACAGCGCATAATCAGAAAAGCCAACTTTGACGTTGCACCAGTGTGACCTCCTGCAAAGTTTAATTGCATTGTTACGAAAAATGGTTGCAAAATGAGCCTTGCAATGTATGTTAAACTACAGTCTTGACCAACAAAAAATAAGTCAAACAAAAACAAAACAAAACAAAAAAATGGCACAGAATGAAACTCAATCAGTAAAATCTCATTACAAAAATCATTTCTGCATGCTATACAAACCTTTAGTCATTGTTGTCCTTGCATGTGCAATTAGTACTTGTGTACAATTATTATGTTTTATTTGTTTGGAGACGTTTTTGGACACGATGTATCAACACTGTCATATCAACACAATTGTTTTCTCGGAAACAGTTGACATGAATAAAACCAAAACAAAAGCAGTTTTTCTGAGCTACCTTATTTACACCCAGAGATGTATAATGTCAAATAATAAAAATAAAAAAAGTACATTTTTGGCTCAAGTTTATTTATTTATTTTTCCTGCAGTTTCTTAGGTTGAGAATCTCAGAATGTGCCACCAAGGCCATGACTGACCTGGAATATTCCTTAAAGCATCTTCAACCAGACCAAGCATTTACAGTGCATTGGCCAGGTGATCGAATTTGCCAAAAAACAAAAGAGACCACCCCCAAGTCTCTATGATTTTCTGATCTTGAAATATGGCTTGGGTCACTCCAACAAAACAAGTCTGTGTTTTTAAATCACCATTTATCTGTGCTAATGACGAAATTTGCATCACGTTCCACCGAAGTATACTTTGGCCTTAAGGGTTACATGCTTGGAAACAACATTCATTTTTGCTGCTAGTCACCTTTAAACTTCTATTGTTTGCAGGGAGGACATTTTTTTTATTTTTCTTTGGATTTATTTCCCTTTTTCTTCCAATTTGGAATGCCCAATTCCCAATGTGCTCTAAGTCCTCGTGGTGGCGCAGTGACTCGCCTCAATCCGGGTGGCAGAGGAGTGAGACCGGGGTGAGACCGTCAGCCCGCACATCTTATCACGTGGCTTGTTGAGCGCATTACCGTGGAGACACAGTGCATGTGGAGGCTTCACGCCATCCACGCGCAACTTACCACACACCCCACCAAGAGCAAACCACATTATAGCAACCACGAGGAGGTTACCCCATGTGACTCTACCCTCCCAAGCAACTAGCCAATTTGTGTGCTTAGGAGACCTGACTGGAGTTACTCAGCACGCCCTGGAATTGAACTATCAAACTCCAGGGGTGGTAGCCAGCATCTTTACCACTGAGTTACCAAGGCCTCCCTGCAGGGTGGACTTTGATGATTTTTAGACAAGTGGAATTATAGTACGCCTATCCATCGAGGTAACTATTTATTTGTTGACATTGTTTTTCCAATCATGGATTCTCTTCTCTGAGAGGACTGAAAACCTCCCTGTCCCAATGTTAAAAAAGAACTCTGCAAACATGAAACTGAAGCACGGTCTTGCATATAATAAGAGATGTATTCTAGGAATCAATGCAGTGTGTAAAAAAAAAAAAAAAACACTTTCGAAGAACTGGCTTTAAATAAAACATAAGAACAGCCCGTTTGTCCGCCTTTGCAAGCACATTTTAAAGAGTATTTATAGGACACTGTGTCCTGGCGTCCATGGGCCGGTAATGTGCCACTCTTGGGTGCAGCTAACACAAACTTACCAGGCCATTATCAGTGTCCACCCTGGCGGGTCTAGGCGAAGGCTGGAGACGAGTACGATGAGACAGCCAGACTGTAAAATTCTAAATGTAGTGCAATCTAAGTTACAGTGCGATGCTTGTTTTGTGTAAATGTAGCGATTCGGTCTTGTTTTGGTTGCGTTTGGTCCTCTGTGGATTGAACAAGCACTTGATGGATACAGGTAGTCTAGTGCAAGTCTATATTTGTAGTTGGATGCTCTCCAAAAGCACAGAGGACCGATGTGTGTGTGTGTGTGTGTGTGTGTGTGTGTGTGTGGTGCTTGTCTGATGTAATGTAGCTTAACCTTAGTAACACGTCTTTCTGGTCATCTTTGGATATGTTGGCAGTGCAGCGATCTCTGGCAGTGTGTTTGTGTGGTGAGTAGCTTTACTGCATGCCGGTCTCTCATTAGCATGTATGTTTCTCAGACATTATGGCCTACAGAGTAAGCTCACACCCGGAGACAGACAGCTGGACAACACTAAACAGCCACGGACATGCCCGGACTGCACTCTCGGCCAGTACATGATAACGGCTGACTCAGCTCTTAGTGAAGAAAACAAGCCAATTTGTTCATTACTGACTGTTCACTTGAAAAGTTTGGAGCCATGTTTACAGAAAGGAACATTCTGGTTACGCTCAATTGACAGCATTTGTTGCATAATGTTGATTACCAAAAAAAAAAACCCCTTTTCTTTAAAAAAACATATAAATGATATGCATGTTAACGGAACATTTTGGTGTGATATAATCGCATAAAGTTCAATTCACAACGTTGTTGCCATGACAACATAATGCCATAAACCCTGTAATCCTGATAATTTAGCAGTTTGCTGCAATAACAATGATTTAAACAACTTCACCGCTCAATTAATGCACAAGTTTGAACAGAAGAATGAATGCAGGTGCTGTTACAATATTAGAAGCTTCACATTTCTATATTTAAACCTTCCAAAAATGAACCCCATTCACAGGTGGAAATTATATTTTTGTGGTAATCATCAACATTACGCCACGAATGCTGTAGAATGAGCTTAACTTTTATTGAAACCCGAATACATCTTTATATAAGACATACCATTGTTTTAATTTCATTTGTTAACATTTATAATATTAATATGATTTTTTATTTATTTTTTTAAATAAGACTGTGTTCAATAGCCTATTCGTTTAACTATAAGAAACATTTCAATAAGAAAAATGTATTTAAATTTGACTGTATTTTCCTAATCTTTTGAAGCCACACAAATACTTTATGAAATTTAAGTCGTAATTCACTCAAATCAAATATCAACTCGTGTAATCGAATATGTCAATAGCATCATAAATAACTGGTTCTTGTTCTGTTCATCATATAAAGTAATTGCATGCATTCAGAACACTTGGAAAATAGTGGACTAGTCATATATTGGGTACTTTTTTTTTTTTAATCCTTTATGGCTCTGTTTCCACCTGGTATTATGATGCATCCGGGTGATCCGATCACATGTGGTCAGGTGAGACACATCACTGTTTACACCTGGTCACTTAAATGCACCTCCTGTGACCACTTGTGTTTGGAGGGGAGGGTCTCTGTTTCATGACCACAGACATCAGTCAGTATGTCAGTGTGTTACTACCTGATAATAAAGCGCAACAAAGTCAGAAAAGACGAAAAAAATGCCACGCTGTTTCTCCCAGATGCGCTTGAAATTTAATCTAAGCACAAACTCTCTTGCCTGTGTGTGTGTGTGTATATATATATATATATATATGCTTTTTTACATGTTCAGATAATATGGCTATTTCCATTTTAAAGTTGCTCATAATTGGTAAATTTTAAACTCTTGTTTTAGCGCAGCGGATGATTGACAGATGAGGGGTGGAGCTTCAATGCTGCTCGGACAGTCTGGATTAGCGTTTTTCACCACATTCATGTGTAGTTTTAGTAATCTGTTCATAAAACAGTTTATACCCCGTTAGACCTGTAATTAGGGCTGACCACATGTGATCGGATCACTGAAATGCATCTTAATACCAGGTGGAAATGGGGTCTATGAAGCTTTACAGCACAGAGTCACAATTTACTCATTAGTCATTACAAGGCTAAAACAAAATCCTTTTGTATTTAACGGAAGGGATTCATACAGGTTTGGAACAACATGAGGATGTGTAAATGAGTAAAGGAAAGAACGTTTTGGTTGATTTATTCCTTTTGATTAATTTGAAGAGCTGCGTTGCCTCGCCAACCGCTTACAAGATCAGAAAACTGCTCTCTGTAACCTTTTCTGCATGAACTTGCACGGCAGGCGATTCATCATGCGTAAATATAGCCTTGCTGGGAAAAGTATTCCTGATTTTATATAAAACCATGCATGCTAAAAATAACATGTTTCCAGTGTATGCATGTGTCTATTCGTGACTAAGACAGGGCAGTTGTGTTGTACCAAAGGGGTGCTTGATGCCAGTGTCTGAGAGACTGTATAGACCATCAAGACTGCAGATCTTTAGATGCGGTTGGCCAGTCTTAGACAAATGGCCTGAGATCTAACGTCCAAACAAACCGCAACTTGGATCTTCAAGCGTGGGACTGCCACACAATCAGCTGGCAGCGCTAATCGTAGGGGACTTGACGCCTACCAGTACCGAGTTTGTCTCAGGCTGAGACAGGCGCTTAAAGTCATAGTTCATCCAAACATCATCATGTCATCATTTGCTCACCATCACATTCCTACGCCATAGCCTGATGCAAACCTCTCCAAAAATGTAAATATACATTGCGTCTACACAGACCACAACCACTGTGATTTATCAGTTTTAAAACCAGAGACCCTCCACCAGAATGATAAAGACATCTGAGGTAGCTTTGTATTATCTCCAAGGTTATTTTTAAGATCTAGCAATTAAAATACATTGTATTTGGGATCGTTTTGAATCGGGACCATCTGCTGTTTTTATGTTCCGTTTATGTTTCATGAAGCTGATATTTTAATCAAGTGAAAACGCAACCAAAAATAACATCTGTTTACATTTTACTGCTATTACTTGATAAACATTTGGTCTGTGATTGAAACAATATACTTGTTAAATATGATTGTGTTGACTAAAAATGCTTTAAAACGATTTTGAACCCATTTTGTGTTAGTACACTGATGAGCCAAAACACTGACCACCTGCCAAATATGCTGTTGGTCCTCCACATGCCACCAAAACAGCGCCGATCTGCCGAGGCATGGACTCTACAAGACCCCTGTCCTGTGGTCTCTGGCACCAAGACATTAGCAGCAGATACTTTAAGTCATGTAAGCCGCGAGGTGGAACTGCCTTGGATCGGACTTGTTGGTCCAGAACATCCCACAGATGCTCAATCGGATTTTGATCTGGGGAATTTGGAGGCCAAGTCAACACTATGAACTCTTCATCATGTTCCTCAAACCATTCCTGAACAATGCTTGCATTGTGGCATGGCACACTATCCTGCTGTAAAAGAAAACAGGACTCATCTGACCAGGCGACCATCTTCCACTGCTCAAAGGTCAAGTTCCGATGCTCACGTGCCCAATGTAGGTGCTTTCAATGGTGGACAGGGGCCATCATGGGCACTCTGACTAGTCTCACACGTCGAAGAGCCTTGGGCGCCCAAAACCGTGTCACCGGTTTGTGGCTTGTCCCTCCTCGGACCACTGTCAGTAGGTACTCAACACGGGAGCACCCCACAAGCCTTGCCATTTCAGACATGCTCTGACCCAGTCGTCTGGCCATAACAATTTTGCCCTTGTCAAAGTCGCCCCAATCTTTACTGCTACCCATTTCTCCTGCAATTGACTCGTTGACGACGAGAACTGATTGTTCGCTTATCATATAATCTACCCAGACCTTGACATGTGGCCTTGTAAGGAGTAGAGGTTGACCGATATATCACAGAGGCCAATAAATCGGCCGACATTCTGACTTTTTTAATTATCGCATCGGCCGTAAAAAAATTTCTTGTTTGGCCGATTTTTTTTCTCTAGGGTGCCGAAAATCACCTGCTTGCATGTGAAGCGACTGAGACATGTAAACGACCAGTCATGGTTTGTTTTGTTGTTACATGCAATCGTGTTACTACAATAATAGACAGGTGTGTTAAACTGTGTCATTTAAATGGTCCGCATATCAGTGCCGCGGCAAATGCGTTTGAGCTCATAATATTAAAGTGCTCGCCTGTTTTATTCTCCCTCTCTCTCCTCAACAGTTGAACCTGCAATATTTAACTGTCTTGTCTAATGATAAAAAGGCAAATATCAATAAAACTAATATCATATACCGTCTGCAAAAATGTGCATATCTCGTTTAAACAGATGTAATAAACCAACCTCACAAAACTTGAGCAGATCCAGGATCCTGTGCAGCGCTCATTTATTTACCTTTAAAGCACGTATTATATCAGTTTCTCAACAGCTCATTGTAAAATTTCTAATGATAAAAGACAAATATCAATAAAAATTATATTATATACTGATAAATGATAATTCTATCATTTGCAAATATGCAGATATCTAATTTAAACGGATGTTATTCATGAACCTCATGAAAATCCAGCATTTTCTTCCCATCGAGCGCTCCTCTAATATCTTCCTCTGAAGCGTGTATTGCATCAGCCAGAATCAAAACTTCAACATCAAATGTTCCTCTGATTCACAAATCATGATGGTCAGTGATCACAATCCAAGCAGGTGATTCAGGCTGTTTAAACTGTCAGGAGATTGCTACTGCTTGCGGGAGTGAGTGCAACCAAAGTCTTTCTAGCAAGTCAGTCCACTGTCGGCCATGTTTGGAACGCTCTCGGAAGACTATTTCCAGTCATGCCAGTTAAGGTCCTATCTTCTTGAATGGGGAAAGACCAAAATCTCCAAAACGGTTGGTCAAGTTTACGAACAAAGAACATATTTCAAATCAGCAGTAAAATCTGTCAACACTGGAATCATAAAACAGTGCTTGTTTACCTCAAATTATGCTAAATAACGCAATTGTCCCAGCATCCATAGCTAATACACAAGCGCCTTCTCGAGTTGATTGACAGGCGATGTCTGTATCTAAAAGGTGATTGGCTCTTTTCCCTGTAAGGTGGACTTCCTTAAAAAACCCATATCGGTCGACCACTAGTTTTGCCGATGATCAACGTTATTCGCTTCACCTGTGAGTAGTCATATTGTTTTGGCTCATACCGTATACAGTAAATGCCAGATTTATGGAACACGTATAATAAATAATACAGCATATGTAAATCTCAACATGTTTGTATACTTGATAACGGTTTATAGCTACAATAATTTTATAATTACTTTTGAATCGACAAATTACATTGCTTTATTTTATTTATGAAATGTATAATTATTTCAGAAATGAAGGCATGTTTTCTCAATGCACTAGCATTTTGGCTGTGTATTTGCAGAGCGACAAAGACACACCAACTATAGACGCAAATCACCACATATGGGACTATACCGTAGGTTCGATGCAGAAGAATAAATCTGCCTTAACTTCTCATTTTGTGTTCCACAGAAGAAAGAAAGTCTTACAGGTTTGGAACAACATTATGGTAGTAATTGATGACAGCATTTTCATTTTGGGTGAAATATCCCTTTAAGAACACTGATGCATCAAACCTGTGTTGGGCGGGAGGGCTTGCAGGCACGCTGACCGCAGTCGAGAGAGGTTATCAAAGCTTTCCTGAGGTTACAGGCCGGGTTAGAACCCAGACTGCCTCTCTCACGGGAATGAAGAGTCAGCAAGCTCAAGATGTTATGTGACCCAACCTCACGACACAAGTGGAAACCTTGAGACTACACGAAAAGCCGAGGTTTACATGTTTGCATCAATGTTTGATGCACCTCTAATTGAAGCCCACTCTGGGTCTGATGTGGTGGATTTGTGATAAGTCTTGATTTATGGACAAAATAACATGCATTTTACGTTCCCAAAACTGTAATTGTTTGGTCTTTTGAGGAGAAATAATCTTGAGGGAAATAACACAGATTAAAAAAACCCCATTCTGGACAGCTGGGAAGCAGACTGCACATGAAAATGACAAAAAATTAGAGAGAGGGATTCTCACATAAGTTAAGCGCTTAATTTGATTTGACACATGGCTGACTTTGCCCTCATAATTTTGCCGAAACATCCTCACTCTGGGGGAAATTGAGTTTTGTGTGTTTGATATCCGTGTGGGCTGCCTAACACAACTAACCATTGTAACAGAGGAAATCTACCATTCCGGTCAAATATGTCACGTTTAAAATCGTATACAATTAAGCATAATTTTATTGGAGTAGTGGATGAATAAGCACAGAGTTCACAAACAGTTCAGTCATAATAAAATGCCAAAACTCAACTTGTTTCTCCAAAAATCCACTTTTGAAAGTTTTGTCCATTTCTTTGTCATTTGCTTGATTCTGTATGTTAGAGCAGTCTGTTATTTGTGTGGATGAATTCTGGGTTTTATTGTCTTTTGTTTATCTGGTTTGCGGGTAATAGAAAAAAATGTGTGGCAACAGCTGCGAATAAAGAAATCTATCAAAAGTAATACACATAGAAACTGAAAGGGCTTCACTCAGATTTCTACCAAAATAAAAGTAAAACTTAATGGACCTATGAAATAATAAAAAATAAAATCAGACAGAATATATATATATATATATATTTATTTATTACTACAGTATAGTTAAATGTGCTGTTGTACTGAATATAAGTCTTCATCAGTATTTTTATTTATACTGTGGTGCTCTGATGTACAAGACATTATTTGACAAAAAAAAAAAAAAAAGGAAAAATAATTATGGCTGTCAATTTAACGCGTTAATTCAGCGCGATTAATTATATTTAAAAATTAGGCGTTAAATGAACACAATCATGTCCCCGGACTGTAATAACTACGATTCCTGAGCAATTCAAGCTTGTAGTACCACCTGTTTCCTCCAGGGGGCAGTAAGTGAAACTCCAGCTGTATAGGCAACGAGCAGCTTATACAGAGAACAAACCACACGTACTGACAGCAGACAGCACAAGGTGAGAACACGTTCTTGTGTTCAAGCACAAATCTGAAGGCAGGGGTCTCAAGATGTGTTTCTCTAAGTTTCAAACTACATTTAACTTGACACAGCACCTTAAAATGGTGTGTTTATGTTGTGACGCAACATGCAGGTGTACATTGATGGGTCCTTAAATTGACAAATTCAGTTGCAAAATGGACTGCTGTGAATATTTATGCTCAATAATATGGAAATAAACAATATATTGCATTCTAAAGCAACTTTTTGTATCGTCTTATCAATGCTTAACAATAATGTAATGCATTTTAATTATCTGAATACTTTTTTTTTTACTATATATATATATATATATATATATATATATATTAATATTTCATAATTATATATTAAATTACTGTTATTTGAGGGGCTCTCAGCAAATATTTATATATGCGATTAAATGCTGTTAATTAGATTATTCGCTATAACTTGTTATTAATTAGATGACAAATTTTAACAGATTGAGAGACCCAAAAATAATGCCTTTTTTATATAATTGACATATTAATTCATTAAATTACTATTAATTAAACTTTATAACATGGAATAAAAAAAATAAAAAAATAAAAATGATTACAAAGGGAACTTTTACTTAAAAAATTGCAGTTCACCACTTTTTTTTCTCTTTTTTTAATGCTCAAAATGTTTTTGTTTTGCAATAACTCGTTATCATCACCACTCTTTGTTTGTGTGGAATGAATTATTTCATCTAAATCATGATTTGTGGGAAAGTACTTTTAATTTCCCAGCACTAACATTGCTAATAGTTTTTCTTCATTAAATCTGCTTTAATTTCATGTTTGTGTGCAAATTCATTTTTTTAAAAACATTTTTAAAAAAGGGAACTACTAAAAGGTTCCTAAAAATATTTTTTACTCATCAACGAGTTTGTAAAAGGGACAAAAACACATTTATACCCTTAAGCCCCATTCACGCCGCCAGCTACATCACGCGAGATAGCGACACAATCCCATTCATTTTCAATGAGAACACAGAGACTTCCTGCGACACCTGCCGTCTCGGCCGTTGGCAACAGAGATCGTCGTGGAGAGCGGCAAGACAAGTCGAGAAAATGTCAACTTTATGCAAATGACGAGCAACATTAGTGAGCAACTACCAATGAGAGTGAAGACAGCGGAGCTAATGTCATCTGTCTCCTGGCAGACTGGAGGGATTTGTATTGTTCTATATCACTTGTCTGTAATCACATGCATGGATATAATAAAACAATGATGCGATCCAATTTTGGACTATGATTAATTTTACTTGGAATACAAATTGTGAACAAAAACTGCACTGCACGACATCTGTTTGAGAACGCATCCTGAAGTCAACAAACATCAGACGGATTGTGTTGCATGCTGGGAAAGTTTCCACAAACACGACGCACAACTCAACTGCAGTCTTGTCCTGTAGACTTCTGCTCTGCCTACCATTACAAACTGCTGAGGCCAGAGAAACACACGCACATAAATCCACACACGACTGACCCTAACAAATAAACAGTGTCTGCTAAAACACAAGATTCAGCACAGCAGAAGCCACGACTCTGTTCGGTCTGTGCTGGCTTTGACTGTAAGCCAGTGTCTGGATCAGGCCACCGTCACAACACGAACCACACTGCTTTTGTGCTTCAAATGTGTGCCTTGCATGCTTGTTTATTCAATAATTTGGCTAATTTGATGATGCTTTAAAGGGCCCATTCATAGCAAACATGCTCTTGTGTTACAAAGCTAGAAATGGGGGTCTGGGTATCTCAGCGAGTGTTGATGCTGGCTACCACACCTCGAGTCGTGTGTTTGAATCCAGGGTGTGCTGAGTGACTCCAGTCAGGTCTCCTTAGCAACCAAATTGGCCCGGTTGCTAGGGAGGGTGGAGTCACATGGCGTAACCTCCTCGTGGTTGCTATAATGGGGTTCTCGCTCTTGGTGGGGCGCGTGGCGAGTTGTGCGTGGATGTTGCGGAGAATGGCGTGAAGCCTCCACACACGCTACGTCTCCATGGTAACACACTCAACAAGCCACATGATAAAATGCGCGGATTGACGGTCTCAGAAGCGGAGGCAACTGAGATTCGTCCTACGCCACCATGAGGACTTGGAGAGTGCATTGGGAATTGGGCGTTACAAATTAGGGAGAAAAATGGCTAGAAACACGAGTGTCACAAAGGGCCTTTATAAAAGCTGAATTTATGTTAAATGGAAACAGTGGAGACGCTGAAAGATCAGCTAAATGAAGTGCAAAGTCACAGAGCTCTAGTGCAAGTTTACATGGATAAACAATGGGAAAAGAGCGCCGCTGGACACAAAAACATATTCGAGTGAACGGCCACTTTTACCATGTTCTCTAGTACTCTCGCCATGTAAAAGACTTTATATGAGAAAGCGGAGCAGAATTCTAGAAGCCATATTTGCAAACTTCCACACATTCCCTGCTCCTTGCATTCTTCTTTATCAATTACTTTTTAGTGTGTGTTCCTCTCAGATCCACAATTTGTGCATGAAGAGAGAAAAAAAAAGTAACAATTCCTCACTATCAGTGTGCAAAGCTACAAATGCTTTCAGTTTAAATCTTGAACTTCATTTTGACCGTGTATATGATTTCTTAAGAGTGCAGATTTGTAGCATCATCTAGTGGAGATCCAGGAAAAATCAGCCTAATCATCTCATGTGCCAATGCCGGAGTAACAGGTGTTCAGCAACCAGAGAACAGACACAGCAGAACATTCCCTTAAGGAACGGTCAGTAACGCCACCTTGTGTCGCAAACAAGGAGTCAAATGAAAATAACTGAAATCAGCTCATCTCAGGCAGACTGAAAACTGATTTAATATACTTTTTTTTTGTTATTGGTGCAAAAGCACCAAAGTGTTCAATTCTGGTGACTTTCTATTTTCTTGAATATGTGTAGCATTCGTGTAACTATTGGCCATAGCATTTCTACAAGACCATAACCGTTTAGAACCAGAGGTGCATTAATGCACGGGTTTACCCCCAACTCCCAGGGTGGGCTCCCTTGCTCCCTATTTAGTGAATGACTTCACCTCCAGTGTGCTGTCTGTCTGCACTGGTCTCAGAACAGTTATAGCAGAGCTATAGGATGCTCCCTTGCTCCCTATTTAGTGCATGACTTAACCTCCAGTGTGCTGTCTGTCTGCACTGGTCTCAGAACAGTTATAGCAGAGCTATAGGATGCTCCCTTGCTCCCTATTTAGTGAATGACTTCACCTCCAGTGTGCTGTCTGTCTGCACTGGTCTCAGAACAGTTATAAGAGAGTTATAGGATGCTCCCTTGCTCCCTATTTAGTGAATGACTTCACCTCCAATGTGCTGTGTGACTGCACTGGTCTCAGAACTGTTTGAAATGCACCTTATTTTCATCCTACATTTTTCAGCTTTTGGACACACTGATTCTCAACGTGATAATGCATAGTACATGTAAGATTTCTAAGAAAAAGATGCGCTAAAGTACACATTAGTGTAAATTGCGTTTATCAGCATGGAATTTTGTGATAAATCGCTCACATTTTTAAAATGGCATATCGGATGAAACTAGAGACTTTAATCCTTCGATTCAAACAGGTTGCAATGCAACAACTTGATTGGGTTTCTTACCATTTACATTTATGCATTTGGCAGATGCTTTTATCCAAAGCGACTTACAGTGCACTTATTACAGGGACAATCCCCCCGGAGCAACCTGGAGTTAAGTGTCTTGCTCAAGGACACAATGGTGGTGACTGTGGTGATCGAACCAGCAACCTTCTGATTACCAGTTATGTGCTTTAGCCCACTATGCCACCACCACTCCTATAGTACCAGATGAAGTTGTGTTTGTTTCTCCCAAAGACAAACTCTGCTGTGATCGGCACCATGTTGTTTTGTCACATGACTCTGTTTGAAATCAGTCCATCAAGCGCATGTTCATAGAACAATAGTCCGGTAAAAAAGCAAGACGCAGCGCAATAAATAGAGCAGAATGCGCATCTTGAGGCACGTTTTAACAGTTGAAAATCTGTTTAACTTGACACATCTTATAAAAACGCAGCACTCCTGTGAGAGATGTTAAAACAAAGTGAAGCGTGGCACAGTGGTGCCATCCACGTAGAGCAGGGGTCGGGAACCTTTTTTCACTAAGGAGCCAATTTTTTAATTTTTGGTTGATGTATTTTTTCAAAAGAGCCATACCACAAACGAATAATGTTTTTCAATAAGATTACTTAAAAACAAATAAATATGCAAATATTAATGGGTAACTAATAGGTATGTTGCAATATGGATTTGAGCACACGTGTTTGTGCGGGTCTCCATAAAATCACTTCATTTTACTTCATGAAAAATTGTACTTCATTTTTGGGCTGGGCGATATGTAAAAAACATTTGAATGATAAATCGCATTTGAGATATCAATGTTCGATTATATGTTCAATCCCAATGGTCGGTGAATATTTTTACTTTATTTATTTTGCTTTAAACATTTTATTAATTTATTGAATCTCGAAAAACTAGAACAAAAAAACATTTCTAAATTCAAAATTGCACTTTAAACTAAACGAAAATGCAATACAAATAACAAAGTGTTAAAAAAATCTTATATAAAACCACCTCCCCAAATCCAAACATTTACCTTCTGCAACGGCTCCATTTGCCATCATGCAAGTATCATTACGCAGCAACAGGTGAAAATTACTAGCATACAACTTAATAACTAAAGACAATTATAAATGTAAAGATAATTATAAAAATCATCATAAAAAATCCAAAAAAGCTGCCAAATGTGTGTTCTTATCGAATGTGTTTGTATTATGTTTTTGGTCATATTTATGCTGCCAAAAGAAAAAAAATAGAACTAAATTTTAGGTTCAAGGTGAACGTGTCTTGCATTACTTTATGATTTAATCACATTCGTCTTTGTTTCTTTAATACAAAGATACCTGTATATATATTACTGAACCTGCAGAGTTGCGTTCACAATGTGCACTAAACACACAGCACCTCATGAGATGATCGGAGATCATTTAAAGCATTCTCATAGATGACATTATTCATGCAAACAGTTTTCAGTTGAATGAAATAGAGAAAAAGAAGTGATAACTCTTTACATGCGCGACAGGGTCCTGTTGCACGCCTCTGAACAGTGAATCAGACACGAGCATTGACGGCTTTTCTTTTGTCTGTTCTTAAAAATATAATAAAGCGTGTTTCTTCAAACACGTCAGCATTTCTTGTCATGTGTCACTCCGAGACACCTTTTGCAGGTAGATAAGCAAAATGACTCGCGAACTGGATCGAGTCTCGTCGCATTTTGCGGGTGCTATATCACACCCTGGTTGCTCATAAAAATAACGAACGTTCATAAAATCGCACGTAGTAAATGCTCATAACAGCTAAAATCAATAGTTATTGGGAAACGAGTCCCAGAACTTGTGGAGTGGTGGTGGTGTAGTGGGCTAAAGCACATAACTGTTAAGCAGAAGGTTGCTGGTTTGATCCCCACAGCCAACACCATTGTGTCCTTGAGTAAGGCACTTAACTCCAGGTTGCTCCGGGGGGGGGGATTGTCCCTGTAATAAGTGCACTGTAAGAAGTGTCTGCCAAATGCATCAATGTAGACTGACCTAGAGAATATATATATATATATTACAGGCTGATTTGAGTATTTCTATAACTGCTGATTTCATGGGATTTTCACACACACAACAGTCTCTAGAATTTACTCAGAATGGTGCCAAAAACTAAAAACATCCAGTGAGTGACAGATCTGTGGATGAGAGAGTTCAACAGAGAATGGTCAGACTGGTTTGATCTGATAAAGTCTACGGTAACTCAGATAACCGCTCTGTACAATTGTGATGAGAGGAGATATCATCTCTGAATGCTGTTCTGAGATGCGGGTTGGCACTGTTTTGGGGGACCTACACAATATTAGGCAGGTGGTTTTAATGTTGTGGCTGATTGGTGTAGTTTTGTATATAAATAACCCCACTCTCTGGTTATCAGTGTTGGCCATTGAAAAATGAATATCCGTTTTTAAATTGAGCAGCACCTGTATTCCAGATGTAGTGAAATAGGGGATCTCAAACTTCACACTGATTGGTGGTTTTCCCTCCTTATCTTCTGCCTCCACACTGGGGAGCCCGAAATGAGCCCGCATCAGGTACTCCTTGCCACCCTGAGAGAGAGACACATCGAAAGAGAGATCATGAATACATTTGACCAAAATCTGCATTTGTAAAGTACAATTTTAAGTATACATCATGAAAGTATTTTTTGAACTGAATTAAGTTTTTTTTATTTTTATTACAAAAATCCAGAATCTGATAATCAGAGGCCAAGGACCGAAGGTGCGTAGGCACCTATTGTACTTCTAATTCATATTCCTCTTTAACCCTTGTATAGTTTTAGGGTCAAAAATGACCCGTTTTGAACGTTGCTTTGTGTCCTTCATCTCATGGCATGAGATTTTGCTGACATTACCCATCTATTACACACACAAAAAACTGGCCTGGATTCTGCCTGTGTGGAAAAAAAGTACCCTTCATGGTGTTTGGGGTCAAATTTGACCCTACATGGGAAATGAATGGGAAGGATGATAAAACATGTTTTTTTTTTTTTAGTTTGTCAAATAAAATCAATAAATCCACCACAATGCAGAACACACACAGAAAAAAAGGAGTGGTGCTATAACACGTACACATTGCGGAGCGCATGTGGTCACAGAGAGAGAGAGAGAGAGAGAGAGAGAGAGAGAGAGAGAGAGAGAGAGAGAGAGAGAGAGAGAGAGAGCGCTTTGAAAACTTTGCCACATTCAGACATATGAATGGACCTCTGCAGCCACCTGGTGGTTATATATTGTAATTTAATTTAAAGTTTTTTTTCTTACTGGGAGATGGCAGCAATCTGCCCCTAACACATGGCATAATCTCCAAAAATATAAATGAGGAATGTGGATCTTCACTGAAGTGAATTTCGCAACAATCACACTATTAATGTGTCAAAATTGACCCCCAATACCTTTACGGTAAAGCATAAATGAAGGGTTAAACTCTATGGCAGCCCATAGAACCCGTACACAGGAAAGTTATTAAATTTGGCACACTGATAAGGAGCATTCCTAAATGTAAGTGAACCAAATATAAGGTCTTCATCTCAAATCCACTAGCGCCACCAACTGCTCAAAATTGCATACATATTTCAGCCTATAACTTAACTTTTGAAACAAAATTCCTCTGATTCCTTGGCTGCGTTTCATGGACCCGGCTGTACGTCATTGCTTACGTTGTGCGAGTGCCCACTACTGGCGGAACCCATGCAATGAGTTTAACTGGAACAACAGGGTTGGGCGATACCACGATGTAATCGGATATCGACAATGTCTTACAAGTCTCCTGACAATATCGGGATATTGCAAAACCATGGATGTGTGAAGTCGCCAAACATATTAAACCCTGGCCGGGGTGTGAAATTAGCACCCAGCACCCACCAAATGTGACGAGGTTGAATCCAGTTTGCAAGTTCCTCGTCCAAATATATTTCATGCCCGGGTAATTTTGCTCATCTACCCAAAACAACCACTAGATTTTTCGAAAAACCTACATATCATTGACTTGAGGGTGCCTGCACAGTTTTGGCATAGCGCCACCTAATGGTCAAGAAATGTGAAAAATGTCTATTTTTTGCTCTTAACTTCCAAATAGTTTGGCCTAATATCATGAGACTGGTCTCTTTAGATTCATTGCGGCATACAGAATTGAATGATTCCCAATTTTCCTATGTCGGCCATATTGGACATCGGCAATTTTGACTTAAATTACTGTACATTACAAACGCATTGGTGTATCATTACAAAATTTTGTATGAGTCATCGGGGTAATGTCCTGAAGGTACTCAAAAAGTTTGGGGACAGCGCCACCTATTGGATTGGACTGGATGTCATTAGCATCCTTGGGTCATGCAGAGCACAACAATACCAAATTTGTGATGGTTGGCCATACTTCCTGTCCGCAATTTTTTATTTAAAACACTTTTTCTAATTCCTCCGAAGCCTTAGATCCGAATCGCACGATATTGGTAGTGTATCATCTAGGGACAATTATGACAAAAAGTTATCAAAAGCTTTTCAATATAACAAACGGTTCTCAGATAACATATCAATTAAATAAATGGTAAGATCTGAGGCTGAATCTCGGCAACGCTTTGCTGTACTGACAACTTTGTACGAGTCATTGCACAACACCCTGACCGCACCATATATATTTTGTGACAGTGCCACCTATTGGTCAAACATTATAATGAATTTTATTGTAATAAAAGCAATTCCACTTGTGTTTTTTTAGACCACTTTTCTTGAAATCAATCAATGAAGTCCAATCATGCTTCCTTTCATGCCATAGTTTTGCTAGGCCCTGTAATTGCTGCTTGCATCTATATTTTTCATCTTTTTTATAATGAGAATTTAAGGGGCAGGATATGTTTAAAGTCACAATGCAAAAAAGTGTCTTAATTTATTTTACACAAATTGCAATTTCTTTTTATTTTTTATTATGGGGTTAAATATGGCATGGCCATTTCTTAGCTTAATCCATACAGTAACATGAGAGACCGTGTACGTGAGAATGTGTGTGCTTACAGGGAAAGACTTGATGGACCAAACAATCTCGCTGTTTTCTGGCACCCACTTCACGCTGCCAACCGTGGTCTTAAACTTTGGCGTGTCTGCGTCGGTCGGGACGGGAATATGAATCTCCACATTATTGGCAGTAGAGCGTCTCTTAAACTGAGATTTGGCCTGCAGACAAGTGTGTTTGAGAAGTTAGCCTTTGTATAACACCACAAGTGCCCAAGACCATAATAGTAAAAGTTCACTTCAGTGAACAAGCTCTCACTTTAATCATGTACTCGATTCTGCTGTGTGAATGCTTCTCAATTACAGACTCGATCCAGATCAGCGGCTTCACCTGTTCACATAGAAAATCAAACCCCATCAGAGTCAAGCAATGTCATTAGCGGTTCAGCTATATGGGTTTTTCAGCCTATGCCAAAATGTATCACATTTACTCAAAATATATCAAAAATAGACTTTGGCATAACTACATGTACGTAGGCACACTTGGGGTTTGGAACACTGTTATGGTACAGGAGAACACATGTGTTTCGCATATGTTTAAAAGAGATATACACACGTGTGTATTAAGACGGTAAGACATGAGCTCAAACTCTCCGTCTGGAGGAATGAAGGAGATTGTGCGATCGTTCTCAAAACGAGACAAACGCACGCACTGATGGAACTTCACATCCTCCAACTCCACAGACTTACTCTTCCCACCTGAAGGGAAGAGAAATGAATGAACAAATGACAAAAAACACACAGTTGCATCAAAACTTATTAGTTGAAACTGTATGCAATATATAGACAGATGAACTACCAATCTATTCTATCTTAGAGAAAACAAGAAACTTCATTTGAAATGCATTTGACTTCCGTTTACCTATTTTGGAGTAAAACAGGAAGTAACGTAGGACCAGTATGATATTAACCACCAGGATTTGATTGGATTGTGAAGAGTGGGCTATGATATTTTTGGTTAATATTATGTTTCCCCACCTGTGTGGCCTCTGTGACATCATCCAAAAATTGAGGTCATACCACAGGTAAAAAATAAATAAATAAATACATTTGAATGCCAGCAGGTCGTGCTCACCCTGTGGTCTTTGTGGGTCCAAATGCCCAAGTATAGTGATGGGGACACTATACTGTAAAAAAAGGCACCATCCTTTGGACGAGATGTTAAACCAACTCTCTGTGGTTGTTAAAAATCCCAGGACACTTCTCGAAAAGACTAGGGGTGTAACCCTGTTGTTCTGGCCAAATTCCCCCCATTGGCCCATATCAATCATGGCTTCCTAATAATCTGTCTCCATTAATCGGCTGTATCACTCTCCTCTCTCCTCTCCACCAATAGCTGGTGAGCGTACTGGCGCACAATGGCTGCCGTCGCATCATCCAGGTGGATGCTGCACACTGGTGGTGGTTGAGTGATTTGAGTGTAGTGTCAGAAAAGCGCTGTATAAATGTAACGTTCATTCATAAATATCACTCATAATATGGTTTTACTACAAATGTATTCTGAAGTTATCGGAGCCCATATTCACATAAAATATTAAGGCTAACGCAGAAATTGCAGAGCAACTATCACTTGCACACTAAATTTTGTAGTGTAATTCATTAAGCATTTAAATGCTAAAATTAGCTCCCAAACCCACGACAGCTTAGAAGTTTTCATGAGGACTTCTTCTAACTCCCTAAGAATTAGTCAGAAATGGTGCTGAAACGATTAGTCAACGTTATTGACGTAGACAATTCATCATTGTCTGTCTTAGCTGATAAATAGCAGTTCCTTGTCTACCAATGACCAAGGGCGTGCGCTTATAAAAGCGTGACGTCATCCACAGCAACAAGATCAACTCCGCCTTACTCTTATTTTAAGATTTCCTTAATAAAACTTGCCCTTAGCAGTTTTTTGGAATAGGTTTTAAGCACAGATTCCTAGCTAGGAACTCTCTGGAGAACTCCTAGTGGCAAGATAAAAGTCTTTGTGAATTTGGGCCCCAAGTTTGTTTTTGGATTTCAAGCTCGATTGCGCTTCCTATAGAGCCATCTATAGCGTCTCAGCGAGTATTGACGTTGACTATCACACCGCTGGAGTCGCGAGTTTGAATCCAGAGCGTGCTGAGTGACTCCAGACAGGTCTCCTAAGCAACCAAATTGGCCCGGTTGCTAGGGAGGGTAGAGTCACATGGGGTAACCTCCTTGTGGTCGCTATAATGTGGTTCTCGCTCTCGGTGGGGCGTGCGGTGAGTTGTGCGTGGATGCCGCAGAGAATAGAGTGAAGCCTCCACATGTGCTACGTCTCCATGGTAACGCACTCAACAAGCCACGTGATAAGATGCACGGATTGACGGTCTCAAACGTGGAGGCAACTGAGATTCATCCTTTGCAACCTGGATTGAGGCAAGTCACTGCACCACCACAAGCACTTAGAGTGCATTGGGAATTGGGCATTCAAAATTGGGGAGAAAAATATATATATATATATATACACACACACCCATAATGTGTGTTAGATATATAATAACTTTGGATTCATATAATGAAATTTATAGAATAAATTTGGTTTCATGTTGACATTAAGAGTGCTGAACTGTGAAATAGACAGAGAGACAAGGACAAAATCATTTACAGAATCACTCACGTCCAGTGTTTTCAAACAGAACTTTATCATTCAGACCCAAACGGAGCTCTGGCATTCCCGAAAGGAATACTCTCATCTTAATGGAGCCGACAATCTCACTGCACAGGACGTTACCATTCGCACTGACCTGGAGAAAGATCAGCATGCATGAGGCAGTACTATTTGTCACAAAAATACTACTCTGATGGAATCAAACTCAGACCAAGCAATAAAACCAATTTAAAATGGTTCATCTCATTATTTAAACTCATGAACTGTACTATTTTAAAAAAAAGATCAACAAAAGAAAAACAGCTATTTGTAGGAGCTACACCGAGTAAATATTAAAATTGTTATGAAAACAGCAGGTTCATCACCTTGCATAACAAAGGCACAATAACATGACTGTTAATGTGACCTGCATCCTGTTTGTTAGGATGGATTCCTGTGTTTATTTTGAGCGAGTCTAGAGACATCTAAGAAACGTGTTTTTTCTAAAACCATACCAGGAGGTTGACAGACTCGATGACGTCCAGGAAAACCTCGTTCTTCCTGTACTTGATACCCTCTGACCTCCAGGACACAGCGTTGGTTACGGTGGCAGGGGGTCGTGGGGCACCAGTGTCCAACTTGTGACCTTCCTGTGTGATGTATCTGTGTATTGACAAGCACAATGTTATAGGCGAAATAAAGACTGGAACTTTCTGCAAACACACTTATCTATAAGTTGTTCTTGGATGACACCTGCTGGTGTGTCACTGAATAGCCTGGAAAATTTCTAAGTAATTCAAGCACTGGCAAAATCAAATTCACCATTATTGGCACACGTTAAAGGTGAAGATTATCAGTGAATAACAGCTTCAATTTCGTCTGATTCAGGAGACGTGATGTGCATGAAATGCACATCAGCACATGATGTAAGGACCACTTTTGCGATGCTAATTTATCGTTTTCTGAAGATTTACAGCCCCTGGTTAGGATTCACTTTCCCTGTACGGTACATGAGTAGCTTGGACATTCTGCTAAACTTCTCTTAAACAATCAAGCCAAATGCAGGTGAGTAAAAAATGATAATTTTAAATTTCAGGTGAATGATTCTGTTCCATATGGACTCACTCCTGCAGGATTTTGCTGTCAGTAGTTTGAGGATATCCAAAGTCCATGAGTTCATCAAGCAGCTCGTAGATAATCACGAAGTTATCTCTGATACTCTCCTCCTCCAGCTCCTTAAAGTATTCTGAGAACACCTGAGACATACAAACACATCACTGTTATATGCTTGGGTCTTTAGCGACCCGACAGGTACTGTATATCTATCACAAATGGATCTACAAAATGCCCAAATAGTCAAATTATCAAATAATTTTTAAGACATTTAGAAAATAACAGAATAGAATATATCCTGATATATGTTGGTGTTTTATTTTTAATATATCAAAGAGATGATGCAACAAATATAGAATAGGATTCATTACTTCCACACTGACATTTCATGAGGCGCAACTGGCTGTCAAACACATATTGAGCTTTCCATAACACAATCTACACATTTTTATTTTCTCAGGCACCGAGTCTAAATAGACACATTAAATCCAAAATAGCAAAAGCCAAATCATAGTGTTCATGTGTTACACTTGCTATAGTTTACTTCCACAATGCTTTTTCATCAAAAAGCAATTTACAATGTAAATCAAGTCAATCCCTGAAACAACAGCGCCCCCTTGAGTAAGAAATAACATTGTATATGTGTACATGTATATGACGATATTTCACCAATGTTACGCAGAAATTAACATGATATACAGTTGAAGTCAGAAGTTCACATACACTTTATGTTGAAGTCATTAAAACTCATTTAACCACTCCACAGATTTCATATTAGCAAACTATATTTTTGGCGAGTCGTTTAGGACATCAACTTTGTGCATGATATGAGTAATTTTCCAGCAACTGTTTACAGACCGATTGTTTCACTTTTAATTGACTATCATAATTCCAGTGGGTCAGATGTTTACATACACTGAGTTAACTGTGCCTTTATCAGCTTGGAAAATTCAAGAAAAAATGATATCAAGTCTTTAGACAATTATCTTCTGATAGGAGGTGTACTGAACTGGACGTGTACCTGTGGATGTATTTTAAGGCCTACCTTCAAACTCAGATCCTTTTTGCTTGACATCATAGGAAAATCAAAAGAAATTACCCAAAACCTCAGAAAACTAATTGTGGACCTCAACAAGTCTGGTTCATCCTTGGGAGTAATTTCCAAATGCCTGAAGGTGCCACGTTCATCTATACAAACAAGTACGCAAGTATAAACACCACGGGACCACACAGTCATCACACCCATCAGGAAGGTGACGCATTCTGTCTCCTAGAGATGAACGTAGTTTGGTGCGAAAAGTGCAAATCAATCCCAAAACAACAGCAAAGGACCTTGTGAAGATGCTGGAGGAAACAGGTAGACGAGTATCTATATCCACAGTAAAACAAGTCCTATATCAACATAACCTGAAAGGCTGCTCAGCAAGGAAGAAGCCAAATGCTCAAAAACCACCATAAAAAAGCCAGACTACAGTTTGCAAGTGCACATGGGGACAAAGATCTTACTTTAATGTCCCTCTGGTCTGATGAAACAAAAATGTAACTGTTTGGCCATAATGACCATTGTTATGTTTGGGGGAAAAGGGTGAAGCTAACAAGCCGAAGAACACCATCCCAACCGTGAAGCATGGGGGTGGCAGCATCATGTTGTGGGGGTGGCAGCATCATGTTGTGGGGGTGCTTTTCTGCAGGTGAGACTGGTGCACTTCACAAAATATGGCATCATGAGGAAGGAAAATGATGTGGATATATCAAAGCAGCATTTCAAGATATCAGCCAGGAAGTTAAAGCTTGTTCACAAATGGGTCTTCCAAATGGACAATGACCACAAGCATACCTCCAAAGTTGTGGCAAAATGGCTAAAGGACAACAAAGTCAAGATATTGGACCATCACAAAGCCCTGACCTCAATCTGAAAAATGTTTGACCCATGTTTATAAGGCAATGCTACCAAATACTAACAAAGTGTGTGTAAACTTCTGACCCACTGGGAATGTGATGAAAGAAATAAAAGCTGAAATAAATAATTCTCTCTACTATTATTCTGACATTTCACTTTCTTAAAATAACTTAGTGATCCAAACTGACCAAAGACAGGGAAAGTTTTCTACGATTAAATGTCAGGAATTGTGAAAAACTGAGTTTAAATGTATTTGGCTAAGGTGTGTCAACTGTACTGGTGATTTGTATGAATGTAGTACTCATTTGTCTTGTAATAGACAATTAAATATATATCCTGTGAAAGTAAACTTATATAGATATGCAATAATCATAAAAATATTATTTATGGAAGTGCAACACTTGACACTATTACAAATCTTGGGTCTTTAATAACCCTATACACTTTTGGTAATTAAGCGGATATAAAAAAAATATATAGATTCTTTGCAATTTTGCCTATTTTTATCTTATTTTATGTTATACTATTCAGAAGAGAACGTTTGAGGAATACTAAAGTGGTGTGGGCATAACTCAGGTGGAATGAGGTCCTGGGTCACTAATGACCCGATGTATGCATTAAAGGGTTAAACTGACATAACATACAGTACCTGAACAACTTTGTAGAGGAAGGAGAACACCAGGGAGACACAAGCATTCTTTTTGGATGTTGCAACAACTGTTTGGTAGTAAGTTAAGAGGCAAAACATGCTTAAGAGAGATACAACAAATGAATCAAACTTGTCATGTTCATAGTGGAAAAAATGATAAACAGGTTACAACAACAAATATTGTTTAGTGAAACATGTGAAGAAAAACTAAATAAAAGCTATAAAAGAGTCTTTATTATGGCTGGTATCATGTAATATCAACACTTACCCCTACATCAGTAGAGAAAATACAGTAGTGCAATTAGGGCTGTCACGATTATTACATTTGGCTGATGGTCTAAAAAATAACTAATTATGATGATTAATTGTCTGTTTATGGGCTTGTACGATTAACTGTCACACTTCCTAAGGTGTATGTGTGCTTCAAACATTTATTCAGATTTAAATGGGAGTCATATAATAAAATAGGGATGTATTATTTCCTTTAAGCTTAAAAACATTATGAATGACGCGAAAAATAATATTTAATATATCAAAATATTTGCAAATACTTAAAATATCTCTCTCTTTTTGGTGAGGTTTAGTCTCGATACAGTTAATATTTACAAAATTATATTTATTTTTGTAATCCAGTAAACCTGAATAGCTATTATATTATAAAGTATGCAATAGTAAAATGTATCTCTCCAAAATTCAGCACTTTCAATGGTTCCGAAATTAACACCGCCAAGCACCAAATGTGGACACGTTTTCTATTTCTATTTCGCAGTGGTGCAACTCTGGCGGGTGCCTTTTCCTTTCTATCATGGTACGTGTCCACTGGTGGGTGGTGAGCGAAGCGGGTGTTCAATTCATTCCAAAATGCCCACTTCCCTCACCACGCGCCAGTGGACGTCCTTGTTTGTGTCAGCTTGTCAACTAATGTAACAAGTTCCAGTTTTGTCCAGAAGGGGGCTCTGTAGGCCAGCAGTCAGTGATGTTGCATGTGTTTACATCGAACGGCTCTCTAATAAGTGCTATGCAAATCCAGAAGCAAGATGAAAGTAATGTTCAGGAGCGTTAATGCCATCGTGATAAAGAGAAGACCATTCTAGGATTTCCAGTGGGTGTGCAAATTTTAATAACCCACAACAACACATACAAATTCTCTGGTTACATTATTATACATGAACCAAATGATTTTCATGATGCCCGGTTTCATTAATGGTTCTTGAACCGTTTTAGTGGAACTAAAAGAATTACGAATCAGTTGGAGCTGATTTAATTAATGATTTACTCCAAATAGACCAAGAACTGTTACCATATTACATGTCCGTACTTTCTGACTAGTCGTTAAAATGACCAGGGGCCCATTAACGCACAGGCTTATACAGACTGAAGACAAGAGGCCTACGACTCCCATGGGGCCCAGCGGGAGGAGCGCGTTTAAATGCTTTCAGCGGGAAATGCGGTTGTTGACATGGCGACAGTGCGCAACCATTAAAGCCGTCCGTGTAGTGCTTGTTCAAATGCACACAATAATACTCGCAATTAGATGATTATTTAATAATCGTTACAGACCTACGGGTAAAAACTACTGCTGTCAGTCTGATTAAAACATTTAATTGCAATTAATAGCCTGTTTTTTTTGTTTTTTTTTAATAGCTCTAGCCATAACAGATCTGAGTGAGCTGTGAGTGACAGGATACGGTAAAGATTGTTGTGTTTAATCCACATGAAACGAACACCTCCGTGAGCCAGAATGGGCGATAATGTGCCCTCCTCCTCTTTATCCATCAACAGGGTCATAAAATGCTCAATCTCGGACATGTCCACATCGCCGCGGTAATTACGGCAAATCAGGACCTGAAACACACACACACACACACACACACACACAAACGCCTCTTAGAAAACAGAAAATCATGCACAACAACCCAAACCATAATTCACTGATTAATGTTACAGAGCAATTCCCAAAGTCCTGTGGTTTCCTTTCTGACATTATCTGCAAATGCATATTCTTGAGTGCCAAAACATTGTCTTGAAGGAACTCTGTGATCATTGTAACAGCTGGCCTGGGATCTGTTTACATACTGTAATCATATGAATGCAGCAAGAAAAACTGACCCAAGTTTAGTGGGTTTTTTTTACTCTGATTTATCAAATTTCATGTCAAAACACACAGATGTTAACGTCACTAATAAAAAAAAGCACTACCATGATCTTTTTTATATATTTGATCCGAAACATGGCAATATCATGTTTTTTTTTGGACATGGACCATAGTATTCTTTAAAGCATTGTATAGTTGCATATAAATACCATGGTACATTAATGGGACATTCCAGAATTACAGGACATTAGATGCTCAGAAAACTGAACAAATATGCTTGCTGTCCACAATGTAAAATTTGTCTTAAAACAAATGACTAATATGAATTTCAAAACATTCATTCAAATTCAAGCACACCCGCTACAATAGCTATTTTTCCTGATCCCATATTGTTAATGACCAAATTCCCTGTCAAATATAATAGTTAAAATTAGTTTTTTTTTTATATTTTTTTTTATGTGATTGATAAAAGTGTATTTTAATGGTGTAAAAAACAAACCGTTTTAATTTATTATTAATCCAGTTAATAGTAAACAGCTGCTTTAAAATTTTAATGTATACATGGAATAATACATCAGGATATGGGCCGTTAAACCCCACAGACTTGTGAAAGGGGTAAAAATAAGAAACATGTGTATTTTGACATTATTTAAATCTCTCAGAATGATGTTGGGTGTGATTAGCTTTAGCCAGCTGTGCTACTGAACCGTTATCTCACCTTCCCCTTCAGATCTAACACATACACCGCGCTGGCAGACATCTCTCCACCACTCTCGACCACTTTTATCGGTAATGTAGAGAATTACGTTCACTTCTGAGGCATTGGTGTGTTTAATGAAGAACTGTCATCCGTTTAAGACGCTCACAAAATCATCAAACAGCGGATAAGAGATTTAGAGGAACCGGGTGTTGCCGCGATCAGCGCGTGTGTGACTGTAGCGCCACCTGCCGCACTGGATGAATGAGAACACTGCAGTACCACTCGCAGACAGACAGACTGCACTGTCTAACAAGTGCAGAACTTCATATTTTCCTGTTTGCCACCAATTCCAAATCTTTTATATATATATACATACACTGGTGGTCAAAAGTTTGGAATAATGTACAGATTTTGCTGTTTCGGAAGGAAATTGGTAATTTAATTCACCAAAGTGGCATTGAACTGATCACAAAGTATACTCAGGCCATTACTGATGTAAACAACAGTACCATCACTATTTAAAAAAAAAAAAAAAAAGCAATTTTTTATAAAATCTAGACAGGCCCCATTTTCAGCAGCCACCACTTCAACACCTTATCCTTGAGAAATCATGCTAAATTGCTAATTTGGTACTAGAAAATCACTTGCCATTTTTATCAAACACTGTTGAAAGCTATTTGGTTCGTTAAATGATGCTTAACATCGTCTTTGTGTTTGTTTTTGAGCTGTCACAGTATGCAATAGACTGGCATGTCTTAAGGTCAATATAAGGTCAAAAACAGCTTTCTCTAGAAACTCATCAGTCAATCATTGTTTTGAGGAATGAAGGCTATACAATGCTTGAAATTGCCAAAATTAATAAATCATCCAAAGGTGTAACTACAGTCTTCAAAGACAAAGCACAACTGTCTCTAACAAGGACAGAAAGAGATGTGGAAGACCAGATGTACAACTAAACAAGAGGTGAAGTACATCAGAGTCTCTAGTTTGAGAAATAGACGCCTCACATGTCCTCCGCTGACAGCTTCATTGAATTCTACCCGCTCAACACCAGTTTCATGTACAACAGTAAAGAGAAGACTCAGGAGGACGTATGGGAAGAATTGTAAAGAAAAAGCCAGTTTTGAAACAGAAAAACAAATAGAAAAGGTTATTGTGGGCAAAGAAACACAGACATTGGACAACAGATAATTGGAAAAGAGTGTTACGGATCTTAACCCCATTGAGCTTTTGTGGGATCAGCTAGACTGTAAGGTGTGTGAGAAGTGCCCGATAAGACAGACTCATCTCTGGCAAGTGCTACAGGAAGTGTGGGGTGAAAGGTCAAGTGCTGCAGGAAGTGTGGGGTGAAAGGTCAAGTGCTACAGGAAGTGTGGGGTGAAAGGTCCAGTGCTACAGGAAGTGTCGGGTGAAAGGTCAAGTGCTACAGGAAGTGTCGGGTAAAAGGTCAAGTGCTGCAGGAAGTGTGGGGTGAAAGGTCACCTGTAAATCTGGACAAACTGACCGCTAGAATAACAAGGATCTGCAAAGCTGTCATTGCTGCATGTGGAAGATTTTTTGATGAGAAATCTTTGAAGTAGTTTAAGAAGTTCTGAACATTTTATTCTGCCAGATTTTGTGACTGGAATAATGTGTCCGTGATCAAAGGGGGGGTTAAAATCAAAAGTGACAGTCAGTATCTGGTGTGGCCACCTGCTGCATTAAGTACTGCAGTGCATCTCCTCCTCATGGACTGCACCAGATTTGCCAGTTCTTGCTGTGAGATGTTCCCCCACTCTTCCACCAAGTCACTTGTAAGTTCCCGGACATTTCTGGGGGGAATGGCCCTAGACCTCACCCTCCGATCCAACAGGTCCCAGACGTGATCAATGGGACTGAGATCCGGGCTCTTTGTTGGCCATGGCAGAACACTGACATTCCTGTCTTGCAGAATGGGCAGTGTGGTTGGTGGCATTGCCATGCTGGAGGGTCATGTCAGGATGAGCCTGCAGGAAGGGTACCACATGAGGGAGGAGGATGTCTTCCCTGTAACGCACAGCATTGAGATTGCCAGCTATGACAACAAGCTCAGTCCGATGATGCTGTGACACACCGCCCCAGACCATGATGCACCCTCCACCTCCAAATCGCTCCAGAGTACAGGCCTCAGTGTAACGCTCATTCCTTCGACGATAAACGCGAGTCTGACCATCACCCCTGATGAGACAAAACCGTGACTCGTCATTGAAGAGCACTTTTTACCAGTCCTGTCTGGTCCAGTGAAGGTGGGTTTGTGCCCATAGGTGACGTTGTTGCTGGTGATGTCTGGTAAGCACCTGCCTTACAAACGGACTACAAGCCCTCAGTCCAGCCTCTCTCAGGCTATTGCGGACACTCTGAGCACTGATGGAGGGATTGTGCATTCTTGGTGCAACTCGGGCAGTTGTTGCCATCCTGTACCTGTCCCGCAGGTGTGATATTCGGATGTACCGATCCTGTGCAGGTGTTGTTTCACATGTTCTGCCACTGTGAAGCCGATCAGTTGTCCTTCCTGTCTCCCTGTAGCGCTGTCTTATAAGTTAGATGGATTTTTACAAAATTTACAAAAATACAGTGTCCCGAAAAAGGGATTTTCCTTCTTTTTTTTAAAGTTACGTGTTCTACAATTAAATATACACTTTGAGAATATACAGCGTGTGCTCATAATCCACAAGTTTTGTATTGTGACATGTGATGTCTTGCCATAAATGCATTGCCATTTGTGACGGTATCTGGAAAGTGTTTGCAAGACATTTATTTTTCATTTTTACAGGATTGTCTTTATTGGTTCTGCTCTGTTCATAGCTGTTGATGTCAGTCTTTCCACTAGATGTCACTTGATGCTAAGCAGTGCTCCGTATATGACTGTGACTGACCGTCTGACATCCCCTGTGACTTTGTCATTTGCAAAGTTAAAATAAAATTAGGTTCAGGTGAAATTTAAACAGAAAATATCTTGAAGCAGTATGAACAGGATGCATGTGTGTATATCATATAAAATGAAACTCCTTTGCTGTTCAGCTTCATTTTCATTCACAACACTTTTTTGCTTTTGCAAATAATGTGTGCATCATAAACAATTCATTTCTAATGTGTCCCCTGTTCTAATAATGTCTTTTAAGAGAGTTGTAATGGAATCAGGTCATGAGTGAACTTGTCATGGCATTGCAAGTGTTTTATTGGCCCTGTGTCTACAGAAATGTGCATTAGATGAGAATTTCAGGATATACGTGTGTCCATATGTTCTGCCTGCCATTGCTCAGGATGAGATATGACTCTGACGTCAGACATGGTGCATTTTAACTTTGAGATGTGGACAACTCTAAGGACTTTTACTATGATGTAATAAGTGTTAAACTACGTACAACCCCCGAAAATGTGAAATTGCTTCTTGATAGTAGGGACCGTGGTCGGTAATGCAATAAACTGCCAATGAACGTCATGTTTGGTGAAATCTTTGCCATCTAGAAAATCCTAATTCTAACAGTTTCTCAATTTTCTTACTATTAGCAATTCTTTGTATTATGTTGCAAACAGGGACGGATTAACGACCGGGCCAATGGGGCCAGTGCCCAGGGGCCCTTGACTGCCTAGGGGTGCCCTGGGATTTAAGGCTGTGTGATCTAGTTTGGTGATCCAGAACCCCCCCCCCCCCCCGCTTGAAAACCCTTTTGGGCATGAACGACGAACACATTTCATTATAGTCATCTTCAGGGTTGGGAGGGTTACTTTTGAAATGTACTCCACTACAGATTACAGAATACATGCTGTAAAATGTAATTTGTAAAGCATCCCGTTAGATTACTCAAGGTCAGTAACGTAATCTAAACACTTTGGATTACTTCTTCAGCACTGGTAGATCCATCCATCCATCCTCAGTTGTTCTGTGTTGCAGTAAGGATGTAATAATCCAGAAACCAGCCAACAATAGCCATTGTAACACTGCCTACTAATCCTACTGCAGGTTAGGCCTTCACAGTAACACCCATTCATCTGACCAATCACCAACAGGATGGATAAAGACGCATGACATCAAGCACAACATTGTTCAAAGACTCTCATTGTCTCTCTCTCTCTCTCTCTCTCTATTTTCTAATAGTCTTTTTAACCTCTTCCCTTGTTTCCAGACCTGTGATGTGAGTTATTGCTGCTCTGTCCTGGTTTCCAAATGTGCAACGGATCCATCTACTTTATGTACTCACAGATACAGTACCAAGACCAGACAGTCAAGCATATAACAGAGCAGTGTTGCTCCACTGGTGGGACTCGTGACCCCAAAATGAGTTGCAGATTTGGTCTGATTGGGTCATTGACTTAATGTCAAATTTTAAATTGTGAGATGCTGAGTGATGAATTTGCTCAAGTGGTGTCTCTGGACAGTTTTGTGAAAGACTCAATCACATCTTGTACATCAGGTCTGGCAATCAAACTATGGTGTACCAGAATTCAGCATTATTTTTTAATGGGAGTTGGCAATTTGTTTTGACATGAGCATCCCCTGCCGATACAGTTGCTCACTAATTCCAGTAATGTTATTATTAGGTGGACAGTAGCTACAGTAAATGGTCTGCACTTATATAGCACCTTTTTAACCTTAGTGGTTTTTAAAGCTCTTTATACTGCATTCACACACCAATGACGGCAGAGCTGCCATGCAAGGTGCTAACCTGCCATTGGGGGCAACTTGGGGTTCATTGTCTTGCACAAGGACACTTCGGCACGTGGAGTCGTGTGGGCTGGGAATCGAACCGCCAACCCTGCGATTAGTGCCTAACCCGCTCTAGCGCCTGAGCCACAGCCGCCCCATAAAGTCCATAATAAAGCCCCATAAAGCACAGTGTGAGACCCTACCATCGCTTCAGTCACAAATCTATTGATTTCACTGTCCATACTGATGCTGGTTGGCTGTATGAAGGAGGCAATAGAAAGACTGAACCGCCATTCCTCATAGCAGTCACCTGACATGCTCGAGTCGCACGCTGCTCTTTCAAAAATGTTGTAGTATTTATTGGGGATGCCTGACAGGTTTGTCAAAACAGCATGGAGCTGTAAATCAGCTTTTTGATCTTAAAGGCACAGTTCACACAAAAATGAAAATTCTATCATAATTTTCCCACGTTCGTGGCATTCCAAACCTGTATGAATTTCTTTGAAAATCGGCCAAATAAATCAAAGGTACTTGACGAGTTTAATGAGGGAATGAACTACAATCCCACGAAGCATTGCGAATGACGTAATCAAATTAAAACTATGAAAAAAAATATAAAAGGATTGATTTAAAGTTGTTCACTAAAAGCATAAATGCATTTTTTTTTTTATATTATTTATAGAGTGCAACAGTCTAGTTCTGGAAGTAAAAAATCTCATTCATTTTCTCCATTGACTAATTGATTTTAAACAATAACTTATAAACATAAAAATAGACCAACCGTGAGCTCCGAGGTTTTGCATT
Source organism: Moxostoma hubbsi (assembly GCA_032164185.1). Taxonomy (NCBI): domain Eukaryota; kingdom Metazoa; phylum Chordata; class Actinopteri; order Cypriniformes; family Catostomidae; genus Moxostoma; species Moxostoma hubbsi. The sequence continues at coordinate 48,067,263 of JAVLUX010000009.1, read as the reverse complement.
GGTCGTACATGCTTCTGTTGATGCCATCAGTCCATGTTATTTAATTTTCATTTTAATGGAGGTATTCCGTGTAAATAATGATCTGCCAATCAGACATTCGTGGGCAACAAAGTGCGCGAACAGAGCATTGTAACGATCGCCCACTCCCATGACACACTGTGAATGACGCAATTGAGTCGCTCTCCCTACAACTCTCAAACTACTTACATATTTGCATATATCTGAATATTTTGCAATTAAATAAAATACACAGTATTGTTTCTAGACCTGTAATGAACCATTTTAAATCAACAGTTTTATGTTTTTAATGCAATTACGTCATTCGCAATAATTCATGGGTTTGCAGTTCAGTCCCTCATTACTACACAGTCTTGCACCTTTTGTCTTTTTGTCCAATTTTGAAATACTTTTTTTCTTTAATTGAAAGATTGCATTGTTGGGATTCACCTCTGAGCTGGTTGGTTTGGTTCATAACTTAGAACGGTGTTAGGAAGGATTTTATGAAATCACTATGGAAAACAATAATGGGAAAAATACTTCCAGCTATAAATGACTGCTCTATTAACTTTCGAAGCAACCAGACTTACGATATTTGCTTAGACATTAAAAGAGGGACTCGAGTCATATCATGAGACTTGGGGGTGGGCTCTTTTGACTTAAGAGAGTACGTAACCCCTTCGAACACCTTAGCAAACGCAGAGCCGTAGCAACCACCCACAACACTCCAGCGTTGTGGCAAAGAGTTTTGCATGGGCAAAAAACATGCATTTCTTCACATATTCACTAGCACATTTGCATTTATGCATTTGGCAGACGCTTTTATCCAAAGTGACTTACAGAGCCCTTATTACAGGGACAATCCCCCCGGAGCAACCTGGAGTTAAGTGCCTTACTCAAGGACACAATGGTGGTGGCTGTGGGGATCGAACCAGCAACCTTCTGATTACCAGATCAGTGCTTTAGCCCACTACACCACTACATTTGTGTAACAGCTTTGTGTTTCATAGTACGGTCACAGTTTCAGTCACAACTCTAAAACAGGGAATGCACCAGCAGGTGACAAATATAAACAAGTTCTTCTTGTACCACCAGTTATATTCGACTGAACGAGACTGCAGCATGAGATAAGACTGCAAGACAGTTAGACAAGGAATGAACTCTGAATTTAAACTGGAGTTCAAACGGCACAGCTGTTATTGTGCAATCACGAGGATTTTCAAAAGAACATAAATTGTTTTGGAACTGTTTTAATCAGGAATGAATCCCTCATTTTAATGCCATGGGACAATTTTTTCATAATAAGAATGAAGCTCTGGCACAGTTTGAGTATGTTACTATAACTCTATGTATTTGTAATTAGCTACTGTATATTAGTAATGGGTCAATATGGAGATTTGTTAATATTGTATATAATGATACCCAGTTCACTTTGGTGCATAATGTTCATCATTTTATGCATAAAATGTGTGTACAGACTAGGACAATAGGTCCTGCATTGCTTAGCATGCTTACTTAACCCCTCTCCTATTTCTCAAGATGGGACATCTTTTTTATTCTAGGAAGTTATTGGTTACTCTTTTCGAAGAACACAATCTTTTCCTTCAACTATGAATATAAGTCTATGAGACGTCCTCAGTAATACAGTCAAAGTGCTTTTGTGTGCGTGTTGACAGGATTGATTGCATACTATCATTTGGGATGGGAATCGTAAGGAATTTTAGGCAGTATCTATTTACACTAAATGCAAATAGCCAACCTTGTTGGCAAAGGCTATTTCCACTAACTCCACCCACTTTTGCTCAGGCAATTTAATATTAGTACAAATGGCATATTTTACATCTATTTACACTTTGTCCCCGAATTACTATGGTCTCATATAACAGGTGCTAATTTGCTTGTGCAATCTATGAAATTGCGTGTGCGTGTCATGGGCATTTTGCGGGACATTTACTAAGAAAAACGCACAAATAACAACACGTGCAGATATGTTGGGCACACCCTTCAAAAGGAGGCTATTGCATGTGGTACTTTCACCAAATGCAATTACATGATAACAGCTCTCATTTTATACAAAATTTTCAATATGGCATTTATATGTTTATGGACTGGTAATCTGGCATACCGGGCATTTTCCCGGTGGGTCGACGCACTTTGGTGCCGATCAGGGAGATCGGGAGAAATGAGCGGGCCGGTGGGTTGGCCGCAAAATGGTCAGAATGAGCCGCGATAAGCTTAAATGAGCCGCCGCTATGCAGAACGGACCACAAAACGGCGCCGCGATATGCAGAAAAGGAGAGCGAACAACCCCCCCACCCCCCGCTCAACTTTTTGGGCCAGTTGCTTTGTAAAATCCCAGGCCGATTTCTCTTCCCAGTCCAGCCCTGCTTCAAATTTTCATAATTCACAAAGAAAATACAATAGTAAGTACACGCTGAGCAGGGTTGGGGCCAGAAGGGTGGCACGGGGTGGCAGCTGCCACCCTAATAATGAGCTTTGCCACTCCAACTCGGATCCCGCTCGCATACTGGAGATGGTGAGCAACGGCTTAACCCGTCCGTGTCACACATGCAACATGAAAGCGTAATGGCAACCCGTAATGTCTTCATGGATTTTATGATGACATACAATCCTATAAATAAACATATAAACGCCATATTGAAAAATTGTATTACAATAAATTGTGCCAATATTTGCAATTCTGTGCATTTGAAATATGCAATCATTTAAAGACTATGTTAGTAGATCAGCTCGGACCTTTTTTTTTTTTTTTAGCGTGCTTTTATTTAGTTTGCACATGTTTTTATCAGGGCTGTCAATCGATTACATTTTTTAAATCAAATTAATTACATGGTGTCCCGATTCAATTAATCGCGATTAATCGCATATACAAATATTTGCTGAGAAAGCCCCTCATATAACAATAACTCAATATATAATGATGAAATAATAATATAGTTATCTTTAAATATTAAATATATATATATAAAATAGAAAATATTCAGATAATTAAAATGCATTACATTCTTATGGCAGAAGAGTTCATCATTGATAAGACAAAAAGTGGCTTTAGAATACAATGTATTGATTACTACCATATTATTGATCATAAGTCAATCATTGACACACAGTTCACAGCAATCCATTACACAAGTGAATTTATCAATCAGTTGGAGATTTATTATGAGGGCTTGTTTAAGGACCCGTCAATGTACACCTGCGTCAGACGTGCTTGTGTAACGTCAGACATGCTTGTGTAGCATCTCGGGTGTGTTGCGTCATAAACATAAAATGTTTAGGTCACTGTGTCAAGTTAAATATAGTTTAATACTCAATCTTTAAACACATCTTGAGATCTCTTAGTTCAGATTTGTGCTCCATCAAGTGTTTTGAACGCAAGATCGTAACACATGTTTGTGTTGTTCTGCTGAAGTGTTTCTTCACTGTATAAACTGTGTGTTGCTCATACAGCTGAAGTTTCACTTACTGCCCCCTGGAGTAAACAGGTGGAACTACAAGCATTTCTCAGGAATCTTCCTTATTACGGCCCGGAGGCATTGTGATTAATTGCGTTAATTTTTTCAACGCATTATTTTTAATAAAATTAAATCGCAACTGAATTAACGCATTAAATCGACAGCCCTAGTTTTTATACATGAAAACATTTATTAAATCGGGGCCTTTGTGTGTATGGCATCTCTCGATATTTAAACTCAGTGCAAACAAGATCTAATTAGATACCATTTGCATCAAGTTTAAATAGCATCTATCTTTTTTATTCCTGCCCAGATGTCTCTCATCATCAAAAAATCCCCAAAAAGCACTCAGATAGTTAAAGTGCATAGAGTAAATAAACCAACATCAAGGAAGATATCTTCTTCTCTAAAGGAATATAAACAGCTATAGGGAAACGGTTGTCCGACTGCATTCCTTTAACAATGTGCTTCAGATCAAAGCGATAAGACTATCAGAGAAAGAGGAGTTCACTGAAATAAACCCAGTTGTTGATTTATAATGAACTTATTTTTCCATTTAAGCTGTTTAAAGTAGCATTGATTTATTGAGATACATTGACAGACACACATTCGGTTATTATGACCAACCCTATATACATTTCAGAAGCATACATCATGTTACATAAATACAGAAAATGCTTTAAACACACATAAAACAAAATGTGGATGTTTGTGTCACCAAGGACGCTAGCGGTTTCAGATTCACAGACATTTCATTTTTGCATTGTTGCATTCACAAAAGCCACAGGAAAAGAACAGTTTGCCAGTATAAAGTTTTTAAATTATGTGCCAATCGAAACTATGATGTTACATTGAGTGTATTAATCTAATGATTGTACAAAACAAAGGTACTACTAAAAACACACATTTAAAATATACATTAAAGATACTCCCTTGGAATACAGAGGTGAGACAACTCCGTCCTATTATACAGTCCATTCCCTGTCAAACATCAAGGATATAAACAAAGACAGCACATTCATAAGACATCGGGAGTGTAAATGGACTGTATGCAATTAATGGGAAGAATACAAATATGCATTGATATTATTTTGTGAGTCCTTGTTAAATGGGACACGTTCCCTTTATTACAGAGAATGTAAGGATTATTATACATCTAAATTAACTGGAGTCAAAAATATTATTTAACATCACTGAATCAACCATAATACATTAGATTACTCCAGCATAACTCATTTTAAGGGTAAGATCGGGTTGAAATAGCTACTTTAGGTAAATATCGGAGGTTAGCACTTTTTACACCAGTGTATATTTGGGTTGAAACTCATGAAACCTGTCAAGAGCATGTCTAAATCATAATTCGAAATCATACGTTGCAAATTATACTTGCATATATATCATTTTCATATTTACATTTTAAATGAAATTAATGTCACACAAACAGGCTTCCATTTCTTTTTAATTTTAGGGTGCAATATGACCTGAATATGCTTTCATGTGATTAATTTCCTAAAAATCTTCATGTTGATCTCATGAAGTTGTGTTTGGCTTTGTTGTGGTTTGTGGCGTGAGCTCTGTCGATACAGTAACATTCAGTAACTGCAACTCTTTACTCATATCAGCTGATGCTTCATTCACACCCTTAAAGAAACTTCCGTGATGCTTCAATCTGTGCTGCCTGAAAATACAGCAAATAGAAAGAGACTCAGGGAGTTTTGTGTACGAAGAACTGATATTTGACTCAAATTAAATAATTTTTAAATAGTGAGTAAAGCCCAAAACAAAGCTATCCTTACCTCTCCTCTCTCCTGCTCTGCAGGGTTTCACTGGACTTCACGAAGGTAACGGGGTCTCCACCTTGCACGAGCAAACCAAATTCTCCCTCTTTTGGTCTGAAAATTACCCTGGAATAACAGAGAAAACTTGAGATGTTAATACACAGTCTTTGACAGATAAAGGTTTTAAGGAAATATTATAAAGATGTCATAGACACCTGACACTCATGGTGCAGTATGCAACTGGGGAGTCTATTTCTAGTCTCTAGAAACAGAAACACAAAACAGAAACTGGCGGTCACACTAGATTTTAAACCCATTCTCAAATTGAATTTGCATTGCATTTTTGATGTTCAGATTTTCTATTGGTCAACAATCTTTCCCTGTACAAATTTGAATACATGTTCACAATACTTGAACTTAAAAGAAGAAGAAAAAATTATTCCAAGGTTACTGATAATGTCTCCCAGGAGAAGCATATACATGGAAATAAGCAGAGGACCTAATACTGAGCCCTGCGGCACTCCATATTTCTGCTTGATCTGAAAATGTCTCATTAACAAAAAAAAAGTGGTAGCAGGCAGATAAATGGGACCTAAACGATGCTAATGCCTGTCCATAAATGACAACATAATTCTCAAGCCGATCCAAGAGAGTGTTGTGATCTATCATGTCGAAGGCAGCACTAAATATCTAAAAACACTAGGAGAGATGCAGCCATTGTCAAATTCTAAAAAAAATATTTTTTAACTCTTATAAGTACAGTCTCTGTTCTACAGTGGGGCCTAAATCCTGACTGACATTCTTCACAGATACCATTTCTCTGTAAAACATTCATATGGTTGGGAGGACACTAACTTTTCTACTATTTTAATTTTCTGAGATTACATGAAACACCTCGTTCATTAGCTTAGTATAGGTTAGGTATAGGGTCTAGCCTACATGTTGTTGCTTTAATATATTTTGTTAACTCTCCCTGTATTATAACAGTGAAGGATTGAAGTTGCTGTTAGGGAATACTATAAGACAAGAAAGATATACAGATCATGAGGGTGAGTAAATTACAGAATTCACATTTTTGGGTGAACTGTCACTTTAAGGCAGCTAGGCCTCTATTGTAATTAGCTAATAGCAACTAACGTGGGTGAAACAGTGTGCTCTATGGACCTGAAATGACTCACTTGGCTTGAGTTTCTCCTGATTTTATTCTCATTCTGCGAATCATGAATTGATTGGTGCTGAAGAAGCCAGACAGATACGAGTCCTTCTCCCACCTGATCTTCAACATCAGCAGCTCTCCGATGTCCCTGTCGGACGTCACCAAGAAGGAGATGGTGCTGTTGGTGATCATAAAGGGCCTAGGAGGCAAAAATAAGAAAATAAATTGCTCCAAAGAGCACAAAACCATCAAAATTTAAGAGAACACATTTTAGGAACCAAACACGCAAACATAATTAGATTTTTTATTTATTTAATATGTGTATGTATATGCATGTATGTGTATGTATGTATGTATGTATGTATATATAAACACACACACGCGCACGTGTAATAATACCAAAGGTAATTTGATTTGGATTTAAAGAATACAATATTGAAGGCACTGTGGACCAACGAAGGTAGGGTTACCACCTGTCCCGTAAAATACAGGCTCGTCCTGAATTTAAAGATGAAATGATGCGTCCCCTATCAAATCAATACGGGATGTGATTTGTCCCATATTTAAGCTCAGATTGTGTAACGGCTAAATCATTCCAGATCGTTAATTTAACATGAAATAGAACATTTTGCCTATGGTGGGAAAGGGGTTGTCTGAAAAGTCCACACATTGTGCTAAAACAAAATGATACCTTGGAGGGTGTAATTACTATAGTAATTAATACTCAGACACTAATTTGGGCAAAGAGCACTAATGACTCGTTTAAGACTTGATGTTTAAATTTGAGGACTTGTGACTTGACTTGAGACTTGACTTGGGACTTGCCTGTCTTGACTTGGGACTTGCCTGTCTTGACATGGGACTTGACTTGAATTTGCCTGTCTTGACTTGGGACTTGCCTGTCTTGACCTGGGACTTGACTTGGGACTTGCCTGTCTTGACTTGGGACTTGACTTGGAACTTGACTTGAATTTGCCTGTCTTGACTTGGGACTTGACTTGGAACTTGACTTGAATTTGCCTGTCTTGACTTGGGACTTGCCTGTCTTGACATGGGACTTGACTTGAATTTGCCTGTCTTGACTTGGGACTTGCCTGTCTTGACCTGGGACTTGACTTGGGACTTGCCTGTCTTGACTTGGGACTTGCCTGTCTTGATTTGGGACTTGCCTGTCTTGACTTGGGACTTGACTTGGAACTTGACTTGAATTTGCCTGTCTTGACTTGGGACTTGACTTGGAACTTGACTTGAATTTGCCTGTCTTGACTTGGGACTTGACTTGAATTTGCCTGTCTTGACTTGGGACTTGCCTGTCTTGACCTGGGACTTGACTTGGGACTTGCCTGTCTTGATTTGGGACTTGCCTGTCTTGACTTGGGACTTGACTTGGAACTTGACTTGAATTTGCCTGTCTTGACTTGGGACTTGCCTGTCTTGACTTGGGACTTGACTTGGGACATGCCTGTCTTGACTTGGGACTTGCCTGTCTTGACTTGGGACTTGCCTGTCTTGACTTGGGACTTGCCTGTCTTGACTTGGGACTTGACTTGGGACTTGCCTATCTTGACTTGGGACTTGACTTGAATGTGCCTGTCTTGACTTGGGACTTGACTTGAATTTGCCTGTCTTGACTTGGGACTTGCCTGTCTTGACTTGGGACTTGCCTGTCTTGACTTGGAACTTGACTTGAATTTGCCTGTCTTGACTTGGGACTTGCCTGTCTTGACTTGGGACTTGACTTGGGACATGCCTGTCTTGACTTGGGACTTGCCTGTCTTGACTTGGGACTTGCCTATCTTGACTTGGGACTTGACTTGAATGTGCCTGTCTTGACTTGGGACTTGACTTGAATTTGCCTGTCTTGACTTGGGACTTGCCTGTCTTGACTTGGGACTTGACTTGGGACTTGCCTGTCTTGACTTGGGACTTGCCTGTCTTGACTTGGGACTTGCCTTGGGACTTGCCTATCTTGACTTGGGACTTGACTTGAATTTGCCTGTCTTGACTTGGGACTTGACTTGGGACTTGAATGCAAAGACTTTGGACTTACTTGTGACTTGCAAATCAATAATTTTGTCAAAACTCTGCAAAGAGGCACAAAGTCAGTTTTACGATCATTCACTCTCTTTGGTCCTCTGTGGTGGATTGAGCTTCCAACCTCCACACAATCAACTGATACCATCTTAGCATTCAAGAAACAGCTGAAAACACATCTGTTTTGCGAGCACTTAACCAATAAACATTAAATTCACTTTGTCTCTTTATTCTGCACTAGCATCTTTACTACTCCAGCCACTGTGATAACTTTGGAAGACAAATTGCTTGGTTTGGTCTTCATTTGTAAGTCGTTTTGTATAAAAGCATCTGCGAAATGACTAAATGTAAATGTAACCAGCTCATCCAGAATTTACATTTGTAATGTAATTAAAAATACTCACACAGTGACAGAGATGTCCTCCCTTTCGTCAGTCGTGCCGAACAGCGACACTTTCATTGGCTGTTCCAACATAGTCATGTTTTTATCACTAAAAACATGAAGTTTAATCTGGTAATGAAACACTGTAAGTGAATGAGGGAGATTAACATAAATATTATTAGAAGCTGTTGAATTGCTTTTTAGCAGTCATTATGAGCAGCAGTCAAACGTATCTGTAAGTAATGCAATCAATTCAACAGTACAATTCTGAAAACAAATCAAACGAAACCCTATTTGCAACCTAGTTTACTTCCATAAAGCGACAAATTTCCATGTTAAATTCAACGAGACAAAAAATGAAGGGTGGGTGTTTCAGAAGTGAACCACGTTGTAACATTTCGAGAAAATATAGCAAAGACAAAAAAAAATGTTCTTTGGAATAAAGTGCACTAACGAGTCATGATCAGGAATTTGTAAATGGGGTCAAATGTGATTTCAGGTGTGTGTGTGTGTGTGTGTGTTTTTATTATTTTTATGGATCTATTCAAGTCCAAGTTTTAAGGCAAAGCTCACCCTTGAATGGCATCATCTCTCTGGTTTTGAGGTACATTTTTGCGTTCCTGGTGGTGCGGATCTTGTTGACGTTGTAGCCGAGTTTGTTGCAGCGGTTCTTGCGACAGCTCAGGCACAGACCTTTGTTGAAGGCGTTTTTGGAACTGCAGCGGTACGCCCAGCTTTGTTGAGCCGGATTTAACAGCGAGTCGATGAACAGGTGCACGGAGCGCTCGTGAGAGCATTTCACAATCTGGTCCATGCCTGATAAGGGGCAAAGTGAGAGGTCAGAAACAGATCTTTCTTTCACCACAGGCTGAGAGTTAAAACTGAAGGTACAGAACAATAATACACTACATAATCGGGCTGCAACTAACGATTATTTTGATAATCGACTAATCTAACGATTATTAGAATGATTATTCGACTATTCTGCGATTATTACAACAATTAATCATTAGCTCTTAACAGACTATTCAGCTTGTGCCCGATGTAAATGGTTTTAAATGTGTATTAAATGTGCTTACTAACAATTAAATCTTTTAAAAATACCTCTAAATGACACTCACTGAATTAAAGGAAAAAAATTAATGTTATTAACTTAAATCCTTAAAACAAGATATTTATATTTTGAGATATATATTTTGAGAAGTAACATATAAGATATTTAGACTTGCTATAAAGAACATATCTTAAATATACAGTAAGTGTATTTTGAATATACGTGTATTTTTTCACTTGGTTATACTTCTGCGAGTGCAGTTAAGACAACATATACTAATATTCAAGATCTATTCTCTAAAAGTGTAAATATCTGATATGCTGCTTCTCAGGTGAATGTGTATTTTTTAAAATGATTTTTAGATATTTTAAAATTATTTTTTATATATATTAAATTCAACATTCTCAGATAACAATTTTTTCTTCTGCTGTATCCAATAAAACAACATAAAATGTACGTTGTTTTATAGGAGTTTTAGATATTTATTTTGGAAAAGAAGCAAAAACAACAACAAATCATAAATGTACGTTGTTGCAGTGTATAATGGGGTGAAGACTTGCACCTCTCTCATCTTTCTGTTCACTTCAGTCCATCTTTAACTCACAAAACAACAAACTCTCTTATTAATAAAGCTGCGTATTGCCAATTTTCTTCACGATAAGAAATGCACAGTGACACATTTATTATGATTCAATAAGTCGAGAGTCATCACGTTATAGTCTAGCTGCATTTAGTGTGCGCGCTCGAGGGATGAGCGTCCCGTGACAGAGTGTGCATCAGCCGGGTACAGTATCAATCTCTCCCCCTTAGATCGGGACACTCAGAGAAGAGGTGCTGACCGCACAGAGAAATGCCAGTTTCGGAGTTTGTAGTTATTTACGTGACCTTCTTCCGTATTATCTTAACTTTAATAAAGCAATAATGCTAGGGCCTGGGTATCTCAGCGAGTACTGACGCCACAAGTTTGAATCCAGGGCGTGCTGAGTGACTCCATCCAGGTCTCCTAAGCAACCAAATTGGCCCAGTTGCTAGGGAGGGTAGAGTCACACACAGAAGGCGCTGTTTAATAGCACTCGTATAATGAGCATAAACAAAACACGGCACATCTGTCACCAGCGTTTCACTAATTATGACATCAGACGTTAATGAATCTCTGGTCGCTAATATTTCTTTAGTCCAAAATAGGCAACACCAAATGGCCTATACCGTTGGCATCCATGTTTCTTATTTTCAATTGCGAGATGTTGCAAAAGTGTCACAAACAGAGAGTTAATTTAGAGATTTTACACTCACATTTAAATTAATTTGTCACTCCCAAAACTTTGCAGTGAGCAAGTGGCTATTGAGAGTTGTTGATTTGAGGTGACATGAACGACAGTAACCATTGACAAAGCAACATAGTTAAGCAGTTTAACGTTTAAATAAGCAGAGATGCGATGCTGCAACTACCAATCGGAGTGAAGCCTAAAGTTGCACTACTAAAAGTGAAATACATTTACCCTTAAACGGATGCAGCTTTTAAGGTTAATGCTCTATCGAGTTTTAAATCACCAGAACTGACCTCCCAACCCTAAACCTTAAACCTAAACCTAACCGCTAGTGTAATAAATAGCAAATGTGAGATGAAAAACACAATTGTGTCATTTTGTGGCGCTTCTATGACACTTTCAGCTCACGTTCTGACTCACGTGCTCTTCAGGACTCGTACCCCAGTCCTCTACATCCCAAGAGCAACGCTTTATCAGTTGAGCTACAGCGCAATTTGATCACACATGAACAAGCTTGTAAATGTAGTTGGTTTTGTAATGCAAATGTTAAAATGAATCATACACTTCCATAAAATGATTAAATGTCATAACATGTTGAGTGATCCAAACATCATCTGCAGCCTGAAACTGAACTTTTCATCAGATTTTACGAGTGAACGCACTTAACTGCATAGAGAGCTATAGGATGCTCCCTTGCTCCCTATTTAGTGAATGACTTAACCTCCAGTGTGCTGTCTGTCTGCACTGGTCTCAGAACAGTTATAGGAGAGCTATAGGATGCTCCCTTGCTCCCTATTTAGTGAATGACTTAACCTCCAGTGTGCTGTCTGTCTGCACTGGTCTCCGAAAAGTTTGAAATGCACCTTATTTTCATCCTAACTCCATATAAAGCCTCTGAAAGCAAAATTGACTAGCTTTTGGATGAATCCATTGATTCTCAATGTGAAAATGCAGTAAATATAGGATTTCTAAGGAAAAGATGCACTAAAGGATGAAACTAGAGACTATAATCTTTTGAATCAAAGGGTTTCAATGTAAAAACCATGGCTGGATTGGTAATCTGGCATACTGGGCATTATCCCAGTGGGCCGACGCACTTTGGGGCCGATCATGGGTGGACTGGCCAACATGAGAACCGGGACTCTGAAATGATTATGCAGAATTATGCAGAATGGGCCACAAAAGGCGCCGCGATATGCCAAAGGGGGCAGCGATATACAGAGAAGCGACTTTAGACAGATGTCTATGGCTGCTACTGTTAAACTGAAGCATGCAAAGTGATGAAAGTCACATACTGTAGATGCCATAGGTAGCGATGAGCTTCATGGTATGTTGAATGCTGCAGCCAGGTTGGAAAGTTCCACCATTGGGATAAATGTCCACGTGACCCACTGGCCTCTGGATCCCGATGCTGAGGTCTGGCGTTCCTCTGGTGTTCGTGTGCAAGACATCAACAAAGCTTGCATCGTCAGGTGAGAGACGCCTAAGACTGTCGGCATTCTCAAAACTGGGTCCTGCTGGGTCAAGACCTACAACACAAGGGGAATAACATGAGATCAAACTCCCAGTAGGAAAGAACAGTAACTTTAGCATCTCAGTTGTTTCTCCTAAACACCAATGAGATTACACTGAGACTTTAGCTGAAGTTACCTGATAAAAAGCCCCCAGTAATCCCAAATATGTCCCCTCTAGAGTTTCAGAAGAGATCTCAACAGTGTATCGTACTGTGCTCAGATTTGCCAAGATACCAAAGTCAAAGATCTCAATATGAACTCACCATCAAATTCTTCAAAGTAATGCTATCTGCATAAACTGTTGCTCCATAATCTGACTTTATCTGAACAATTTTATCATTTGGCACTATATTTATTTCTCATGAGAAGGTTTAGGAGAAACATCTGAGACAAAGTCGATATTCGGAATTGCAAAAATAAACAATGTTTTCAAAACAGCTTTCTAAATACACCCTTCATTTGCCATTGGTCATTCAAAGAGATGGCACTTCCCCCAACTCACGCCATTGGTTGAGTAACGTTGTTGGGGCGGGTCTAGGCGGGTCACTCAAAACAAACACAGGAATTTTTATGGTGCAACAGTTTCAGTGTTTACAGAGAAAATGTACCTATAAATGGCTTACTTATAGTTGCTTCTGCATATTAAGCTGGGATAGAAGAAAAGTAAAACACTGTAAAAGATGCATCAGCTTTAAGTAAAGCATGACTGAGAACTCCATTAAGTCTCTCAAACAGAAAATATTGCAAAGCAGTAACATAAAGAGAGAAAAAGTGTTTGAGCTGAAGAGCACACTGTTTAAAGGTGAAGTATGTCACTTTTTAATGTCAAAATACGTTCTACTTTCCCAGTTTATTGGTCACTGACAACGGTAAGTAAGTCATTCGTGCCTCACTGAGCCTCCAAGGCACTATCAATACATTGATGTTTGTATTTTGAGCAGCCCGCTTAGCTCCACCCATTCTTTTCTAGCTGAAACTATAGAGCGCAACAGTGCCCGCCAGCTTTTTCAGTTGTCTTGAAGTATTTGAGGTGGTGGTGGCGTAGTGGCTAGATCACAGGGCTGCTAATCAGAAGGTCGCTGGTTCGAACCCCATGGCCACCACCATTGTGCCCTTGAGCAAGGCACTTAACTACAGGTTGCTCCAGGGGGATTGTCCCTGTAATAAGTGCACTGTAAGTCGCTTTGGATAAAAGTGTCTGCCAAATGCATAAATATAATATATTTACCCCATTATCCATAGACTAGATAAAATTCTTCATAAAAGAGTTGTACACCATGAACCAAACCAACCAGCTCCAAAGAGAATCACAACATCATGAAATTTGTTTTGAGGCAAAAAATTATTTGAAAATCAGACATAAAGACAAAGGTACAGGCTGTGTACTTACCGTCTTTCATGAGGGCATGGACTACAATCCCATTGCGAATGATGTCATTGAATAAAAAGTAGTTTAAGGGTGAAGGGAGGTCAATTACGTCATTCACAGTGCGTCATGGGAGTGGGCGGTCACTGTTTCGTTGGCAGCTGTTCTCTTATTGGTGGATCTTTCTCTGATGGATCATGGGTAATGTAGTTGTTTCCATGAATTCCGCTATCAAACATGATTTTTAAACAATGAAGTTGAAATAACGTGGACGGATTGCTTTAACGGAAGCATATTCCATCGATGAACAACATTGTAGCTCACGGTAGGTCTGTGTTTAGTATGGACTATTTGTTCATAGGGAATCAGAGTGTGTGAAAGGGCAAGAAGAGCCTAAGCTATTGGCTAATGTTGATTGAAAACATCCTTCACTTTTGTAATTCTGTTTGGTGCCACTAGTAGTGCAGATATTACACGCTTCACCTTTAAAGAGCTTCCCACCTGTAATTCTGTTCACTTTGTTGTTTGTGAGGTTTCCTGCCACGCCTGCTACATGTGCACCAAGACTGTAGCCTAACAGATGCACCTTGTCTAGTGGGTAATCCAACTCCTTTACAACAAAATAAACAAGGAAACAAACACAACAACCATTAGAGTAATGGTAACAGAGACAAAAATGTATTCAACATTCAATTGGGTCCAGACTGAAATTTAAAACTGTTGTTAAAGGAATAGAATATACATTTTAGGGTGTACTATTTCTTTAATAAAATGTTAGGCCAGTAAAATTAACAGTGTAAATAATGGCTTTCTTTGCACACCTCCAACCAATTGACAAATTTGGCTACGTCTGCCCCCACCAGTCCGGTGTTTTCTGCCGATGTGGGGTAGTGTTTGTTCGCCCGATCCAGCCAATCGACCACAATGACATTGGCGCTGGGTTCACGCTCCAACAGGGCAGTCACGAGTTTATAGATCCAGCTTTCAAACAGACCTGCAACCTAGAGGTGATTTCATAGATTCAGTATATCTGACATGCTAAAAAAAAAGAAAAAAAAGAAAAGGATTTATGCTGCTTGTTCAAATTGACTTTCTAGACCATTTAGTCACAACTTGATTTCCCTGCGTTCTATCCATTCCCATTTTTAAAATGGAAGTTTACTTAATCCATTTGAGTTGATATGGAGTCGATTCGGCAAGGCACAGGTAGGCCTGTTTGCCTCACGGGAGTCCTCCCACTGCCTGCTCTGGAATGTTCTGATGGGAGCTCCCCTCGGCACATACGCGTTGGCACACAGCTGGCCCTGGGGGCTGCGCAAATATCCCCCAGTGAGCCTACTTGCACAGGTCCAGTGCAAGGTCAGGGTAGACGGGGAGCAGGTCTTCCTTGTGGCGCCTTACTGGCCCACACAGTCCCAGTCCTCGGATCTCACGCTCCTTGTGACAGCACCTCCCTGGCCAATTCCCCTGAGAAAGGTTCTCCTCTCTCAGGGATGGGGAACCCTCTGGCACACACGCCCAGACCTCTGGAACCTCCATGTCTGGTCCCTGGTTGGGACGCGGAAGACCTAGGCTGCCTCCCACCTGCAGTGGTTAACACGATCACTCAGGCTAGAACCCCTTCTACTAGACAGCTCAACTCCCTGAAGTGGCGTTTCTTCGCTGAGTGGTGTTCTTCCCGTGGTGAAGACACCCAGAGATGTGCAGTCAGGTCAGTGCTTTCCTTCCGGCAGGAGAAGTTGGACGGGCGGCTGTCCCCCTCCACTCTCAAGGTCTATGTAGCTGCTATAGCAGCATACCATGATGCTGTACAAGGTACTGTAAGTCTCTCGGTAAGCACGACCTGATCATCAGGTTCCTGAGAGGCGCCAAGAGGTTGAACCCTCCTAGACCGCACCTCTTTCCCTCATGGGACCTCTCCGTGGTCCTTCTAGGCCTACGGAGGGCCCCCTTCGAGCCCCTCGAGTCAGTTTTCGCCCACCTGACCACACTCACTTCCATCAAGAGGGTCGGGCACTCTCTCCTGCAAGCACTCTCTGTTAGCGAAGAGTGCCTAGAGTTTGGTCTGGGAGACTCTCACGTGATCTTTAGACCCCGACCGGGCTACATGCCCATGGTTCCCATGACCCCTTTCAGGGATCAGGTGGTGAATCAGCAAGCGCTGCCCCTGGAGGAGGCAGACCAAGCCTTATCGTCACTGTGTCCGGTGTGGGCTTTGCGCACCTATTTGGATCGCATGCAGAGCTTTAGACGCTCTGAGCAGCTCTTTGTCTGCTTCGGCGGACAGCGGAAAGGGAACATTGTCTCCAAACAGAGACTTGCCCACTGGATCATGGACACAATTTCTCTGGCTTACCAGACCCAGTCCATTCCCACACCCTTGTGTATAGCACCTTTCCCCTCCAAGAAGGTGAAGCCATGCGCTCTTCTATCCCATGTGTGTTCCCGATTTGTGAACCCTGGATGTTCTTCCTCCTAGCCCTCTGTTTCACGAATTCAGCGGAGGAATTTGCGGTCAGACCCAGTATGTGTATGAACGTATCCGATACTGGGGTAAGTGCTCCAGAGGTTTTCGGCATCCCAAATAACCTCCTGTGACGTATGTTCCACGGTACGATCTCCCTCTTTCTTGGCAGACCTACGCCTCCCTTGGCAGAGCCCTCTGCTCGTGGGGTCTTGTAGCAACTCCTCCCCCATGATGGGTAGGATCAACCTCCGCGCCTCTTCCACATGCGCCATAAAAATTTCAGCCCATGTGTCATATTCGCCACTCTTTATCCCCCCTTTTTGGGGCAGGGTGTGGCCTCCACAGGGTCTTTTCCCCATTAAAGAATAGTAACGGAAAAGAATGCCTTCCCGGCGCGTTTCATGAGCATTAAAGGCACCAGCCGAATCCATTCTTCTGTGGAGAGGTAAATATAGAGTGAAAAGGCCACGGCTGGTGTGGCCCGCTCCCATACTTGGAAGCATATTAATGCTACAATATTTACTCTTTGTCCTTCAGTGAGTACCATGCTACGTTTCAATCTTAAACATTTATATTGACATCAGATATAAATACTTCTGCACGTGGTTGTAATAACATCCTGTCTTGGCATGAAACAAAATTGCATTATACGGAACTCACCGACCATCCATGGATGATAAGGAAGCTCTGTGCATCAATATTGAAGTTACATTCCAAAAAAGACTCCAGTATTCCTGGGACAAGATAGCACAGATCCTCATCTGGGAATTCTGCACTTCTGATAGAAAACTTTGACTCAATGTCACTGTAGTCCACTGTCTGCTCAGTGGAGTTACCTGAAAGAGCCAATACCTGTTAATCTGATATATTGTTGTTTATATTGGCCATCATTATGGACATTTGTTTACACGTGTGCCAGTCAGAAGAGGATGGGCTCCCCCTGCCTGATCTTGGCTCCTCCTAAAGTTTCTAATTTTACCAAAACATAGTTTTTCCTTCATATTATTTGATGACTTTGGCTTGCTCGTTGAGGTTTGGACAGTATTATTCTGAATACATGTCTATACAAATGATCAGATTAACTAGATTACAACAAACAAAACCACACTGACCCTGGACCTGTGCTTATTAGTTCCACTTCCACACGTGTATCAGTTCCCAAAGTTTAAGACCGAAATGGGTCAAAATAATAGTTTTTCTTTCATCTTTATAAGGTGAATGCAAAAAGAAGCTGTTAAAGACAAATGAGTCTAGACAGACTCATCCCAAAATCTGTCTATAATGAAGTATTTGAGCCACCAGAAGCTTTTACTGCTTTTACAAACACATATAGTAATGATTAAAATATTGTATTTACAAGCTATATATTGTACATACAAACAATTTATCAATACTACTCATAATACTGCAACTAATATTATATACATATATTTTATTTATATATATATATATATATATATATATATATATTTATTATTATTATTATTATTATACAATGCTATACTACATACATAATGATAATTTTTTTATAATAGTTTTTGCCTATATTCTACATTCATTTTTGAACAAGAAATTGGGCAATAAATTAACGATGCAAATTAGATTTAAAGCTAAAATTAAAACTGATTAAAAGATGTATAATAATAATAAAATTCTTCAAAACAATTTTAAAATACAAAACTCACTTGCAGTCAGTGTTTTAGTTGAGTTGGAGAGAGGTTCACTCGCAGTCAGAGAAAATAAGATCATCAGCAAACAGATACTTTCTTTTCCCATAGTACAGTATAAATAAATAGTTTAAAGTGAATTTTCCCAAATCCCAATGAAAAGAGGCAACGGAATCGCGCTGTGTTTATTCTCAGGCTGAAAGTCTCCGTGAACCTGCTGCTGTTCTTCTCATTTATACTGAACGTGTGTGGTTTCTTGACTCTGCAGCGATTGGCTGAAAGTGTGAGGGGGCGTGGCTATGAAGCTTGAAGCGGGCACTATTAGCAAATCAAATAGGCGGGATTTACATTTAACCAACTGTCAATCACAAGCGTAACAAACAATGCGTATGTATAAATGGGTCCTCAAGTGCTTCCGGTGGCCTGTGTGATATAACGCTAAAACATTATGCTAAATCTTTAGAACGTGTTTTTAATGCACTTGTCGTCAATCAGACTGATATTTACTGATTTATGAATGTTTAAATCTTAGTATTTTTGCTTGTTGTATTGCTAAAAATGTGAGTGAGATGTCTTTGTGTGTGTGTGTGTGTGTGTGTGTGTGTGTGTGTGATTTTCTATGTTTAGGTCAATGTTTAGCATCAATAAACTTCAACCTCAAGACTGTTGCCTACAACAAGGGTTTATTTGAGCTTATCTTGATATAATTTGCAAGAATGCTAAATAAGATCCTACTTGATAAACATAAAGTTAATTACTTTATTTACATTTCAGTTTACCAGTAGGATATTATTTGCTTCTTGGCTGATCCTATTAGAATTGAGAGCTGGACTGGGAAGAGAAATCAGCCCTGGATGGGGTGGGGTGGGGTGGGGGTCTGGCGGGTGTACGCTGTCCTTTTCTGCATATCGCGGCACCGTTTTGTGGTCCGTTCTGCATAACACGCCAGCTCATTTTAGCTTTAGCATTTTAGCTTTAGCCATTCGGCCCGTTTCGCGGGCGACCCACCGGGCCGATTGGTTCTCACGATGACCAGTCCGCTCCTGATCGGCCCCAAAGTGCGTCGGCCCACCGGGAAAATGGCCGGTATGCCAGATTACCAGTCCAGCCCTGATTCTAGATGATCCTCCCTGATTCTTGGCATCCTTAGTGTGAGGTATTGAGATCTTACAGTCAAGCTTTGTTTGCTTAAAAATAATATTTGTTTGTTTATTCATTGATCGTTTTGCATCCTGCTAATTATTTCATGCTATATTCAGTTAACTTCATCTTTATTGTCCCAAGAAAACAATATGTCATTGTATACAAAAAAGATGCAATGACAGTGAATAGTGACTGAGACTAACCTTCTGCCTAAGATCTTCTTTTGTGTTCCACATGAAGGTCATATGCATATATGAGGGTGAGTACATTTAGACATCATTTTCATTTTGGGCTGAACTGTCCCTTTAAGACAAAGTTTCAAATTGCTCTCCATTTACTCATTGGTGTCCAGGAGAGACAATAATGAAATGAAAGAGATTTTATTAGTGATATATCTTGTAAATGTTATATTTGCATAGACAGCCATAGTGGTCCTCCTTTCATTGTACAATATGTTTATGATGTCCTGTCAGAAATGCCTTGCAAATGAACATCTCCCGACTGCCTTCACATTTTGCAACTCTCTACATGAATTTGAAGAATTCATTTTTGTAATTTTTTTCTGCTATCTGTCAAAAATGACCTTATTAGCTGGGTTTAGAAAGTATTAAAGTTAACATGTTAATGCTTGCCTGGTAAAACAACTTATCACATGGCATAATAAACATATGTTGTTGTCATAGAAACAGGGCATTAATGAATGTTGAATTCCACAATGTGGACTCCTTGATATGCGTTCTCTAAAAATGGTCAAATAAGTCCCTTTGAGTTAAATTAAGTTGCGTTACATTGAGTTGCGTTGTGTTGCGTTTCAGTGAAGTATGCAGCTGTAGTTTTATAAGTGTTGAGCTTTTATTTGAACTAAACCTTCCTATACTGTTCGGTAAGTTTTGACCAAAATCACTTTGTCTGATGTCCATTTGAACACACACTCACCAACACAAAAAAAAGCAACACCTTTAAGGTTCATGGTCAAAATTGACCATACATAGGAAATGAATGCGAAAGACTAAAAACAGAGTAATTTTTTTTATTGTTCAAATACAATATATAAATCAGCCACAATTCAGAACAAGCACACACACACAGACACACACACACACACACACACACACAGACACACACTCACAGATACACACACACAGACACAGACACACATACACACAGACACACACACTTTTTCTCTCTCACACACACATACACACACACACACACACACACATACACACACTTTCTCTCTCTCTCTCTCTCTCTTTCTCTCTCTCTCTCTCTCTCACACACACACATACACAGACACACACACACAGACACAGACACACACACTCACACAGACACACAGACACACACACAGACTTTTTTTCTCTCTCTCTCACACACACACACAGACACACACATACACACACATACACACACACTCACACAGACACACACATACACACACTCACACTTTCTCTCTCTCTCTCCCTCTCACACACACACACAGACACACACACACACACACACACACACACACACACATACACACACACACACAGACACACACACACACACACTTTTTCTCTCTCTCTCTCACACACACACACATACAGACACACACACACAGACACACACACACACAAATGATCTGGTGACACTATAACACAGAGCAATTTTTTTTATTTTGTCAAATAAAATCTATAAAACATAGCCTGAGTCTTCTGTTTTATACACTTAATATATTTTCACAGTCCATTGCGGTTTATTTCTGTTAATTTTCTTGACATTATTATTCATTTACTTTAGTTTATTAAATGTTTGTATTTGAAATAAACGATTGGTAACAAAATTATTATTCTACGTATTCCCTTTGTAACACCAGGTCAGGTTTGATTGTAAGCATATTGTGACATTATTCAAAACAGTTCAAAAACAAATGCTAAACTTTGAGAAATAATAGTATGATAATGTCTAAATATTTATCCAAATGCACAAGTTGTTATAAGATAGAAAAACTTCACAGTAGGTGACTGCACAGAACACTGCTGCCATCTACTGGCTATTAATGTCATAACATGATTTTCAAGCACTTGTCTGCAATCTGCCTCCATACATGACACATTCTCATATTTTCTTCATGTTGCAACTTATAGAAGTGAAGGTTTTTACTGTTTTTAAGTGACATAAATTTGCTTATTTGCATATGCGAATGAAGGCTGATATCGAGAAATGTATATGTAAATAAGATCTAAAAAAAAAAAACATAAAATCCCCAAAGAAGTGCATCACTTTATTTTTACTTCAGGATAGAAGGAATGTTATTATTATATCTTGAATGAAAGAAAGAAAAGAAAAAAAGATACACCTGAACTGTTTCCGTGAGCAGAAAAGCAGCCATTCTTTAACAGAATAGGAGGTTTAAATTCACAACAAATAAATTGAAATGTTTCAAGGCTTCTTTACAACACACATCTGAACACATACGTGTGATGTATTTTTGTCCAAAATCATTGAAAAGCAGTGTTGTATAGTTGCAATTAATTAAAACCTGTAGCTTTATTAAACAGACATTGTTTACAAGTTTATCGTGAGGTATGTCTCTTTAATTCACAAGGCAAGACTGAGTGGTAAGACATAATCGGACCACCTGTTGGCATGTTAACATACTGTATGAACGCATGGCTCTGTTCTGGATATAATGTTTAAAAGCTGTCTTAACAATAGGAAACACACACATGCTTACAAGTTGTCTCACTCTCAAACAAACACTAAAATCTGAAAAAATCTCTCATTTCCACTCACTAAGGTACAGTGTGTGGATTTCTGATAGTGATGGTGCTGTTTTTACATCAGTAATGTCCTGACTATACTTTGTGATCAGTTGAATGCCTCTTTGTTGAATTAAAATACCAATTTCCATCCGAAACAGCAAAATGTGTACATTGTTCCAAACCTTTAATGTTATTTACATATTTTAAGTGTGATTTAGAGTAAAAATATGTTTTGGGGAAACTGCATCTGCAGAGCTACTATTTTCACCTCAGATGTTTTTCTTAAAAACACACCTCCCATACAGCCAATCTTAGAGAGCTGTTTTATTTTAATAAGACTTTCTCTTGGGGGAAGTTACCTGCTGTTATCAGGCCTGCGGTCTTGGTATAATATTTCTTAATAATACTATTACACAAACAAACACACTACCATAACAGCTTTAAGAAAACACACTGAATCCAGAGTCCACATGCTTAAGCTGCGCTGATATGAGTTTTTGCATTCTTGACTTGAGCTGCATTGAAATTGAGTTGTGTAGACCTGTTGCATTAAAATATGCTGAATTGATTTGCGTTGACTAGAGTTGCCTTGACTTGTTGACTCAGTTGCACTGAGTTGAGTTGCACTGTGTTGTATTGTGTTGAGATGAGTTGAGTTGCGTTGAGATGAGATGAGTTGCATTGACTTGTTGAGTAGAGATGAGTTGAGTTGCATTGACTTGTTGTGTAGAGATGAGTTGAGTTGAGTTGCATTGACTTGTTGAGTAGAGATGAGTTGAGTTGAGTTGCATTGACTTGTTGAGTAGAGATGAGTTGAGTTGAGTTGCATTGACTTGTTGAGTAGAGATGAGTTGAGTTGCGTTGAGATGAGATGAGATGAGTTGCATTGACTTGTTGAGTAGAGATGAGTTGAGTTGCATTGACTTGTTGCATTGAGATGAGCTGAATTCATTGTGTTGACTTGTTGCGTTGAGATGAGTTGAGTTTGCATTGAATTGAGTAGCATTGACACAAGTTGAGTTGAGTTATATTGTGTTGACTTGAGTTGAGTTACATTGCATTGACTTGAGTTGAGTTATATTGCGTTGACTTGAGTTGAGTTATATTGTGTTGACTTGAGTTGAGTTACATTGCATTGACTTGAGTTGAGTTATATTGCGTTGACTTGAGTTGAGTTATATTGCGTTGACTTGAGTTGAGTTACATTGCATTGACTTGAGTTGAGTTACATTGCATTGACTTGAGTTGAGTTATATTGCGTTGACTTGAGTTGAGTTACATTGCATTGACTTGAGTTGAGTTATATTGCATTGACTTGAGTTGAGTTATATTGCGTTGACTTGAGTTGAGTTACATTGCATTGACTTGAGTTGAGTTATATTGCGTTGACTTGAGTTGAGTTATATTGCGTTGACTTGAGTTGAGTTACATTGCATTGACTTGAGTTGAGTTATATTGCATTGACTTGAGTTGAGTTATATTGCATTGACTTGAGTTGAGTTATATTGCGTTGACTTGAGTTGAGTTATATTGCGTTGACTTGAGTTGAGTTACATTGCATTGACTTGAGTTGAGTTATATTGCGTTGACTTGAGTTGAGTTATATTGCGTTGACTTGAGTTGAGTTATATTGCATTGACTTGAATTGAGTTATATTGCGTTGACTTGAGTTGAGTTATATTGCGTTGACTTGAGACGAGTTATATTGCGTTGACTTGAGTTGAGTTACATTGCATTGACTTGAGTTGAGTTACATTGCATTGACTTGAGACGAGTTACATTGCATTGACTTGAGTTGAGTTACATTGCGTTGACTTGAGACGAGTTATATTGCATTGACTTGAGTTGAGTTACATTGCATTGACTTGAGTTGAGTTATATTGCATTGACTTGAGTTGAGTTATATTGCGTTGACTTGAGACGAGTTATATTGCATTGACTTGAGACGAGTTATATTGCATTGACTTGAGACGAGTTATATTGCATTGACTTGAGTTGAGTTGAGTTACATTGCATTGACTTGAGTTGAGTTATATTGCATTGACTTGAGACGAGTTATATTGCATTGACTTGAGTTGAGTTGAGTTACATTGCATTGACTTGAGTTGAGTTATATTGCATTGACTTGAGTTGAGTTACATTGCATTGACTTGAGACGAGTTATATTGCATTGACTTGAGTTGAGTTACATTGCGTTGACTTGAGTTGAGTTATATTGTGTTGACTTGAGTTGAGTTATATTGCGTTGACTTGAGTTGAGTTATATTGCGTTGACTTGAGTTGAGTTACATTGCATTGACTTGAGTTGAGTTACATTGCATTGACTTGAGTTGAGTTATATTGCGTTGACTTGAGTTGAGTTACATTGCATTGACTTGAGACGAGTTATATTGCGTTGACTTGAGTTGAGTTACATTGCATTGACTTGAGTTGAGTTACATTGCATTGACTTGAGTTGAGTTACATTGCGTTGACTTGAGTTGAGTTATATTGCGTTGACTTGAGTTGAGTTACATTGCATTGACTTGAGTTGAGTTACATTGCGTTGACTTGAGTTGAGTTATATTGCGTTGACTTGAGTTGAGTTATATTGCGTTGACTTGAGACGAGTTATATTGCATTGACTTGAGTTGAGTTACATTGCATTGACTTGAGTTGAGTTATATTGCATTGACTTGAGTTGAGTTATATTGCATTGACTTGAGTTGAGTTATATTGCGTTGACTTGAGTTGAGTTACATTGCGTTGACTTGAGTTGAGTTATATTGTGTTGACTTGAGTTGAGTTACATTGCACTGACTTGAGACGAGTTATATTGCACTGACTTGAGACGAGTTATATTGCGTTGACTTGAGACGAGTTATATTGCGTTGACTTGAGTTGAGTTATATTGCATTGACTTGAGTTGAGTTATATTGCGTTGACTTGAGTTGAGTTATATTGTGTTGACTTGAGTTGAGTTATATTGCGTTGACTTGAGTTGAGTTACATTGCATTGACTTGAGTTGAGTTACATTGCATTGACTTGAGTTGAGTTATATTGCATTGACTTGAGTTGAGTTATATTGCGTTGACTTGAGTTGAGTTACATTGCGTTGACTTGAGTTGAGTTATATTGCGTTGACTTGAGTTGAGTTATATTGCGTTGACTTGAGTTGAGTTACATTGCGTTGACTTGAGTTGAGTTATATTGCGTTGACTTGAGTTGAGTTATATTGCATTGACTTGAGTTGAGTTATATTGCGTTGACTTGAGTTGAGTTATATTGCGTTGACTTGAGTTGAGTTACATTGCGTTGACTTGAGTTGAGTTATATTGCGTTGACTTGAGTTGAGTTATATTGCGTTGACTTGAGTTGAGTTACATTGCATTGACTTGAGTTGAGTTATATTGTGTTGACTTGAGTTGAGTTACATTGCATTGACTTGAGTTGAGTTATATTGCGTTGACTTGAGTTGAGTTATATTGCGTTGACTTGAGTTGAGTTACATTGCATTGACTTGAGTTGAGTTACATTGCATTGACTTGAGTTGAGTTATATTGCGTTGACTTGAGTTGAGTTATATTGCGTTGACTTGAGTTGAGTTACATTGCGTTGACTTGAGTTGAGTTACATTGCATTCACTTAAGTTGCGTTGACTTGAGTCACGTTAAGATGAGTTGAATTGCATAGCGTTGACTTGAGGCACCTTGACTTGTTGCGTTGAGATGAGTTGTATTGCGTTGACTTGAGGTGCAATGAGTTGAGTTGCGTTGATTTGACTTGAGATGACTTGAGTAGCGTTGACACCAATTAAGTTACATTGCATTGACCTGAGTTGCATTGAGATGAGTTGAGTTGCATTAACTTGACTTGTTAAGCTCCACTGCATTGATTTGAGTTGCGCTGATATGAGTTGCACTGAGATAATTTGAGTTGACTTGAGTTGCACTGCATTGCATAGACTTGAGATTGTTGAGATGAGTTGAGTTTTGTTGACTTATTGCATTAAGATTAACTAGGTTGAGATGAGTTAAGTTGTAAAAACTTGACTTGTTAAGATGCATTGCATTGAGTTGAGTTTCCTTGAGTTGCATTGCGTTGACTTGAGTTGAGAAGAGCTGAAATGTGTTGTGTTGACTTAAATTTAGATGTATTGCATTGACTTCAGTAGCGTTGAGATGAGTTGCGTTGGAATGAGTTGAGTTGTAATATGTTGACTTGAGTTGAGATGTATTGCTATCTTGAATTGTGTTGAGATGAGTTGAATTACATTGAGTTATGTTGAGTTCACAACAATGTTATTTTTCAATTTTGAGATCAGGTATTGTTTCTAAAACACCTCAGGAGTTTTCTCAGGCCGATATTTGAGACCTGTTTTGATGGACCTCAGTGTCACCTTCTGATGAAGAACAACACTGAAGATCACATGACTGTGACATCATATTTTGACATCAAAGCATCCGTTTTTAACACTAGTGTCTATGCACGAGGGTTGTGTTTACCCACACAAAACAGCACTGTAGTGATACTATGGCACAGTGATGTATGAAATGGAAACACCATAGCAGATGATCAAAAGTATTAGCAGCAAGATGTTGCTTCAGAGCTGTTAGCTGGCACTGTACCTACCTTCACTGGTCATTGTAGAGAAGTGCCAATAGGGGGCGTTATAGTACAAAATGTTTGGCCAGACCTTTGATTTTAATGGTAGTTTTGATTTGGTACTCAGATGATTTTAAGAATATTAAGAGTAGTTGATCATTTGAATTCTTGGTGTTTGCTTCTAATCTTCTAATAATGCCATGAATGATAAACCTACTACACTTATTTGTTACCATTTTTAAGACATGCACCATGTAGATACATGTTATATGAATAGAGTAATATCAGCATTTCATGGTATTACAGAATGAAAATCCAAGGCACTCTCATGAGATTATAAATGAAATATAATACAAGTTAAGCTCAATATAAATACAACATAAATACATTTTGGGTTACTGTGAGGAACTTACAATGGAAGTGAATGGGGGACGATTTTTAAACATTAAAATGCTCACTGTTTCAAAAATATAGACACAAGACGTAAACAATATATATAACAGCATGTTAACATGATTTTAGTGTGACAAAATCACATACTAACATTTTCTGCATAAAGTTATAGCCAATTTTACACATTTGTTGCTATGGCGATATAGTCAATACACCCTAAAACACTAAAACGGCTGTGTAAGGGGATTAAAGGAAAGGAGGAGGCGAGAACCGGCTTGACAATCTAAATCATATTTTAATTGTAAAACTGAACCAAAAAGACCCACAAACCCTCAAAGGTGTTAGACAGCTGTCCGGAAATCTCTCTCTCTGTCCCACTGCAGTCTCAGCCTGATTAGGGGCCGGCCCTCCGTCCTGTCACTGACTGTAATGACAATTTAACCAACTTTACAGCTCAAATAATACAAGAGTTTTAACAGAAAAATTAATGTAAGCGTTTTTATAGAATTATAAGCTTCACATTTAAGCCTCCAAAATTTGGCCCCATTCACCTCCATTGTAAGTGCTTCACTGAATCTCGATTTTTGATTTTATTAAGGAAAATGACAGATGAGTCGAAATTAATTATTGTGGTAATTAACATTATGTCTCAAAATGCTGTCGATTGAGCTTAACATGTATCGAATCCGGAATATTCCTTTAAAGCCCTCCATCCTGTACACTCCCATAACAGGAACAGAGAGAGCCATGTTTCCTATTTGACAAATATTGCATGTTTATGATTGTCTGAAGATATTATTCCACATCTCACCACTAGAGGACAGCCAGCAATGGCCAAATTATTCCTCAAACTGTATACTGTATTTGATCTGTCTATGGTCTACATTATGAAATAAGTAAATACATTCAACCACAAATCATGTTTAAAGCTTGGCAACATTTCTTGATAACAGGTCACTTTTTAAGGTTTATTTCAACTTCTGAGTCCGTCAATCCGTGCATCTTATCACGTGACTCGTTGTGCATGACACCGCGGAGACTCACAGCATGTGGAGACTCATGCTACTCTCCACGATCCACACACAACTCAACACACGCCCCATGTTTAAAAGTGATAGTAAGAGCATTTCCACATGCACAATGTGACGAGAACTTACAGGATTTGGACTTAACAGATGTGTGGCCACAAGAAAGCCACTTTGCCAAATGTTTTACTTTATGCTGTTTAAATATTTCAAAATATGCTCACCTTTAACAATATGCGTCAAAAGTTAGCATTGCTTGTGTTTGTTGCCTTGGTAACACAACCTCACCTTTCATCTTGGTTCAGCTACACTACAGTCATCCAGGACAGCCCGGGACCTGGAAAAAGTGGTTGATGACAAGCTTAACTTCACGCACCCATCTCATCAGCCGCCCAGTTGATCAGGTTTGTATTTTAGAACATCAGGAAAAGCAGACCATTCCCGTCTGAATATGCTGCGCAGCTCGTAATCCAAGCTCTGGTCATTTAAAGACTGGACTCCTGTAATGCTCTGTTGGCCGGCCTCCCAGCCAGCACGATTAAGCACGTCACAAAGAAACAGATCAATATTTAAGTAACTTCTTTACTGTAAATCTCCACTTTCACTTTCACATTCTTCTTTTGTTTTTGGTGATTTGCCTTCTTCTTGCATATCACCACCTTCTGGGAATGTTCCGCACTTATATAGCGCCTTTTTAACAACCCTTTTAACCTTAACGGTATTCAAAGCACTTTACACTGCGTCTCATTCACCCATACACACACATTCATACACCAATGGTGGTAGAGCTGCCATGCAAGGCGCTAGCCTGCCATTGGGAGCAACTTGGGGTTCAGTGTCTTACCCAAGGACACTTCGGCCGGGATTCGAACCACCAACCCTGTGATTAGTGGCCGACCCACTCTACCAACTGAGCCACAGCCGTCCCAAAAGGGAGGAGCTTTTAAAATTCTGGCCACCATTCACTTGCATTGTATGGACCTCCAGAGCTGAGATATTCTTCTAAGACTCTTTGTTTGTGACTAGTAGAAGAAAGAAAATCATACACATCTGGGATGGCATGAGGGTGAGTAAATGATGAGAGAACGTTGGTAGAACTGTACCTTTAATGCACGTTGTAGATGTAGCCTTCATTGACATGCTGAAGACCTTTTAGACAATTTAATTACTACATATACATGCACGGTTAATACAGATATAATGAAAAATACTGAGGTAAAATGTACATTTCTCAGTAGTTTCACAGAATAAAAGTGAGATAAATCACGTTTAATGCTGCCGGGTTCTACCTGAGAAATAAATATGTAATTAAAACATCATTATCATGAAATAAACTGATGTCATGATGATTAAGACCCAGACACAAATCAGTTGCAAATCATATTTGACAGCAAAATGCTGCATGCAACTGGTCAATCATAATCAAGTGTTCCAGTGAAGAGTTTATCAAAGGAAATAAAACTAGGATTGGACAAAACATACATTTAGGATCTCCCTCAAATAAAAGGCTCTGAAGATAACAATGAAAATAAAAATGTGCAATAATCACACATTTTCAAAAGTATACATTGATGAGCCAAAGCATTATGACCACTCACAGGTGAAGCGAATAACCGGTTCCCGCCTCCTCCTTGCCTGTCCTTTACCTGTTACAATGATGAAGAGTTCATAGTGTTGACTTGGCCTCCAAATTATCCAGATCTCAATCCGACTGAGCATCTGTGGGATGTGCTGGACCGACAAGTCCGATCCATGACTGTCCCACCTCGCAGCTTAGAGGACTTGAAGGATCTGCTGCTAATGTCTTGGTGCCAGATACCACAGGACAGGGGTCTTGTAGAGTCCATGCCTGACGAGTCGGTGCTGTTTTGGCTGCACACGGAGGACCAACAGCATATTTGGCAGGTGGTCAATATTTTGGCTCATTGGTGTATTTATAAACAGAAACATTACACGTGTTAGCATCAAACTTGCCAAATGACATAAGGATGAGCAAATAATGACAGAAATTTCCTTTTTGGATAAACGTTTTCTTTTTAGGCCTAATTGTAGTTCATAATCAGTTTAGTGCTTTTATACGGCAAATTCCTTCCAGGTTGGTTACGGTTGGCTGTAGATGTCTGCCAGCCCTCTTTAAAAACATCACTATCATACCACATGTCTTACAGGACTTGCGAATGTAATATGAACTTATGCGCCTTTCTGAATGAGTGACTCACAGTCTATTACAGCAATGCAACATTCCTCCATAGACTAAAAAAACAGACTTCTGCTTATAAGGAACCGAACTTTCACAAATTAATAATGTTCACAGTGTCTGCTTCAACCTCCAAACCCTCTAAAAATGGTTTATGGAGACTATAAACTCTTTAAGGTCATGAGCTCTAATTCACTGAAAGCATTTGAGGCCGTGATGATCTGAGCGGATCTGGAAAATATCACATTATCTGATGGGGTTATGTAGAAGAAAGAGAGATTGAGAAAGGAAAAGGAGTTCATCCACACACTGGCTCTTTTCCACATCTTTTCCCTGAGGTCTAAGACCGTCTGTCTCATTATGTTTATGTCTGCTTTCAGCGGAGATATCAGCTACAACTCTTGAATTAATGCTGTGTAAAACTGTCTGATTCACCATTATATTATTAGAGGCCCTTCAAATTGACCACGATAGCCACAGTTTCAGGCAAAATACCATAGTTACAACAGTTATATGTACTACTGTGAATCAGGGCTTTTGGTGTAGTGTCGGGCACTACTGAGTGACGGCATCTCATTCAAATGGGTCAATGATGTGAAGCTCATTTCTTTGTCCATATGTAATAAATTATTAAAAAGTACAATACAAATGCATTTCACACAAACGTGAATGCACCTCTTCTATGATATTTTGATATTTTTTCTGGGCCTCGAAGTTAAAAATGGTCAGTATTCTAACATTTTAGTGAAAAGGCACATTTGGTTCAGGACATTTGGAGCAACCGTGAGAAAACTTTTTTTGAAATGAATGATGAGTTGTGTGTACTCTCATGCATGCAAGGTGAAAATAATCTATTTTAATACCTTTTACTTGCTGGTTACACCAATTAAGATTCAACTTTATTGTCATTGTGCAGGTACAGAGCCAATGAAATGCAGTTTTTTCGCACATCCCAACTAAGTTGGGTCAGAGCGCAGGGTCAGCCATGAAACAGCACCCCTGGAGCAGATAGGGTTAAGGGCCTTGCTCAAGGGCCCAACAGCAGTATCCTGATGGTGCTGGGGCTTGAACCCCCGACCTTTCGGTCAGTAACCCAGAGCCTTAACCACTGAGCTACCACTGGCCCTGCCACTGGCCCACTGGCATACAATCGACACATCATACAAATTTCGACCCATTTGTCAGAGGTCTCCCGGATTTTGGTACCCAAATGTTTACAGGTGTGGTCAATGGTGACCACGTGACAATTTAAAGGCATTAAATCAATTTATTTGTAGAATATGCTGGAAATGTTTTTCAAAAATAACATGAACTTAAAGATTACATATCTATGAACTCGGCACATCCCTTACAAATTAAATCTAGAGTTCTGGTAAACTTGCCACAAGTTTGCCACTCATTATTTTCACATGCAAATGAGTGTATAGTTTCTCTCTGCTATGTTTGAGGAGGTCATCAGCCAGCAATGTGTGTTGTACTCCATTCTCAGGACCTCAGCAATGCTCTTGACTCAGACCATCAAATCAGACTATTCCCAAAGCACCCAGATGCTTTTGTGGGTGTTATTACCATAAAAGGATACGAGGAGAGGAGATGTACTTCCTGTGGGAGGATTTTATTTCCTGCCAGTCATGTATTCATCTGTGCTATCTCTCTATCACTGCTCACAACTGCTGAAATGTATCAACTATCACTTTAAAAAAAACTATAAAGACTGTAAAATGTATTAAATGAGCAATGAGATTAAATGAGCAAATGAAGACTATTGCTAAAGTCTCCTTCTGAAGTCTGAGAATGCATCTCAACAATGGTTATTTTTCCCATGGAAATTGCAGAAACATCAGAGATAAAGTTGATACTTCAACGAAACCCCTATTTCGTGTCCCGAGAGAGCAAAAAAATGTTTCTCTGGGTATAGTCGGCCACAGCTTGATTATCCGTCTCAGTCGTGTAATTCCAAGTCAAGCACTCAAGTTTCCTCATGAGACTCCAGCAATCTCTTGTAACAGTCAATCGAAACATTCTTGGCGGGTTACACGGTTGCTGTTGCTTTGAGTAAGCACTAGGCTTTAAATGTTATGATTTCTTTATAGACTGTATTTTTAGACTGAACAACAGCTAACCAACCCAGCTTGGGACTAACCATCATGACCCACCTGTCTGTGTTGAGCCCCTCTAGACCAAATTACCATCATCTTACAAATGAGCTAAACCAAGCCGAGCTATGAAATCAGCCTATAAATATAATCCATATAATCTTTATGTAGCCCTGCGATGGACTGGCGACCTGTCCAGGGTGTACCCTGCCTTTCGCCCAATGTTAGCTGGGATAGGCTCCAGTCCCCCCTGCGACCCTGTACACAGGATAAGCGGTTGACGATGGATGGATGGATGGATGGATGGATAATCTTTATGTATGCCATTCTTTGATATAACCAAGAAAAATTTATATATTGTGACTTTCATGTATTGATTTTGAGTTCATTGCAATTTATTGAATCATTCATTTATCATCAGGTTTGGACATATAGAACAAATTTAGTAAATTAACGTATTAAACCTGTGTGAAAAAAAATTAGATTATTCTGCATTAACAGTTTCAGAACTGATTCATGCAAACATTCCCATCTCAGACTTTTCCTTCGCTTGGAATTCCTCTTTTTCCACATTGTTTTGACGCTCGAGTAACAGAAGGAAAAACATCATCCTCTCTTACCTAAAGTCTCTCGCCAACCCTGTTTTTAATAACTGAATCAAACTTACTTCTGTAAATCAAACTATATGAGAACAACTATGAAATTCTATTGGCTGTAAAATATTCTTGGTGGTTTCCAGGGCGTTGCTATGCGATTGCTAAAGTGTTCTGGGTAAATGCATTTCATTGTCCGTCAGGCAACAACCAAGCCGAATCATTTAGAAAAGTAATAGCACACCTCTAACAACACACAAACAATTATAATCTTGCATGTCTTAATTGAACACATCCCATTAAACATTCACAGTGCTGTGGAAATAGTAAGTGAACCACTAGGCTTGATTGGAGATTGGAGCTGTGGGTTAGAGCTACTTTGACTTATAAAAAGCACTCAAACATTTTGAGTTTGCTATTCACAAGAAGCATCTGTTGACGTGGACCATGCCTCGCAAAATAGAGATCTCAGAAGACCTACGATCAAGAACTGTTGCTTTGCATAAAGCTGGAAAAGTCACAAAGTTATCTGGAAGAGTTTAGATATTCATCTGTCCACAGTTAGACAAACTGTCTATAAATGGAGATGATTTAGTACTATAGGTACTCTCTCTAGAAGTGGCCGTTAGATATTCATCTGTCCACAGTTAGACAAACCGTCTATAAATGGAGATGATTTAGTACTATAGGTACTCTCACTAGAAG
This sequence comes from Moxostoma hubbsi, assembly GCA_032164185.1. NCBI lineage: Eukaryota > Metazoa > Chordata > Actinopteri > Cypriniformes > Catostomidae > Moxostoma > Moxostoma hubbsi. The sequence continues at coordinate 48,033,620 of JAVLUX010000009.1, read as the reverse complement.
TGGCCGTTAGATATTCATCTGTCCACAGTTAGACAAACTGTCTATAAATGGAGATGATTTAGTACTATAGGTACTCTCACTAGAAGTGGCCGTTAGATATTCATCTGTCCACAGTTGCACAAACTGTCTATAAATGGAGATGATTTAGTACTATAGGTACTCTCACTAGAAGTGGCCATTAGATATTCATCTGTCCACATTTAGACAAACTGTCTATAAATGGAGATGATTTAGTACTATAGGTACTCTCTCTAGAAGTGGCCGTTAGATATTCATCTGTCCACAGTTAGACAAACTGTCTATAAATGGAGATGATTTAGTACTATAGGTACTCTCACTAGAAGTGGCCGTTAGATATTCATCTGTCCACAGTTAGACAAACTGTCTATAAATGGAGATGATTTAGTACTATAGGTACTCTCACTAGAAGTGGCCGTTAGATATTCATCTGTCCACAGTTAGACAAACTGTCTATAAATGGAGATGATTTAGTACTATAGGTACTCTCTCTAGAAGTGGCCGTTAGATATTCATCTGTCCACAGTTAGACAAACTGTCTATAAATGGAGATGTTTTAGTACTATAGGTACTCTCACTAGAAGTGGCCGTTAGATATTCATCTGTCCACAGTTAGACAAACTGTCTATAAATGGAGATGATTTAGTACTATAGGTACTCTCACTAGAAGTGGCCGTTAGATATTCATCTGTCCACAGTTAGACAAACTGTCTATAAATGGAGGTGATTTAGTACTATAGGTACTCTCACTAGAAGTGGCCGTTAGATATTCATCCGTCCACAGTTAGACAAACTGTCTATAAATGGAGGTGATTTAGTACTATAGGTACTCTCACTAGAAGTGGCCGTTAGATATTCATCTGTCCACAGTTAGACAAACTGTCTATAAATGGAGGTGATTTAGTACTATAGGTACTCTCACTAGAAGTGGCCGTTAGATATTCATCCGTCCACAGTTAGACAAACTGTCTATAAATGGAGGTGATTTAGTACTATAGGTACTCTCACTAGAAGTGGCCGTTAGATATTCATCTGTCCACAGTTAGACAAACTGTCTATAAATGGAGATGATTTAGTACTATAGGTACTCTCACTAGAAGTGGCCGTTAGATATTCATCTGTCCACAGTTAGACAAACCGTCTATAAATGGAGATGATTTAGTACTATAGGTACTCTCACTAGAAGTGACCGTCCTGCCAAGATGACTCAAAGGACACACCTCAGGATGCTCAATGAGGTCAAAAAGAACCCTAGTGTGACAATTAAAGACTTGAAGGAAACATTGGAACTGGTTAACATCTCTGTTGATGAGTCTACTCTATGTAAAACATGAAACAGGCATGGTGTCCATGGCAGGACATCACGAAGGAAGCTGCTATTTTAAAACAAATACATTGCTGCGCAACTGAAGTTATCCCAAGACCACCTTTACTTCCACAATGCTACAGGGAAAATGTTTTGTTGACAGTTGAAACTATTGTTGAATATTTGGGAAGAACACGCAGCACTACGCAATGTGTAAAAAGGGCACCGCATACCAACATGAAAACATCATCCCATATGCTTTGCTGCTTTGGGGCCTGGACCACTTCCCAACATTGATGGAAATATTAATTCCTATGTTTATCAAGATATCCTACAGGATAATGTCAGGGTGTCTGTAAGCTCAGCTGAAGTTGTGTGATGCAGCAGGACAATGACCCGAAACATCAAAGTAAATCCACTACAGAATGGCTTAAAAAAAAGAAAATCAGAGCCCAGACCTTAACCCAATAGAGATGCTGTGGAATGACCTCAAGAGAGCCGTTCACACCGTCCTATGAATATGTCTGAACTGATGCAGATCTGTAAGGAAGAAAGTTCCAGAAATCCTTCTGAACGTTGTGCAGGTCTAATCCGCAGCTACTGGAAACACTTGGTTGAGGTTGGTGCTGCCAAAGGAGGATCGATCAGTTATTAAATCCAAGGGTTCACTTACATTTTCCACATCACTGTGAATGTTTAATGGGATGTGTTTAATAAAGACATTAAATATTATAATTGTCTGTGTGTTGATAGCTTAAGCACATTGTGTGTATATACTTGTGACTCATCATAAGATCATATTTTATGACCAATTCAAGCAGAAAACCAGCTAACAAAGGGTTCACAAACTTTCTCTTGCCACTGTACATGAGAAGTAACACAGGTTTTTTTTTTCAGAGAATGTAATTTTTAATATGTGTAATACATTTTAAAAGTGACCCTCACAACCCTGATTGTAGCAAGAGAAGCCATTGAACTTGAATGTAGACGATTATATTCACACCAAATATGGGGATCGCCTGACTCTGAGAAGTTTTCGGGTAAAGGTTATAGTTAGGGAGGGGGAACTGCACTTTTTAGTGTGTATGTGATTAAGGAAGGGGTTCAAACAGAGGAGGGGGTGTCACCAGGGAACAGGGCTCATCTCTAAACCTAAGGTTTAAACCACTCTAAACCACTGACAGCAGCATTATATTTCAGTGTACAACCCCCCCCCCCCCCCCCCACTCTCTCTCTCTCTTGCTGGCGTCATTGCGGGTGGACTTGGCCTCCTCATCTCACAAGGAACAGCGCTGCATTCGCTCACTGTGTCTGAGTTTGCTCAAGACTCCGAGTAGCTCTCAGTTTTCCCTATTATTCTCTCTCTGGTAAAAGACACTCAACACACAAACAGCAACATGGAGGCCATAAAGAAGAAGATGCAGATGCTGAAGTTGGACAAGGAGAACGCCATTGACCGAGCCGAGCAGGCCGAATCTGACAAGAAGGAGGCAGAAGACAAGTGCAAACAGGTGAGTGGTGGATGAAGGCAGTATGGATGCCCAGATATGAGATTGTGGTCTAGGAGTGATGGAGTATTTATTCCAAAACCATGATGTCCTTCCAATGCACGGTAATGTCTTTAAGTGAGACAAGCCTTAAAGGACTGAAGTAGAAAAATGGTTTTTATTTATTGTGGGGTCAAAAAGTCTTTTTCAATAACATTTGGGACTAAAAAAAAGTGTTAGGAGCTTAAAAAAGTTTAAAACAATTAAAAGCATTGAGAAATTCATACTGAAGATTCATACTCTATACCAGGTACTTCAAGGAATTTATCAGATTACAGTGAAATTAACATTATCATGGTGGCATCAATAAACCATTATATTACCCTGGTACAATGTCCAAGACAATGTGGTAATTTACATTTTTGAAAGCAATGTGAATTTGGGTAAATTTGTAAGCTTTGTGACTGTCAATGTCAAAAAGTATCCCAATTTACCTGAATTCACACCATTTAATATTTTACATGGTTAAATTATATGTATGTATATATATATATATATATAGTACTGCAATACATTCTTAGAGTCTGTAGTTTATTATGGGCTAGTTACGGATGAGGGGAGCTAGTAAGGGTGTGGCTTTATTTGATAATTCCCAGTTATTCCTGGCATCACTAAAGCCCAACAGGGAGTCACAGGGCTACTGGGGGGGGTACCAGGAATAATCCAGAATCATGCCAGCTGTTTCTCTAGGCCTGTTTACAAATCTCTAGAGTGAAGTGTCCTGTTAATCTCTTAACATTCCTGAATAAGAGTGCGCTCCTACTGTAAACATCATCATTCTGCTTGTGATCTCGCAACACAATATCAAAATTAACGGATATATAGCGACTTCTTGCATGTGCCACCAAAACGTCATCCATGGCTGTATCTAATTACTGATACTTTTCAACTCATGACATGACCTCATGTAACAATCAAAATAGAGCTGGCAAACCCAGAACTCAAACTCAAACTTAAACTTGTTTTGTTTATCTAAAAACATGTCCTCCACAGTGATATGGACAACAACACGGCTGCACACAAAACAGAGAACAGATCTTACTAAACATGTCTGAAGAGTTTGTTGTTGAGGAATTGATGCATTTCTATGCCCAGCCTAATTTTTTGGACCAGCGCCAGGTCACAGAGGAAGGAGTCACCCATGCGATGCCGAAAATAGAAAACAAGCCATCGGTAGAATGTACCGTTGAAAAATAAGGCTGGGCATAGAAATGAATCAAATCAATCAATCAATCAATCTATCAATCTATCTATCTATCTATCTATCTGTCTATCTGTCTATCTATCTATCTGTCTATCTGTCTATCTGTCTATCTGTCTATCTATCTGTCTATCTATCTATCTATCTGTCTATCTGTCTATCTATCTATCTGTCTATCTATCTGTCTATCTGTCTATCTATCTGTCTGTCTATCTGTCTATCTATCTATCTGTCTATCTGTCTATCTATCTGTCTATCTGTCTATCTATCTATCTATCTATCTATCTATCTATCTATCTATCTATCTATCTATCTGTCTATCTATCTATCTATCTATCTATCTATCTATCTATCTATCTATCTGTCTATCTGTCTATCTATCTATCTGTCTATCTGTCTATCTATCTGTCTATCTGTCTATCTATCTGTCTGTCTGTCTGTCTGTCTGTCTATCTATCTATCTGTCTATCTATCTGTCTGTCTGTCTGTCTATCTATCTATCTATCTATCTATCTATCTATCTATCTATCTATCTGTCTGTCTGTCTATCTATCTATCTATCTATCTATCTATCTGTCTATCTATCTATCTATCTATCTATCTGTCTGTCTATCTGTCTATCTATCTATCTATCTATCTATCTATCTATCTATCTATCTATCTATCTATCTATCTATCTATCTATCTATCTATCTATCTGTCTATCTATCTATCTATCTATCTATCTGTCTATCTATCTATCTATCTATCTATCTGTCTGTCTATCTATCTGTCTATCTATCTATCTATCTATCTGTCTATCTATCTATCTATCTATCTGTCTATCTATCTATCTATCTATCTGTCTATCTATCTATCTATCTATCTATCTATCTATCTATCTGTCTATCTATCTATCTATCTATCTGTCTATCTATCTATCTATCTGTCTATCTATCTATCTATCTATCTGTCTGTCTATCTATCTATCTATCTATCTATCTATCTATCTGTCTATCTGTCTATCTATCTATCTATCTATCTGTCGATCTATCTGTCTGTCTGTCTGTCTGTCTGTCTTTCTATCCGTCCGTCCGTCTGTCTGTCTATCTAGTAATGTATTGTTGGTTTTGTTTTTGTCTCTATGTTAGCTTGAAGATGAGTTGCTTGGTTTGCTGAAGAAACTGAAGGGAACTGAAGATGAACTGGATAAATATTCAGAAGCTCTCAAAGAAGCTCAGGAGAAACTGGAGTTGTCTGAGAAAAAGGCGACAGATGTGAGTATTTACTGTAAGCATTAAGCAACATTTACAAATAGAATAATTTTCTTATCACCAATTAGACGCTGTTTATCTCCATTTCCGTCTTGAGTCGGGTTGGGTACAGATATGTTTTTTAAAAAGAGGAAGCTAGCCATCTAATCTCTGATATAATTATGGCTGCATGAATGGGTTAGTAAGCTAGCCTGCTGAGCTCAAGTAGGAACAACAATCACTATAGGTGATTAATATAGTTATATTTAATATCTAGCTCGTAATATTTACAAGAACATTGTTCAGTTACAATGTATGTAGTTATATAGGCTGTACATTCATAACGTATATGAATAACATCTAATTAATTTCCTTTAAATAATGTCAAAGTTCAAACTATATACTTACCAGGTCACATTGTTAACTGTGAACAATTATAAAGCACAGAAGATAGACATAAGATCTCAATTTCTCTAAACAGTTGTTCTTTGAAACAATAACGGAAAGTTGAAACGTCCCGAGTGACAACAGTCCCACTTACTGATCAGAAGAGGTAGTGTTGAACAGCTGGCTATAAATGTGAGGGGTTTGAACCCTGACTGATGATCATATCTGCTGTGAACTGAAAGCAGTAATCTAGCACCGTCGGCGGCCACTGATTCATCACAGACAGACGGACCACTGTGCAAACAAAGGCAAAGTCATCAACATATTTTATGTTCTAAATGTATCCTAAATGAATGACTCTTATGAACCGCTTCTTTTGAATTTCAAGTGTGAAACCTACAGCATATCAGTGTGGTCTGATTTTCCAACTAAATACTCTTATGAGATGTTTTTTTTACTCTAAGGTGCAAAATATAAAGCACGACCAGTGTAGTCTGAATCCAGAACGGATGACTCTTATGAACCAGATCTTTTGAATCTAAAGCGTGAAACACAGTGTGACCAGTGTAATCTGATTCACAAACGAATGACTCTTTTGAGATGGTTCTTTTTTATCTACAGCGCGAAACACAGTAAGACCAATGAAGTCCGATTCCCAAATGAATGACTCTTATGAACCAGATCTTTTGAATCTAAAGTGTGAAACACAGTATGACCAGTGTAATATGATTCACAAACGAATGACTCTTATGAGATGGTTCTTTTGAATCAACAGCGTGACCAGTGTAGTCCGATTCCCAAAAGAATGACTCTTATGATCCAGATCTTTTGATTTTACAGCGTGAAACACAGTGCGAGCAGTGTAGTCTGATTCATAAATGAATGACTCATATGAGATGGTTCTTTAAATCTACAGCGCGACCAGTGTAGTCCGATTCCTGAACAAATTACTCTTATGAACCATTTCTTTTGAATCTACATTGTGAAACACAGTTTGACCAGTGCAGTCTGATTCCCAAACAAATTAATCTAAAGAACCAGATCTTTTGAATCTAAGTGTGAAACACAGTATGACCAGTGTAGTCTGATTCCCGAACAGATGACTCTTATGAGCTGGTTGTTTTGAATCAACAGTAAATCATAGTAATTACTGGATGGTTGTTGATAAGACAATTTGTAGTTAACGATACACATTATGAGTTTTATTGTAATTATTATTAAAATATCTTAATTAAGATGTCTGTGTAGGCACAACTTTAAAGAATCGTTTCGATTAATGTATTAAATAATCGAATCATTTGGAAACAACTTCCTGAGGCCAGTAAATCCAACAAGAATTGAAGATTCTTTTTTTTCAAAGATTTCTTTCTCGAACATTCTAAAAGAATCATTAATGGAACCATTAAAGGACCACAGTTGCTACATTCTTCATGATTTCCATCATACTCATGAGATATTGCCTGAAAATGCTTAACATACATACAGTGTTTAATCGAGGAAACGTGCTGATCTGTAGCAGAATGTTAGACGTGAAGAAGAATAGAGAGAATGATGATGATGATATGAAGAGAAATGATCAAAGGATTCAGTTTTCAGTTTTCAACTCCAGCATCTAAAAACATGATTATGAGAAGAGGTTTCACATTCATGTGGCACTACGGTAAATCTTTACACCTGGGCAGCATGGGAAGCTTCAGACAGATTGTTCCCATTCCAGTGGATGAAGATGCTTTAATCATAGTGTGAGTATGTCAACAGCTCCATGTAAAAAAACAATAATGTGGATTGAGAGTTCACCTACATTCCTTTCTGGCTGCCGCTGACAGCCTTGAATAAATGTCTTACCTTCTCATTTTGTTACCAGACACCCCTGAGACGTCAAACGTCTTCAGTGTAGGATTTACTAGCATGGCTTGAATTCATCAGCTCTTTTCCAATATAACAACCTCGGAATGCTGTGGAATCCTGGCTCACATGCACAGGAAATGGATATTTAGGGCGAGAGTCACCTCTGAAACCCGCAGAGGGAAAACTCAAACTTCAGAGCATGAGAGCGAGAGCTGCACCAATGAGAGACATTATAAAGAAAGAAAAGTGCAGAGAGAGAAGGAACTTCTCATAGGAATCCTTTGTTTCCTCTGTGGAACGGAAAAGGAGATGTTGGGTAGAATGTTAGTCTCAGTCACCATTGACTTTCAATGCATTTTTTTTCCTAACAACCCATCTGGTTTTCCATGAGGGTTAGACAGAAGTTTAATTTTGGTATGAACTTTTTTTTGTGCATTGGTATGGTTCTTTGCAGAGCAGTTTCACACATTAATTCCTTTCTTTTCGGTCACTACCACCCTCACACACACACACTTACACACACACACACACACACACACACACACACACACACACACACACACTCACACACACACACACACACACACACACACACACACACACACACACACACAGGCCAGGAATGTGAAGAATTTGACTAAAGCAAACAATGAACTCTCCACTCTTGAGTCTAATGAATCCAACCTTCTGAGACCTTCCATGCTTCCACACACACACACACACACACACACACACACACACACACACACACACACTCTCTCTGAAGCTCATTAACCATTTGCAGACACACTCCCACACATGCTGGTATCCACTAAGCAGAATCAGGGACCTTATAAGGAAGCAGCGGGTCACATATGAATGGGAGAAAATCGTATTGCAAATATAGCGACTGAAGGAATGGAAGTCCCGCCAATCACTTTGATGGAGACATCGATTGGCAGTTACCTTGAGAACGTGCATGCATGTTAGCTGGACCAGCTTGAAAACATTTCTGATACCATCGTTGTCTGAAATATGTTATTTGGAAATACAGTAGCTGCCCTGTGGCATTACAAATGTGCAGGCCAAGTGACCTGACTCGCCTAAAAGAACTTTGGCACAGTACAAATAGTATTGCAATATATTTCTTTAATTAATAGAACTAACATTAAACTCTCATTTACAGTAAATAATTCCCTTCCTGTGGTTTCCACAATGAGGTTTGATGAAAGCTGCATACGCCTCTTGAGGCCATGCATTACAGTGATCGTATCATTTACAACCTCCCGAGACCCGAGCGTGACTGATCTGGGCATTTCTATTGTTTTGATTTGTAACTAGTAGCACCAAATAAACATAGGGAGAAAAATTCTAGAGCAGCTAGTTTTCCTAAAAATTAAGTTTGAGAGTCAGGTTTTTTTTTTTTTATCAAATTGTTCATTATGTTTCTAGGAGTGTTGGTAGTTCATGTTTTTGAGATGTTACAGACATTATACCAGAAATTAGCATAAATAATTCTGATTCAAAGTAATGTCCAGAATCGTCCAATCACAGCCAACCATGTTCAAATAAAATGATACATTATAAATGGTGAATCTATGTACTGATGATCATCGTCCCATGTGTGTCAAACATGTTGAGTGATCCAAACATCATCTGCAGCCTGAAACTGAACTTTTGATCAGATTTTAGGAGTGAACGCACTTAACTGCATAGAGAGATATAGGATTCACACTTGCTCCCTATTTAGTGCATGACTTAACCTCCAGTGTGCTGTCTGTCTGCACTGGTCTCAGAACAGTTATAGGAGAGCTATAGGATGCTCCCTTGCTCCCTATTTAGTGCATTACTTAACCTCCAGTGTGCTGTCTGTCTGCACTGGTCTCAGAACAGTTATAGGAGAGCTATAGGATGCACCCTTGCTCCCTATTTAGTCCATGACTTAACCTCCAGTGTGCTGTCTGTCTGCACTGGTCTCAGAACAGTTATAGGAGAAATATAGGATGCTCCCTTGCTCCCTATTTAGTGCATGACTTAACCTCCAGTGTGCTGTCTGTCTGCACTGGTCTCAGAACAGTTATAGGAGAGCTATAGGATGCACCCTTGCTCCCTATTTAGTCCATGACTTAACCTCCAGTGTGCTGTCTGTCTGCACTGGTCTCAGAACAGTTATAGGAGAAATATAGGATGCTCCCTTGCTCCCTATTTAGTGCATGACTTAACCTCCAGTGTGCTGTCTGTCTGCACTGGTCTCAGAACAGTTATAGGAGAGCTATAGGATGCTCCCTTGCTCCCTATTTAGTCCATGACTTAACCTCCAGTGTGCTGTCTGTCTGCACTGGTCTCAGAACAGTTATAGGAGAGATATAGGATGCTCCCTTGCTCCCTATTTAGTGCATGACTTAACCTCCAGTGTGCTGTCTGTCTGCACTGGTCTCAGAACAGTTATAGGAGAGCTATAGGATGCTCCCTTGCTCCCTATTTAGTCCATGACTTAACCTCCAGTGTGCTGTCTGTCTGCACTGGTCTCAGAACAGTTATAGGAGAGATATAGGATGCTCCCTTGCTCCCTATTTAGTGCATGACTTAACCTCCAGTGTGCTGTCTGTCTGCACTGGTCTCAGAACAGTTATAGGAGAGCTATAGGATGCTCCCTTGCTCCCTATTTAGTGCATGACTTAACCTCCAGTTTGCTGTCTGTCTGCACAGGTCTCAGAACAGTTATAGGAGAGCTATAGGATGCTCCCTTGCTCCCTATTTAGTGCATGAATTAACCTCCAGTTTGCTGTCTGTCTGCACTGATCTCAGAACAGTTATAGGAGAGCTATAGGATGCTCCCTTGCTCCCTATTTAGTTCATGACTTAACCTCCAGTGTGCTGTCTGTCTGCACTGGTCTCAGAACAGTTTGAAATGCACCTTATTTTCATCCTATCTCCATATAAAGCCGCTGAACACAACATTTTGTCCTCAATGTGAAAATGAACAGTAAATATATGGATATCTATGGAAAAAATTAGCTAAAGTACACATAAGTGTACATTGTGTTTATCGGCGTGGCGTTTCGCAATTAATCACTCAAATTAGAAAAATGGTATATCGTGGGGTCTGGGTAGCTCAGCGAGTATTGACACTGACAACCACACCTGGAGTCGCAAGTTGGAATCCAGGGCGTCCTGAGTGACTCCAGTCGGGCCTCCTAAGCAACCAAATTGGCCCGGTTGCTAGGGTGGGAAGTCAAATGGGGTAACCTCCTCGAAGTCGTGATTAGTGGTTCTCGCTCACAATGGGGCGTGTGGTGAGTTGTGTGTGGTTCATGTAGAGTAGCATGAGCCTCCACATGCTGTGAGACTTGTACTACGCCACCCGGATTGAGTAACTGCGCCACCATGAGGACCTAGTAAGTAATGGGAATTGGGTATTCCAAATTGGGGAGAAAAGGGGATAAAAAATGGCATATCAGATGAAACTAGAGACTCTGATCATTTGACTCAAACAGGTTGCAATGTATAAACTTGATTAGATTTCTTTAGGCATCTCCACCAAAGACAAACTCCGCTGTGATCAGCGATATGTTGTTTTGCCACATGACTCTCTGTGCTTGGAAAGTTTAACCATTTACCGACAGTACAGAGTCACAGTCTCCTGAACTGAGATCAGTCGGTTTAAATACATTTAAATAAAGTGTTGCATATAGCAAAGCCAAAATACAACATCCAAGCATGTGTTCGCAGGGTCACGCGAGGATCAAGTGTTTCTAAGTGCCTAAACCCCCAACAACTATGGCAGCATCACTATAAGACAGCAGCAATATCAATATGATAAAAATCAATAAATATCTTGGTTTAAGTAATATTGTACATGGCAACAGTGCGATCACACGTGTGTATTTATCTGCATTTTACAACGGCTTCAACCAATCAGAATTTAGACCCAGACAACAGATCTATTTCTGGGTAGACTTTGCATCTGGGAACGTTTTTTCCAAGCGTGTCGTGGGAAATTTGCCAACTGCAGTCAGATCGGAAATAAGTGGGCTGCCCTGTAAAGGCTTCAATATTCCTACCACACCACTTCATGTGCTGGAGAATGTATGTAGCCTACTTGTATGTATTTTTAGGTGAAATACCCAAATCTTGGGTTTGAACATATATGTTTGTGTGTCTTTTTCTACTTTTTCTAAGTACTTATTTGGCTCAAGTAAACTGAACGTAATTTTTTAAGTAACTTTAACTAGTTACAAGTAAACGTAACTCATCTGTGATTAAAGTATCATTGTTTTTATCTATTATTTAAATGGAGTTACAGCACGTCTTATACAGCATGTATTTTCGGTAAGCCATATGGCACTTTGGGTTCTCCTCAGTACTTTTATCGCACATAAATCTGCACTTTTGTAAAGTACAATTGAGTAAAGAAGAATGGCTTGACATGAACAGGCTCCAAGTTCACCAGAATTACCTTAATGGTGACTTCACACAGATCACAGCTATCAACCAGCTACAACAAAACAACAGCAATAGTCATAAGAATTAAAACTATATACATGTTTAAAAAACAGCTATTATATTTCTACATACGTTGCCTAGTTTTGACCAAACATACATCATTTCAATTCAAGCGCAAGGGCTTATGGGTATTCCACACAGCTGTAATTTTGCACTTGATCATTTTGAGTTAGTAGTACTCGAAGCCAAAGTTTAAAGAACGTATATATTTGAGTTATGATTTCAAAATGTGACATTTCAAGTACTGTTTTATTGTGTTTAGTATGCATTAATGATCACTTTAGGGTTTAGAGAGTGACGATAACTTAATTAAAATTAGTATGTATGGTCCAATTTAAGCTTAAGTTCTTTATTTTTTCGTCTTCATTTTTTTTTATTTTTTTTTTTTTGCATTTACTGCCATAAAGCTCAAACTGCTTAACATACAGTCTTACATGTAAGATTTAAAGGGATAGTTCACCCAAAATTGACAATTCAGTCATTGTTTACTCACGCATGTGTTGTTGTAACTCTATATGACTTTCTAGTACGAGTAAATGTTGTGCTCAGTGATGTCATACAATGGCAGTTTATGGTGACCACCTCTTCAAGCTTCAAAAGAACACAAAAGTATCATTCAGAAGTCTAATTAATTATTCATGAGCTCATGATTGTTATGAAAGTATACGATAAGATTTGATGAGAAACTGAAATCTGATGTATTTTTTAGTGAAAGTGTTCTCTGACCGTTGATCTCCTGTGTGCGTTCATGACACGAGAGCAACAGTTCACACAGCTCTTTCGCTAAATTGGTGCGTTCAAGCAAAAATGTGTTTTGTTTATCTAGAAACAGGTCCTCCACAGTGATAGTGACAACAGAACACAACTGCACACAAAACAGAGAACAGAACTTACTAAACATGTCTGAAGAATTGATGCATTTCTATGCCCAGCCTTATTTTTTTGAACGGAGGACTCGGAAATCAAACAGAAACATAGAGAAGGCTTCAGTCACACTGTGCTAACCAGACGTGATGAGCGATAGTACATTCTATTGATCGCTTGTTTTAGATTTTCGGCACCACGTGTAACTCCATCAAATGTGAACAGGCTACGGTCCAAAAACAAAAACAAAAAAAAAGGCTGGGCATAGAAATGCATAGACTACAAACGTTTCAGACATGTTTACTGTTTTGTGTGCAGTTGTGTTGTGTTCTGTTGTCACTATCGCTGTGGAGGACCTGTTTTTAGATAAACAAAACGAGTTTTCGCTTGAACGCCCCAATGTCACGAGGGGTGCTGAATGAACTGTTGCTCTGGCGCCCTATCGTGAACGCACACGGGAGATCACCCGTGGCCAGTGAACATTTTCACTAAATAATACATCAGATTTCAGTTTCTCAACAAATCTTATGTATACTTTCATAACAATCATGAGCTCATGAATAATTAATTAGACTTCTGAATGATACTTTTGAAGCTTGAAGAGGTGGTCACCATAAACTGCCATTGTATGACATCACTGAGCACAACATTTATTCACAATTTCTCGCTTTGTGTTCAGAACAAGAAAGAAAGTCATATAGAGTTACAACAACACAGGGGTGAGTAAACAATGATTGAATTATCATTTTTGGGTGAACTGTCCCTTTAAATGTCAAAACATCCCATTGATTTACTGGGTGGAAAAGAAACGTTCGGATTTTTGTCATTGTTTATATTGTCGATATTATCCGATTTCATTAACCCCCCCCCCCCCCCCCCCCCCCAAACCCCCTCTAATCTGTCTCTGATGTCATCGTCTTCCTGGGATTGGACTGTCTTGCACATTCCTGTCTTCCTCATTCTGAACGCCACGAAATCAGTGACGCGCAAATGAAAGAAGTTCGCGACAATATTAGAAACACAGAAACAAGCGGGACGTTTGCGCTCTTTATTCATTCATTCATCCATTTGGAACAGTTGTAAATAAAATAAAAATACAAAATACAAAAAATTCTCTCGAACTGCTTTTCGTGTATTTGGAGCGCGAGCTGGGTGTTTGTGAAACTTCTAGTGATAATAATCGGATACAGTTTTGGCGATGTCGATCAATTCACTGGACGCGGTGAAGCGGAAGATCCAGTCGCTGCAGCAGCAGGCGGATGATGCGGAGGACAGAGCGCAGATCCTGCACGGAGAACTGGACAGTGAACGGGACCTGCGGGAGAAAGTGAGGGATCCATCTTTACCTCATTCATGAACTCTTTTCTCACTTTGCTCACCGGGGCAGGTTGTCACAAAGGGAACAACGCGTTGAGTCAAAAGTCCAATCGCATAGGCCTACATCTTTGTTTTCTCTAACAGAACAAAAAAAAAAATCCAAAACATAATTTTTTTTTTGCTTATATGATTATATTGACATTTTGTGTATTCTGTGATTTTTAAAAAAATATTTATTTATTTTTTATTTTACTTTTAGGTATAGGCTGTAACTAAACACCCATTGTGACAACTTACCCCTTATAGAGTAACAGCATATCCAATTACACAAATAGTAGAGGTTAAGTGTCCTCTTACATATGGTGATTTTTAAACTGTCGTAACTTGTGATTTTTTTTTTTTTTTTTTTTTTTTTTTTTTTTTTGTGAATCTTATCCTCAAAACCAAAATGACAATATTATAATATATTTTGCTTATATAATTATATTGACATTTTTTGGAAACACTTTGTTTTATAGTGTCCTTGTTACAAATATTACATGTACTATAGTAATAACAGCTACATGCATGGCCGCAGCTGGTATTCTGGGGCCCCTGACTGTATATTGCTTTGGGCCCCTTTCCTATTCAAAAATACAGTTTATAATTTGTTGTGGGACCCCCCCTGGACCTATGGGCCCCTAGAATCATTACCACCGTTCACCCTTCTAACTACAGCCCTGATTACAAGCAACTAACCCTAAACCAAACCCTAACCCTCAACCTACAGTAAGTAAATGTTATTAATTAGTAATAACCAGTAATTACTTGTGTAATTACACCGTAACAAGGACACTGTAAAATTAAGTGTAACCAATATTTGTTTTAAGGACTGTTGTGAAAGATTTAGCCTACTTTAGAGAATATTTAATAAGTCAAAAACGTGTTTTTCTCAAATCCAACCTGTATTGTGAGCATTAAAGAGGGATTTTTTCCACTTGGTGGGGAAAAATATAATTTTCCATGAAGCATGTGACAAAACTCTTGCCAAATCGTTTTTCCACATCAGCCTGATTCCTCATCAACATTTCGGCTAGCTTGGATCAGTTTTGCAGTGGAAACATTAGTAGATGAGGAGTTTTTGCAGCCTAATAATGCTTTTCAGAGTTGCCGCACCTTTTGACCGATGAATTTCCATGATCTTTCCAGTCGTTTGTGATTAGGGAATTTTAAAGCAAGCATTTATATACCTATGAAATATGTGAGAACTGAGCACAACTAGAAGCATTTATATTCACCATTGGACTTTTCCTGGCCTGGAACTGGAAATCACAAATTTCCAGGATAAAATTCCCTGATATTTCCAGGTGACTGTGGGAATCCTGGCTCATGCATGCAGACGGGATAAACTCTATTCACTGTAAACAAAAATTCTGTTATATTTATAATAAAATACCAGCAGCAATGGATGGCAGAAATTTACGGTGACCCTATTTCAGGCTTTACGGGATGTAATTTTATTTATTTATTTATTTTATTTTCTCCCCAAATCGGAATGCCCAATTCCCAATGTGCTCTAAGTCCTTGTGGTGGTGTACTGACTCACCTCAATCCGGGTGCCGGAGGACGAATCTAAGTTGCCTCCACGTCTGAGACCGTCAATCCGCGCATCTTATCATGTGGCTTGTTGAGCGCGTTACCATGGAGACCTAGTGCATGTGAAGGCTTCACGCTATTCTCTGCAGCATCCACGTACAACTCGCCACACCCCCCACCGAGAGCGAGAACCACATTATAGCGACCACGAGGAGGTTACCCATGTGACTCTACTCTCCCTAGCAACCGGGCCAATTTGGTTACCCCATGTGACTCTACCCTCCTTAGCAACCGGGCGAATTTGGTTACCCCATGTGACTCTACCCTCCCTAGCAACCGG